>CM059441.1:37605568-37813068 GCA_030390025.1 Squalus acanthias | reverse complement strand
GCTCATGAACTGTGTGAACTCTTCTCAACAAAATTACGGCACATTATCAGGCACAATCTCTTCTGGGAGGCCGTATGAAGAAAACAATCTTTGCAAATTGTCTAGTGTTTTGCTTGTTGTTATTATCCGCATCGGAAACACCCCTACCCACTTCGAGTGACTATCTATCACGATGAACAATTGCTGCCCTTCTAGCTCAGCAAAATCTACATGTAACCTTTGCCACACTCTGAGAGGCCATTTCCATGGCTGTAATGGTACTGATGGTGGTTTCTTGCTCACCGATTGACATGTTGTACACTGACTGACTATGTACTCTATCTCTTTACCTAAACCTGGCCACCATAAGTAACTGTGTGCAAAGCTCTTGGTCAAGCACATTCCCAGGTGCTGGTCATGAAGATCTCCTAACAATTTAGACCTGAACCTATTTGGGATAATCACTCTTGCTCCCCACATGATACAATCTTTATCCACTGACAATTCATTCCTACGAATGAAGTATGGATGGATATCTTCCTCTGATACCTGGTTGGCCATCCAGTTGCTATGTAATCATACACCTTTGACATAATTAGGTCACGTTTGGTTGCCCTACCAATCTCTTCAGCTGTGACTGGCAGCTCATCAATGTATGAGAAATAGAACACTTCTTCCTTATTGGGTGTAACTTGTGATGGGGATGGCAACCTGGACATAGCATCAGCATTACTGTGGTCAGCTGATCATCTGTACTCAATGTCATACATATACGCTGATAAAATCAAAGCCCATCTCTGTAGCTAAGGTTGGAACTGGGGACTTTGGATGGAGGATTGCTGTCAGGGGCTTATGGTCAGTAATTATGGTAAACTTACGACCAAACAAGTATTTGTGAAACTTCTTGACCCCAAAAATCAATGACAAAGCTTCCCTTTCGATCTGCGCATAATTCCGCTCACTGGCACTGAGAGTGCGTGAAGCAAAAGCAATTGGTCTCTCCTCCCCACTATCTAGTACATGAGCGATCACTGCCCCAACTCCGTATGGAGAGGCGTCACATGCTAGCTTGATCTCTTTAGGTACATCATAGTGAACTAACATGGTACTCTCTACTAACTGGCTTTTACACCCTTTGAATGCTGTGTCGCATTCTTTTGACCACTTCCAAGGGACCTGTTTTCTCAACAGCTCATTCAGTGGATGTAACAATGTAGCCAAGTTTGGGAGGAACTTTCCGTAATAATTCAAAAGACCCAAAAATGATCGAAGTTCAGGGACATTCTTGGGAGTGGGTGCATTTCTGATTGCATCCAGCTTTCCCTTGGTTGGATGTAAACCATCTTTGTCTACTCTGTGCCCTAAGTACTCCACTGAGTTTTGACACAACTCACACTTGTGAGCCGTCACTCGTACTCTGTGCTTCTCTAGCTGTTTGAGCACTTCATTCAACACCTCATCATGGATTTGCCTGTTTGGTGCTGAAACGAGTATGTCATCCAAATAACACACTATCCTTCAATCCCTTGCAACCCCCTGGAATATATTGGGAGCAGAAGACGCTCCAAATGTTAGCCTATTGAACTGATGTAGGCCTCGGTGAGTATTTATAGTCAAGCATGACTTGGACTCTTCATCTAACTCAAGTTGTAGGTAGGCGTTTGTTAGATCTAACTTCGAAAAGATCTGGCCACCTGTCAGCGTTGTGAACAAATCTTCCACATTTGACAACATATTGGGTAGATTATACTCTAGAACCTGGTTTACAGTTACCTTATAATCACCACACAACCTTAACTTACCACCTGACTCAGGTACAACAACAATGGGTGTAGCCCAATTACTCAGATTTACCTCAGAGATAATGTTCTCAGTTTCTAGTCTTTTGAGTTCTTGCTCAAGTTTCTCCTTGAGTGCGTATGGTATGGGACGTGGCTTGCAGTGAACTGGTCTTGCATCCTTCTGCACTCTGACACTCGCCTTGAAGTCTTGGATCGGACTGCCCGTTTTGCTGAACACCTTCGGATACTGCTTGATGACATCATCTTTCGATGCAAATTTTGCTTCCACACGAAAAATCTCATTCCAATCCAGCTTCAGTGATCCCAACCAATTTCTACCTATCAAGGCAGGCTTGTCTCCTGCCACTACTATGAGAGGCAAGCTCTGACACTGATCCTTGTATTTCACTGATATGGTGACACTTCCTACTACAGGGATTTGCTCTCCTGAGTAGCCTCGCAGCTCTACCTTTGATTTCTCTAGTCGATAATCACGCAACTTGTTGCGATATAGTGATTCCGGTACTACGCTCACGGATGCACCAGTGTCGATTTCCATGGGTATCCTGGTTCCTGCGACATCTACTTGGATGACGATACATCACGAATTGCTGTTAGATACCTTCATGCTCCTGATGACGTGAATCTCCAGAAACTCCTCATCCGGCTGCTTCTCTTCCAACGATATGTAGTGTCTGGCGATTTCTACTTCTAGCATTGCCAGTCAGTTTACTCTTCTGTTGGCACGCCTTCGCAAGATGCCCAGTTTTCTTGCAGTAGAAACACTCTGCCTTCACATATGGCCAGCTTTGCGCGATGTGTTGTCCCAGTCACCGATAGCATAACTTCAATGCACTGTTACCTTGGCCAGTTGCTGAGGCCTTGGGGCCCAACTGCCTTTTACTTTTAGCCTGCAGCCGGTTCACCTCAGTTGTCTGACAACTGGAAATGGCGCAGAACTCTCGGGAGTATCGGTCGGCCATATCCATCGACACAGCTGTCTGACAAGCTAAGTCAAAAATCAAGTTAGGGGTTATCAACAATTTACTTCTGATACGTTCATTTTTCAACCCACAAACAAAGCGGTAACGCAAAACTCAGTCCTGAAAGTTTCCAAAATGACAGTGAATGGATAGCCTTTTTAAAGCTACAATGTACTCACTGATACCCTCATCATTTAATTGGTCACGTGTTCCAAAACTTTCAGCATTTCCAGGGGCTCAGGACTGTAGTGCTGTTCTAACTTGGTTAGGATCTCCTTCAGTGGCGTGTCCTTCGGCTTGGTGGGAACAAGCAGATTTTTCAGGGTTTCATACACCTCGGGGCCTGCTTCAGTCATAAAAATAGCCCGTTTCATTTCTAAAACCGCCCGGTCACGGTTTACATCATCGGGGACTTCGACGATACTATTCGTGGTGAAAAACATTTTTAGCCGCTCCACATACGCTCCGAAAGTCTCTCGGTCGCGATGGCGCAGCCATCTGGACTCTAGCAACGTCGACAGTTCAACCACGTGTGCTTGAAATTTACCTCGGATTTTTAAGTTTTTCTGCAAAATGAACAACCTCTAACAGTCCCTCCGTTGGTTGGCAGAATTACCCTCCAACAAAAATTCAGTTATGGAATCCGCAATCGCATCCTCATCGCCAATTCTGTGATATCTTGAGTCACAGCATATATATATACACAACAGCACAACATGGCTTCCAGTAAGAACTGTACTGCACTTGGCTTTATTATTATATACATTAGTCCACCAGGTGGCTCTATTACAGTGCCAACTGCTTGAGTTAAGTACTGAAGATCAGATCCTTTTCGCACTCCTTGTGGGCCAAGTGGAGCAGGAGTTCTCCCTCCTCAGGCCTCACAAGGAAGCCTTCACCCCCTCCCCCACGAGCCCCGATCGCAGCCTCAATCTTCTGCTTCCCCCTCCCCAGCCTTCCTCCCACCCCCACCCCACTGACTGACGGGGACCGTCCCCACAGCTGCAGCCTCAACAACAACAACAACAACTTGCATTTATATAGTGCCTTTAATGTGGTAAAACATCCCAAGGCGCTTCACAGGAGCGTTATCAAACAAATTTGATATGGAACCACATAAGGACGAAAAGGATATTAAGACAGAGCTTGGTCAAAGAGGTAGGTTTTAAGGAGCATCTTAAAGGAGAGAGAGGTAGAGAGGCGGAGAGGTTTAGGGAGGGAATTCCAGAACTTAGGATCTCGGCAGCTGAAGGCATGGCCACCAGTGGTGGAGCCATTAAAATCGAGAATGCGCAAGAGGCCAGAATTGGAGGAGTACAGAGATCTCGGAGGTTTGTAGAGCTGGAGGAGGTTACAGAGATAGGGAGGGGGCGAGGCCATGGAGGGATTTGCAAACAAGGATGAGAATTTTTAAATTGAGGCGTTGCTGGACCGGGAGCCAATGTAGGTCAACGAGCACAAGGTGGAAGTAGGCAGTCTTGGTGATGGAGCAGATATGTGGTCGGAAGCTCATCTCAGGGTCAAATACGACACCAAGGTTGTGAACGGTCAGGTTCGGCCTCAGACAGTTGCCAGGGAGAGGGATGGAGTCGCTGGCTAGGGGACAGAGTTTGTGGCGGGGACCGAAGACAATGGCTTCGGCCTTCCCAACATTTAGTTGGAGGAAATTTCAGCTCATCCTGCACTGGTTGTCGGACAAGCAGCGTGACAAATCAGAAACAGTGGAGGGGTCGAGAGAGGTGGTGGTGAGGTAGAGCTGGGTGTCCTCAGCATACATGTGGAACCTGACGCTGTGTTTTCGGATGATGTCGCCAAGGGGCAGCATGTAGATGAGAAATAGGAGGGGGCCAAGGATAGATTCTTTTGCCACTACTTAGCGCTCCCGCCCACCGGCCAGGCACTCAATCTCGTCAGCCATTCGGCAGGCGTCTACCCAAAATTATTCAAATGAGGTCCTGCCGTTAAGATAAGCAGGGCCTCCACGTCCCCGACCTTACCAGATTTTTTGCCTGCTCCCCCGCACCCTCCCCGTTAATATCGGGGCCTCAGTCTTTCCTATGGAAAGGATGGATCCCTGGAATTTTAATGGGAAATGAAAGTGTAGACCACAGGCATTTTCCCACTAAAGTGTCCCTTTTATTTGTTTTGGGATCTAGCAAAAATATATTTAGCCAACAACACTTTTTTTTTAAAGTTAGAAGCAGGTCCTTTTCCTTTGGTGGCATCATGGTGATGGAAAGGAGCACAAAGCTTTCTCATAATGCACTAAAATTGTGTTGATCATTTATTTTTATTCAGTAGTTAACATCAGCACCACTTTACAAGAAAGCTCCTCACTCACTTCCCCACAATAGGCGGAATTATCTTATTGTTACTAACTTAAACCTGTGCCATTAAAAAATTTACTTTTAGGAATTAATTATTTCTAATTCTGTTGAAAAGATACCAAGACTGGTTTAATGGAAATTTAGATGGGAAAGTGCCCTTTTTCGTATTTCCTCGCTCTTTAAGCAGTGCTTAAATTAACTTTGAAAAGATATGCCTAAAATATTCCCCCATCCAACACCACCGAAAACAGATTAACTGGTTAATCACCTAACTGTTGTTTGTGGGACCTAGTTACGTGCTAAATGGTTGCTGCATTTTCCTACATAATAGTGACTGCACATCAAAGTAATTCATTGCATGTAAATACATATTGTTTCTGCTGTGTTGTAACCATGATTAATGTTCCCTGTAATTGTTTTTTGGTGCGCATGCCCTTTAACTGGCTGCGTGGCCCTATTCAATTTTTCGCGCATACACGGTTATTTCCATTAAAAAGCCGGTGAGTGACCTGCGCGGGACCTCCAGACCGCTGTGTGGCCGCTCAGCTTAGCGGGAACGTTGGCCATGAGCCGTGGGCCACCCAATTAGCACGCAGGCCCACCCAAATATGTAGCAAACTTGACTGGTCCCTTGGCCCCACCCTCTGTAATCATCATCTTGCTTAATTTAAAGAAAATAACTCCCCTGCATTTTAAGCTTGATCTTATCTAGGCTTGCTTGCATCTCAGCTTTCTGTTTTAAAAACCTGACTAATCGCCTGTGTTTCTTTGTCTTTTACCTCCCTCAGGAAGAGTTCCAGAACTTTCCAACACAATATGTGTGGGGTGTTGTTCGATTGCCAAAACAGATTAATGAATTGCTTTTCATTTACAAGCTGTGGTGAAACCAAAGCCAATACTAGGTCATTAATAGCTAAATAACCTAACAAGTGTTTCAGAGTCTTTAAAAAGAAACTTGTGTGAATACACTATGCTTTTTAAAACATCACATTTAAAGGTCCCTCTGTTCCAAAACCTCTCTGTGGAAAAATGGTCAAAAGATCCCAAAATGTGACAATGCCACAAACACGTGACTGATGATCTTCTTCATGAATGAAGAGCAGCCTGTGATGTGTTGTCAGTAATGAGGCGTTCAGTCTCGTCTGTGATGTCCCTTTTCTCTTTAAAAATAAGAGCAATTCGCAATTTTCTCTCTGCTTTTGAAGTCATGACATATACTGCAGCATGTGGTCTGCAGACTGAGTATCAGGATCATTGGCAACAGGCACCAGTTTCAGTTTCCAAGTCATGTCTATAACAGTCCAGAAATCAGTAAATATTAATATTTCTTTTCAACATGGGCTGTGAACTGATAATTCAATGTACCACTAGTTAGGCAAGATATGTTATGTTTATTCAGGGTTTCTGTAGAACCTGCAGATTAGAAATAGCCAATAGTCAGGTATTGGTATGATAGCCATTTTAATAATTCATTCAGGGATCCAATCTAACCAAAAGGCTCTTAATAAGAAACTGTCTTTGACACTATTAGGATTCAAGCATGCGCTACCAGCCTGCATACAAAGCTTGCCATTACAATTGACTGTATGTGAAGGCAGATGGGACCTTGGTTTAAAGTCTCACCTGAAAGACAGCACCACCGATAGTGCAGCATTCCCTCAGTAATGCACGGGAGTGTCAGCCTGGATTATATGCTCAAGTCTCTGGAGTGGGACTTGAATCCACAACCTTCTGACTCAGAGGCAAGAGTGCTACCAACTGAGCCACGTCTGACACTATACAGGGATCCACATCTTTAATTCTGTAGGTCTTCAAGTCAACATTATTCATTGAATTAATTCTGACTAATGCCAATTTATATTGAACTATGTCATGTAATATATGGATTTAGTTGCATTCTTTGCTGGTCAGAAGGTACACCAAGTGCATTTAGAATCTCTGTGACTTGGCTGACTAAAACCAATCTGATATTAAAAAAGTTGGTTCCCAATGCACTACTGGAATCTTTCTTCACTTAGTTTTTCTGCAGTACTCTCACATTCCAACTTCCCAACTCAGTGGAGCCTCCTTAATCTGGGTGCCTGCAGTAATCTAGATTACTGAACTCACCACAGTCAACCGTTACCAGTCCAGCTTTTGTTTCTCATTCAGCTTCTGCACTCCTGTGAGGTGCTCCAGTTTATCATGTGGATGACAACTGATGCAACAATGGTTGGCCAATCTGAGTTTCAGCCAGCACCAAGACCCCAATCAGGAACGTACCTTTTGGGTCTCCTTCAATTTCTTTTCTATTTCTGGTTAACAAGCAGTTTATGAATTTGCTGAAGTTCTGAATGACTTTGTATGTAAGTGAAACTGTCGGAATAGAGACAATGGGCATGACATTCCCCATGAGTGGCAGTGCTAAATGGGCGATAGCGAACTTCAGCCCATTCTGCACTCTGCCTGATTAAACCCAATCTATGGAAAAGAAAATCAAGCAGTGTGCAGAAGGTGCCATTCGCTGTTGCCCATTTTCCATTACCACCTCGGATGAATTTCATCCCTCATCTCTCTGTAGGAAGCATTTGTCCCACAGCTGGTCTTTGTAGAGAGGGTGCTCAATATTAATACAGGTATCTGATACTTACGGTCTTATTTATTTTCCAAGCAGGAAAAAAAAGCAGCGTACCTTTCCTTTCTCTGAACTACACAGGCCATTCATCAGCATGGTTTTTTGAACAACTGCACATCTGAACAGTACACAAAGCAATATAACCAGCATGCAACAGGTTTGCCTAAAGCATGGAAAATCTGTCCCATAGGGTCCTTTCTGATTATGAAGCAAATCTTATATGATTCATAACTTGCCACACAGAGTTCAAACATATTGGTTTCAAAATCACATAAGACCTTTATGAGATTCAGTTCATGGATGGGATAGCTTACAAGATATTTTGTAATTGTACGTGTTTTTTCAATTTCCTAAAAGTGTTGCTTTATGTTCAAACTGGGTAATAAAAAATGTCCCTAAAAATCCATGGTAGAGTTTTATTACAGTGTGGATGATTCAGGAACCTTTGTGCATGATTGCTACACTTCTCACCCCAAACCACAATAATATTGTTTCCTTTAATCAGACAAAATAGGAACATAGGAACAGGAGTAGGCCGCTCAGCACCTCGAGCCTGTTCTGCCATTCAATTAGATCATAGCTGATCTGTACCGTAACCCCATTTAGCCTCCTTTGACCCATATCCCTTGATACGCTTACCTAAGAAAAATCTATCGATCTCAGTCTTGAAAGCTTCAACTGACCCAGCATCAGGATAATCCTGGAGAGCAAGGGTAACCTCAGGCTCATCTCCAGCTGACAAACCAGCTCCTTTATCCTTTCCTCTACTTTGCCCCATTTTCTCCTTTAACACCGTACACGAGGAGCTCATAAATTTCTTTGCCTCAAAGATCACGATTATTTGCCCTGCTCCCCACAGCTTTGATCCCTTATCACTGTACAGCTTCTCCTCTATCTCCCCCCAGGCCCTCACCAATCTCATCTCCTCCCTGAAATTCACCTCCTGCGCTTTCAATTCTGTCCCCACTCAATTCCTCATTGCACAACTATCCCTCTTTAGCCCAAAGCTCACAGACATCATCTTTTCAGACTTCGTACCATCATAGTGCCATATCACCATTTACTCAAAAAACCCACCCTGTCCTCGCCAACTTTGTTTCTTAACCTCCATATTGTTTCTAAAGTCCTCAAAAAGGCAGTTGCCACTCAGCTCCATTCCCCTTGCCCATCATTCCTCCCTCAAATCCCTTCAGTCCATGTTTCTGCCCTGCTCACAGCACCAAGACTGTCAAGATCCTTCCTGGCTGCTACAACAGTAAGCAATCCCTCCAAATCCTCCTTGAAATCTCTTTGGGGGTCGAGTCAGTCGATCACTCCAACCTCCTCCATTGTCTTGTGTTAGAAACTAGGGGTGCCTAAAAATATATATGGTTATGCAAATGAAACTGTAACATGAATAATACTGTGTTTAAATGATTGTATTAGTGCTCGAGACAAGTAAGGGGTTAATGTATAAGTTGTGTCTTACTGGAACTGTGTAAGTTTTGTTTTCATGGAGGCTTGTATTTGACTTTGAGACAAAATGTCTTCAGTTAGTTAGATTAGGTGAGGCATAACATTCCACACAGGGGCCTATAGAATGGCCTTGCCCTGCCAGGCTAGCTGTCTGTTGTTTGTAAGTTAGGGTTTTGACTTTGTTAATACAGGAAACTTTTGTTTATCCGGCACCCAAATATCCGGAATTCTCGCTTAACCGGCAAAAATCATCCTCCGAAAACTCCTCTCAAATAACTGGCAATGTTGCCGAGTCGCAGTCGAGTCTCCGCGAACGCCGAGTACTCCGAAAACTCCTCTCAAATAACCGGCAATGTTGCTGATCCCGAGTCCGAGTCAGCGAACGCCGATTTAGTCAGTAGGGGTAGTTTTCAAAAGTGCCACTACTCGGCCTCCTGGCGCTGTCGGAAGTATACTGCACATTTCTTGATTTATTTATTTTTCTTTGTTAAAAATAGCCTCGGTAGATATAACTCTCCGTTATCCGGTACTTTCGATAAACCGGCACCACGCCGGTCCCGTCGGTGCCGGTTAATAAAGAGTTTCCTGTATATCTTTAATTTGGCCAATGAAGGCCCAACCTATGTTTTTTCCATTATTACTAATAACCATATTATAATGCTAAGATAGAATTTGGAGTTTGTTTAACAGAACAGCTTGCGAAAATAATTAAAAGTTAATTAGTATAAAGGACATAGAATAGAAGTAATTTATGGGAGTTAAGGTACCATCTCAGGATGGAATAGTCTGTTAGATTAAGGGGAGATAGTTTGGATGGCGGCTGGTTGAGTAAGACAGCTCTGGCTTGGGCCTCTGATGTAATGGCCCAAAGCTGTGCCTGGTACACACACTGGCTGCACCAGCGGGGACAAGACAGGATGAGATAAGAGACTATTGCTTTGGAAGGAAAGGGCCAGATGAGATAAGGGAAGACAGTCCTCAACATGCTGTAAGGCCATGATTGGTCAAGTACAGAAAGCATGTGTAATGGTTGTGAAGACCCCGTGAGGGTGGGTCTTCATCGGTAAGTTTAGAAAAAGAACTCGACATGCCATTGGGCACCTTGTTTTAAGGGGAACCTCTATAGGTTAAATGGTCTTGTCCATTATTCTACCTCAGGCCCACCCCTAAAAAGAGAATAAAAGGAAGAGCTAAAGAACTCTTAGTTCAGACTGTGGAGTGAGGATCTCCCAAGAGTGGAAACGGTGGCCTAACACTCTTCAGAGAGTGGACCCATGCGGACCCGAGTCTAACACTCTTGGGTAGTTCAGAGAAAGAGAGAGGCACGTGAGACAAGAAGGAGAACGAATAAGAAGAGTTGTTCGTGCACGCCAGCCGTCTGTCTGATCGGGTCCGGTATCAGCTACTTGTCACGGTCGTATGTTTTTGCTATATAACTAGTGTGTTATATTCCGTCCTAAACTCCGATTAAACACAATATACCCACCATATTGGTTTTCACTCGATCCTGTTTACCAGAGATACGCGAATCTCTACACTTGCCTCTTGGTCCACTTCTGTTGCACTGCTCTACTTTGGTTTCACTCTTGCCTGTTCCAACAATGCCACCACACCTTGTGTAATAGCTTCTCCTGCTGCCCCTGGAGTGTCACCCTGATTGTGCCTCAAGGGTTCATTCTAGGCCCTCTTTTACTTGTCTACAAGTGACACTACTTTGTAGCCATGGGGTCAGCTTTCACATGCATAGGGACAGAGTGACTAAGTATTTGGACCAATATGAGCTGATCAGAGCCAGCATGGATTTGTAATGGGTAAGTCATGTCTAACGGACCTAGTTGCATTTTTTGAGGAGGTAACAAATGTGGTAGATACGGGAGTGTCTATGGATGTTATTTATATGGACTTCCAGAAGGCATTCAACAAGGTTTTATATATAAGACTGTGAACAAAAATGAGAGCACATGGAATTGGGGGCAACCTATTGGCTTGGATAGGGAATTGGTTAGGATGTAGGAGACAGAGTAGGGATAATGGGTATATACTCCAATTGGCAGGATGTGACTAGTGATGTCCCCAGGGATCTGTATTGGGGCCTCAGCTTTTCACTATATTTATAAATGACTTGGATGAAGGAATATAAATACAAGTTGTTGTTAGAGAGCCGTGTATCTAAGTTTGCTGACAATGCTAAGTTAGGTGGCACAATAAATTATGTAGACGGAAGCAGAAAGTTGCAAAGGGACATTGATAGATTAATGAGTGGGCAAAACTGTGGCAGATGGAGTTCAATGTGGGAAAGTGTGAGGTCATCCACTTTGGACCTAAGAAAGATAGATCAGAGCATTCTCTAAATGGCAAGAAGCTAGGAACTGTGAATGAGCAGAGAGATTTAGGGGTCCAGGTACAGAAATCACTAAAAGCTAGTGGACAGGTTCAAAAAATAATTTAAAAGGCTAATGGAATGTTGGCATTTATCTCAAGGGGGCTGGAATACAAAGGGGTGGAAGGTATATTCGAGCTGTACAGAGCTGTGGTTAGACCCCATCGGGAGCACTGCAATCAGTTTCGGGCACCGCACCTCAGGAAGGATATGCTGGCCTTGGAAGGGGTGCAGTGCAGATTCACCAGAATGATACTGAGGCTAAAAAGGTTAAATTATTAGGACAGATTACATAGTCTAGACTTGTAATCACTTGGATATAGAAGTTTAAGGGCTGATCTAATTGAGGTGTTTAAGATGATCAAAGGACTTTATAAGGTAGATAGAGAGAAACTATTTCCTCTGGTGGGGGAGTCCAGAACAAGGGGGTGTAGTCTTAAAATTAGAGCTAGGCCATTCAGGGGTGAGGTCAGGAAGCACTTCTTCACACAAAGGGTGGGGGAGATTTGGAACACATCCCCGCAAAAAAGCTGTTGAGGCTGGGGGTCAATTGAAAATTTCAAAACCGAGATCGGTAGATTTTTGTTAGGCAAGGGAATTAAGGATTACGGAACCAAGGCAGGTAGATGGAGTTAAGATACAGATCAGTAATGATATAATTGGCTTGAGTGCTGAATAGCCTACTCCTGTTCCGATGTTCCTAGGTGTGCTGATGGCCACCCAGCTCTACCTCTCTGCTTCCATCCTTGGCTCCTCGACCACTGTGCCATCCAGCTGTTTATATGACAATTTCCTTTGAGCAAGAGAAGCTACCCTGTATGGCTCCTGCCAAAAAATCAACAACTCAGCCCTCAGCTCCACTCTTTCACTGACTGTTCACTCTGGTTGAGCTTTATCATGCACAACCAGGTGTCCTGCAGATTTCCTGTATTTGAGATCAAGACACATTCAATGGTATTATAGCTGCAATAGATCTTTCTGTCTCCACGCACCCCCCCCCCCCCAACCTCCACCCCTTATTGTGTTTAAAATATTAAATTTCCTTTGCAATACCCCTGTGTCACATACTTGGCTATACCAACAGGATACAGGCTGAGCTACTCCTCAGGCTCAGTGAGCTTTCCATTGCTCAATCAGGGAGGGGCATTTGTTTTCCCAACTACTTGGTTTCCTGAAACTCATGAGATTACGTAATATTGAGCATTCTCAGCCATCTCATTAGCATTTTATATTTCTGTCCAATAAGCATACATATAAATCATTTGGAACAACTTCTAAAAGCTGGTCTTTTAGCATAAGTTTGCTTATCTCCTTGCTCCACTTTGCCTTCCCCTTCTAATCACAACTGCCACACATTCTGCAACTCTACAGCTAATTCTGTCTAACGACTATTAGTCACTTTCAGCACTGGTTTAAACTTAAAGGGGCGGCTCTTGGTTGGTTTGATTCCTGCCTTTTTGAATGCAAAATTGGGAGGTCGCACAACACCAGGTTATAGTCCAACAGTTTTATTTGAAATCACAAGCTTTCCTCAGGTGAAGTAGAATTTTTGAATGCAGCCAGAGCATCCCCAGCAATGGCTTCTCTTCCTGCCCCATCATCTCCAGAGTCCCCAAAAAATATACATATCAACAACAACTTGTATTTATATAGCACCTTTAACGTAGTAAAACGTCCCAAGGCGCTGCACAGGAGTTTTATAAGACAAAACAAATTTGACACCGATCCACATAAGGATAAATTAGGGCAGATGACCAAAAGCTTGGTCAAAGAGGTAGGTTTTAAGGAGCGTCTTAAAGGAGGAAAGAGAGGTAGCGAGGCGGAGAGGTTTAGGCAGGGAATTCCAGAGCTTAGGGCCTAGGCAACAGAAGGCACGGCCACCAATGATTGAGTGATTAGAATCAGGGATGCTCAAGAGGGCAGAATTAGAGGAGCGCAGATATCTCGGGAGTGTTGTGGGGCTGAAGGAGATTACAGAGATAGGGAGGGGCAAGGCAATGGAGGGATTTGAAAACAAGGATGAGAATTTTGAAATCGAGGCGTTGCTTAACCGGGAGCCAATAGAGGTCAGCGAGCACAGGGGTGATGGGCGAACGGGACTTGGTGCGAGTTAGGACACGGGCAGCCGAGTTTTGGATGACCTCAAGTTTACATAGGGTGAAATGTGGGAGGCCAGCCAGGAGTGCGCTGGAATAGACAAGTCTAGAGGTAACAAAGGCATGGATGAGGGTTTCAGCAGTGGATGAGATGAGGCAAGTCCTCACCCCCTTCCTCTTATCATCTGAATGCTACCCTTTGGTGACATTATCGACAGACAGGGGACACATTCCAACTGTACGCTGATGACACCCATCCCTACTTCTCCAATACAGCACTCAACCCTTCGATTACCTCGGTGCTGTCGGACTGCTATACTATTCTATGATTCTATACGCCTTCACCACCTCTAGACTTGACTATTCCAATGCTTTTCTTGCTGGCCTCCTGTTCTCCATCCTCCATTAACTCCAACTTGTCCAAAACCTTTCTGCCTGTATCCTGCCCTGCACTCTGTTCCAATCACCCATCACCCATGGCCTCCCTGATTTACATTACCTCCCTATTTTAAATTTAAATTCCACACCCTCATTTTTAAATCCCTTTTTGGCCTCTTTTCACCCTGTCTCAACTATCTCCTCCAATCCTACGCTTCCCCCCCACCTCCCAGAACACTCAGTTCATCTGACACTAGCCTCTTGAGAATTCCTACCTCTGTTGACTCACCACTGATAGCACAGCTTTCAGTCACCTGGGTCTTAGCTTCTGGAATGCCATGCCTAAACCTCTCCATTTCGCTCTTCTCGCTTTGACCAAGCTTTTGGTCATCTTTCTTAGTTTCTCATTTTACCATATGCTTATTCTGTTAAGTGCCATGGGAGTTTTTTTATGTTAAAGATGCTGTATCAATGCACATTGAAATTTTCATTCACAAGGTCTATAAAAGATATAGAAAAGTGAATAGTATTTGATTCTGACACCAGGTGGAAGTGACAGAAAAGTGTTTCATTAACGTGGAAACATTTAGAAAATGATGGTAGACTATTACACGAAAACTTAAAATGATATTTAATGTACAATCATTCAGCATATTCCATGATTGTGCCTGCATATTTACCTACATAACAACAGTGACTAAACTTCAAAATAATTCCACTGGAAGTGAAGCATTTGAGAGTTGTGACAAGATATCATATAAATGCACATCTTTTACTTTTTTAAAGAAAGAACTTGCATTTATATAGCTCCTTTCAGGACGTCCCACAGCGCTTTACAGCCAATGAAGTTCTTTTGAAGTGTAGTCACTGTTGTAACGTAGGAAACGCGGCAGCCAATTTGCGCACAGCAAGGTCCCACAAACACCAATGTGATAATGACCAGATAATCTGTTTTACTGATGTGAAGGATAAATATTGGCCAGACACCAGGAGAATCCCCTGCTCATCTGCCAATAGTGCCCTAGGATCTTTTACATCCACCTGAGAGGGCAGACAGGGCCTCGGTTTAATATCTCATCTGAAAGACGGGACCTCCGACACTGCAGCACTCCTTCAGTACTAGCACTGGGAGAGTCAGCCTAGATTATGGGCTCAAGTCTCTGGAGAGGGGCTTGAACCCACGACCTTCTGACTCAGAGGCGAGAGGCTGATTCAATTATAATGGATAATTACTGAATGTATGAGAGCCCCAAAAGCGCGGTGCTCTGCTGGCAGCGAGGGGCCTTGCCATAGGCAAACATAGGCCAGGATTTCACACATGGCGAGCAGCTAAGATACTGCTCACTGCAATTTACAATAGGCAAAAAAAGGAGAAGCAAATGGAGTCTGCATTCCTGGCCAGTGTCAGCCTCTTCACAAAGGAAATGAAGCCTGCATCAACATCAGGTTGCCAATATATTGGCAGGCACAGCCCTGACATTGCCTACATCAAGGCTTTTGTTTGAGGTTATGGTTATCACATTTTGTTAAGGTTATTATCTAGTTAAAAAGGAAAGTTGTTAAACAGCAGCTAAGGATCCCACTCCTGCTCAATCCAGGAATGTTCACTGTTGGTGTGTGTGATCTTTAGTTAAAGACACATTGTTTGGACAGTGATGCACACTATGGCGGAATAACCAATTAGTATTAATTGATTAGGCTCTAAGTCAAAAATGGCCACTTAGGTGAAGTATCAGAGAGCAGCCAGAGTCTGTGGAACTTGCCCCAGCAAAAGTCAGTGCCTTCAGGAAAGAGGAAAATTGGCAAACAATTTTTTAAAAAATTTGGACAAAACAAACAAGAACCATCTCATAAAAAGTATAATGGAAAATAAAAATGATGTTTACACAGACTTGAAAACCTCTTTGACAAACTGGGTGTATTCAACAACAGCTGTTGGTACACAAAGGAGAAAATTCAAATGATTCTGCAGCTATTTATAAAATGAATTAATGATACAAACACAACCCCATCTATCAGCGATAAAATGCTTTCAGCTGCAGGGCTCAACACCATCCATTACCATTAATTCCTGGAGTAATAACGCCACTTTTATACGCTAATTAAGAGATAATGAACATAAGGGTGTTGCATTATCGTCTGCTTTAGCACCGCTGGTTTATTTCCACGCATGATGCAAGTTAATGAATAAATACGCATAAACCACAATATGTAATTTCCTTTGGATTCTCTCTTAGCTCAGTACAGTGCAATAAGTACTCACA
Source organism: Squalus acanthias (assembly GCA_030390025.1). Taxonomy (NCBI): domain Eukaryota; kingdom Metazoa; phylum Chordata; class Chondrichthyes; order Squaliformes; family Squalidae; genus Squalus; species Squalus acanthias. The sequence continues at coordinate 37,796,811 of CM059441.1, read as the reverse complement.
ACCGGCAGTAATTATTGAGATAACAGTGCTCTTTCCTTGTTTGCTCCCTCCACCTAATCATTTGATTATTTTTCTGTAAATCTGACCTTGATCTGAAATGTTAGGTCCAGCTTGCAGTCCAAATTCGAAAACATCTTACCACCATTCAAGCAGTTAAAAGGGTTTTACGGGCCTTGCTAATGGGATGCCATTTAATCAGTGACTGTACAATGCAAGTAGCAGGAATATATTTAGCTGTAAAAGGGAATTGGCTACATACTTGCAAGGGGAAATTTTTGCAAAGCTATGGGGATCAAGCAGGGGAGTGGGACAGGTACAGTGGGCCGAATGGCCACCTTCTGTGCTGTATGATTCTAGGATCTCGAAAGGTTGGGGCAATTCCACGTTGCTCTTTGGATTTCATTCAAATCTCCACAGACAGGAAGGGAGTGCTTCAATTGCAAAGAGCAAACAAAGAGAGAGATTGGGGACAGAGAATAAACCTGACAGAATCAAAACCGATTAGAACGTTTCGACAATCCCTGATATCTTTGAGCGCAGTGCCGGAGAGTGAATGGCCCATTGTAGAGGTCAAGCTACAAACATTGCTCAAATGTACTGCTAACCTTACGTACTTACTCACTAGCCTAGAATACAGGAAATGCACATGAATGTTTGACAAAACCCTGATCGGAATCTGGGAACTTATGTGTTAACTGTCAGCTATTATATCCCTCAAGTTGAAGTGGTTCTGTAATATCCTGGGATCCTGGTGCTAAATTTGTCCTGGCCAATATTTATCCCTCAACCAACATAACAAAAACAGATTCTCTGGTCATTATCACATTGCTGTTTGTGGGAGTTTGCTGTGCGCAAATTGGCTGCCGCGTTTCCCACATTACAACAGTGACTACACTCCAAAAGTACTTCATTGGCTGTAAAGCGCTTTGAGACGTCCGGTGGTCGTGAAAGGCGCTATATAAATGCAAGTCTTTCTTTCTTTCTTTCAAGAATTCACCCACTTGTAGTGCAGAGTGGATTCCTGAACACAGGAACAACAGACAAAAATCACATAATAACAACAGAAAACGCTGGAAAAACTCAGCAGGCCAGGCAGCATCCGTGGAGAGAGAAAGAGAGTTAACGTTTCAGGTCGAAGACCTTTCGTCAGAACTGGAAAAAAGCAGGAAATGAAATAGATTTAAAGCAAGTATAATGCTGGGAAAAGGGGGAGGGGATGAAAGAACAAAAGGGAAGGTCAGTGATAGGATAGAAAGCAGGAGAGATTAAGAGACATTGAGAGACATTAAGAGATATTCAAGGCAAGAGGAGGTGGTAATGTGACAGGTTGAGGCTGGATGAAGTGTGAAATGCGCTGGCAGAATGAAGGACAGCTGCCAGCTTCTGGGAGGGAAGAAAAAAAGGGCCAAACAAAAGGGTGGATGAAAAAATAAAATAAAAATATATATATATGTGATAGGGGCCAAGGTTATGACTGAAATTGTTGAACTCTATGTTGAGTCCAGAGGGCTGTAGAGTGCCTAATCGAAAGATGAGGTGCCGTTCCTCGAGCTTACGCTGAGCTTCCGTGGAACAATGCAAGAGGCCGAGGACGGTGAGGTCAGAGTGGGAATGGAGCGGAGAATTAAAGTGACAGGCCACCGGGAGATCGGGGTCCCCCTTACGGACTGAACGGAGGTGTTCCGCAAAGCGGTCACCCAATCTGCGTTTGGTCTCCCCAATGTAGAGGAGACCACATCGTGAGCAGCGAATACAGTATACTAAATTGCAGGAAGTACAAGTAAATCGCTGTTTCACCTGGAAGGGGTGTTTGGGGCCCTGGACAGTGGGAAGGTATAAGGGCATGTGTTGCATCTCCTGCGCTTGCACGGGAAGGTGCCGGGCGAAGGGGAAGGGGTGCTGGGGGTGGTAGAGGAGTGGACTAGAGTGTCGCGGAGGAAGTGGTCCCTGCGGAATGCTGAAAGGGGAGGTGAGGGGAAGATGCGTTTGGTGGTGGGATCATGCTGGAGGTGGCGGAAATGGCGGAGGATGATCCGTTGAATGTGGAGGCTGGTGGGGTGAAAGGTGAGGACAAGGGAAACTCTATCGTGGTTCTGGGAGGGAGGGGCAGGGGTGAGGGCAGAAGTGCAGGAGATAGAACGGACACGGTCGAGGGCCGTGTCAACCACAGTAGAGGGGAATCCTCGGTGGAGGAAAAAGGAAGACATGTCGGAAGCACTGGTATGGAAGGTGGCATCGTCAGAGCAGATGCGGCGGAGACGGAGAAACTGGGAGAATGGAATAGAGTCCTTACAGGAGGCGGGGTGGGAGGAAGTGTAGTCCAGGTAGCTGTGGGAGTCAGTGGGCTTGTAGTGAATGTTAGTCAATAACCTATCCCCAGAGATGGAGATGGAGAAGTCGAGGAAGGGAAGGGAAGAGTCGGAGATGGACCATGTGAAGGTGAGGGAAGGGTGGAAATTGGAAGCATAGTGAATGAAATTTTCTAGTTCAGGGCGAGAGCAGGAGACGGCACCGATACAGTCATCAATGTACCGGAAAAAGAGGTGAGGGAGGGGACCCGAGTAGGACTGGAACAAAGAGTGTTCCACATATCCCACGAAAAGGCAGGCATAGCTAGGACCCATGCAGGTACCCATAGCAACACCTTTGATTTGGAGGAAATGAGTGGAGTCAAAGAAGAAGTTGTTCAATGTGAGAACAAGTTCAGCCAGGCGGAGGAGGTTGGTGGTGGATGGGGACTGGTTGGGCCTCTGTTCAAGGAAGAAGCGGAGCGCCCTCAGGCCATCCTGGTGGGGGATGGAGGTGTAGAGGGATTGTACGTCCATAGTGAAAAGGAGGCGGTTGGGGCCGGGAAACTGGAAACTGTTAAAGTGGCGGAAGGCGTCAGAAGAGTCGCGGATGTAGGTGGGAAGAGACTGGACACGGGGAGAAAAAATAGAGTCGAGATAGGAAGAGATAAGTTCTGTGGGGCAAGAACAGGCTGAAACGATGGGTCTACCAGGGCAGTCCTGTTTGTGGATCTTGGGAAGGAGGTAGAAGCGGGCTGTGCGGGGTTGGGGAACTATGAGGTTGGCGGCTGTGGGGGGAAGATCTCCAGAGGAGATGAGGTCAGTGACAGTCTTGGAAACGGTGGCTTGATGTTCGGTAGTGGGGTCATGGTCCAGGTGGAGGTAGGAGGAGGTGTCGGAGAGTTGGCGTTCAGCTTCCGCTAGGTAGACAAAATCACATGCTCAATAGTTTCAAAACCCAACTTCTGTCTGACTGCCAAGCATTCCCCCAATAGCCCTACAGACTAGCAGTGCGAAATCTGAAATGAGTGGCATGAGTCCTTGGCTATCTGAGGCCAGAATAGTGGCACTACTGGCGGCAGCAGCAGGGAAGCCCTCTTCTTTCGATGGGTCTTGGTACCTACAGAGGCATCAGCCTCATTTGCTTCCCCACTTTCACCTCTGGAGTTGGGGTGGCACCAGCGGCACCTCTCGGCAGTATAGGGGCCACGGGAATAAATCTAAGTGCCACACAACAGGATCTCACGAGGTGGCTAATGCTTGCTTTTGCCCTATTTACTGATGCTTGTAATGAATCGTCCAGCATACTTTATACACAGCCCGAAGCTGCTCAAAGCATTTGGCTGTGTACGAGTGTCTTAATTGTCCCATTCAAGCTCAACACACGCATTACAATCTATTAACGTGTCATTAAGCACAGACTGAAGAGAGAAGGGTTCCAGGTCACCGTCGATCAATGGGGTGTGCAGCCGCTCAAAGTAATGTTTATAAACAAGACAGCTTGATTTCAATAAGAATTCAGTAAGAAGGAAAATGAATAAGAAAGAGATATCTACACGGACAAAATTTGCTCCAATCAGACTTGTGATTAAGTGGAATGCCATACAGTACCTGCCTGACAAGATTTATAGCGGCAAACTCTCCTCATAAAACACAGCAATGGGAAGCAGAAGTAAATCAAATGTAAACTACTAAATAATTATGTTCCAAAACCTGACTACAAATGAATGCTTTTAAATGGGAGGTTGTAGTGAAAAATAAATCACCCGATTTATTAGTCTCAGTGACGACAAGTGTAATTACACTTTTGGGATCTGCTGACATCAATTACATATGATTTGTGTTCAGTTTCAATATGAGGGAATTGGGGGGTGGGATCCAGCACGCAGCACTAACAGCACAGGCATATCTCATGTCCAGTAAATTCACAAGGGCACGGGCAGCACCCATTTAGGGTTATCCTCAAAAGGCCCTGTAACTCAAATTTGATCGTAGATTCAAGCTGCGACCCCTCTGTAACAGAGATCTGCCAAGCTCCCTTTTAAAATAATCTACCTGTCAGCATTGACTGCACTCGCTGGCAGGTTATTTTACAACCCAGTGGAAGAAGCTGTTCCCTTTTATTCCTTGTGTAGCAGTCTTTTCAAAATTCTGGATTGTGTTCTGGATTCAGCTCATTATTTTACATAGGAACCATATTTCATCTCTCTCCTTACTTTGGTACTAATATCTACCTGTAAGAAGTTAAAGGGGAAGAAAAGACAGCTGGAGGGAAAATCTAGGGGAGGTACTTGTTTAAGGTACTCTCTCTTTTATAGAAGAAAATATACTTATCAAAAAATTCCTTGCTGACATTTGAGTAAAAACATGAATTTTATTGGAGGCGCGTGAGTAAGGGTTGTCCCTCTACTCAAATGACATAACCAACAGGGGGCGCCCTTGAGTGCTGCTGGACAGCTCTATTGGAAACAGCAGGTTTTTGGGCAATGAGACACCACTGCGTCAGCTATTGAGTTGGAGGCGTAGCGGGACTTACCGCAGGACTAACAGCAAACAGGGTCTATTTAAACAATGCACTACAGCAAACAGTCTATTTACTCTGCAAACAGAGTCTATTTAAAAAGAGTCTCTACAAACTACAGCAAACAGAACTCATGACCAAAACTACAGCAAAGTCTCCCGATAATAGCAGGATTATTTCTCCAGCAAAATGCAGAGAATGGAGGATAGTTACACAATGCGTAAAATCAATTCCAGTCACTTACAGCAGTGCGGTCTCCAGGTGTGTTTGACTGGGGAATTACACAATCATCTCCATTCCGGCCGGGACTAATGGTGTTACTATATGCAGCCATTTTTGGGACAGTCTGAGAACTGCACTGGAAACATGAATCCCAGGAAACCATGTTACCAGCTAGAATCCTGTACTCCCAGCCAGAGGAGTGACTCTTGGGTTGATTTGAGTTGCCTCCCCTGCTATTTCCTATGAAGCTGATAGAAATTCGGGGTACCTAAAATATATATGGTTATGTGAATGAAATTGTGACTCGAATAATACTGTGTTTAAATGATTGTATTAGAGCTTGAGACAAGTAAGGGGTTAATGTATAAGTTGTGGTTTACTGGAACTGCTTAAGTTTTGTTTTCCTGGAAACTTGTATTAGAGCTTGAGCTAAAGTGTCTTCAGACTAGTATTAGTTTAGATGGATAGATGCTTAAAATTTGCCCATGTTTTCAGTTCTCTGCGGATGTTATAACATTCCAAACAGTGGCAGTCACATATGGCCTTGCCTCCCAGGTTAGGTTTGACTTTGCTTAATGTATCTTTAATTTGGCCAACTAAGGTCCAACCTATGTTTCTTCCATTATTGCTAATAACCATATTATAATGCTAAGTTAGGAATTGGAGTTCGTTTAACAGAACTGCTTGCGAAGATATGTAGAAGTTAATTAGTATAAGGACATAGAATAGAAGGAACTTATGGGAGTTAATGTATCATCTCAGGATGGAATAGTCTGTTAGATTGAGGTGAAATAACGTGAACAGCGGCTGGCTGAGTAGCCAGCTCTAGCATGGGCCTCTGATTAAAAGGCCCAAGGCTGTGACTGGTACGCACTGGCTGTACCAGGGAGGACAAGGACGGACGAGATAAGAGGAATTCAGATGTATGGGCCTTCAAAATGTATAAACAGGAAAGACATGTGAAGAAAAGCATGAGACCCCTTAAGGGAGGGTTTTCATCTGTAAGTTTAGACAAAGAACTCGACGTGCCATTGGGCACCCTGTTTTAAGGGGAACCTCTGTAGGTTAAATGGTCTTGTCAATATTCTACCTCAGGTTCACCCCTAAAAAGTGAATAAAAGAAAGACCTAAAAAGCCCCTAGTACAGGCGGTGGAGTGAGAGCTCCTGAGGGTGGATCTATGCTGACTTCGGTCTAACACTCTTGGGCAGTTCAGGAAGAGAGAGGAAGAAGAAGAGTTGTTAGCGCACGCCAGCCATCTGTCCAATCGGGGCCGATACTCACTACTTGCCACGGTCATATGATTTTGCTGTATAACTAGTGTGTTATATCCATCTGTAACTCCAATTAAATACAACATATCCATCATATTGGTTTGCACTTGATCTTGATTATTTGAAAGACCAGAGATAAGTTAATCTCGACAAAGCTCTGGGAATGTTCCTCGTTGGTATTTATCACCCTAGCAGCACAGCAGGGAGGGTGACCCCCCACCCCAGCTTCTCAATGCGAGCAATAGGACTGACATTTTTACTAAAACGTCAGAAATTTCTGGTGAACACATCATGTCCTCACATAAAAAAGGGAATACTTGGATCAAAAGAACTCTCCTCAGACTATTTCTTCTCTTCGATGAGTTTTGCACCTATATGCATTACCTTGAATGCATCGATATTACACATCACTTACTAATCATTGGCCAACTGCTAAGCAGTTCCAAATCCCTAGAATAATATAAGCTTCCACTGCATTTTGTCAACCTAAACAATTTTCTGTTATCAGAAAATTTAGAAATGTCACTTTTAATCCTTTCATCTAGGTCATTAATGAAAACTGCAAAAAGTAGAGGATCAAGGATGGTTCCCCGTGGAACTCCACAAATCATCACTCTGTAGCTCACACTATATCTTGTTTTGTTATTGTCCAGCCAACGTTCCATCTAATTAATTCCTTCTCCCCAGCTCTGACTTGTGCTACAAGTCTCTGAAGAAGCATTGTACCTCATATACCTTTTGAAAGTCAAATGGAGATCCACTGGATTCCCCTTTCCACTATCTTGTTCTATGTAATGAGCAGTGATTTGGTGCATGTGAACTGGAATTCTATATAACGAGAGGCAATTGAACATGACTTGGTTCATTGGGATTCAATTAAATAGGAGTGATTTGCTCCATGTCAATTGTACATAATGGGAATGAAGAGAGAGCACACTGCAATTCAACGCAAAAGTAAACATGGGTCCCTTAGATGCTGAGACATGAGAAATTATAATGGGGAATAAGGAAACGGCAAAGACGTTAAACAAATATTTTGTGCCTGTCTTCACAGTAGAAGACACAAACACATACCCGAAATAATGGGGAACCAAGGGTCTAATGAGGCACGGCCACCAAAGGTTGAGTGATTATAATCAAGGATGCTCAAGAGGGCAGAATTAGAGGAGCGCAGATATCTCGGTGGGGGGGGGGGGGTTGTGGGGCTGGAGGAGATTACAGAGATAGGGAGGGGTGAGGCCATGGAGGGATTTGAAAACAAGGATGAGAATTTTGATTAACCGTTGCTTAACCGGGAGCCAGCGTAGGTCAGCGAGCACAGGGGTGATGCGTGAACGGGACTTGGTGTGAGTTAGGACACTGGCAGCCGAGTTTTGGATGACTTCAAGTTTACATAAGGTAGAACGTGGGAGGCCAGCCAGGAGTGCATTGGAATAGTGAAGTCTAGAGATAACAAAGGCATGGATGTGGGTTTCAGTAGCAGACGAGCTGAGGCAAGGGTGGAGATGGGCGATGTTATGGAGGTGGAACTAGGCAGTCTCAGTTATGCCACGGATATGTGGTCGGAAGCTCATTTCAGGGTCAAATATGACACCAAGGTTGTCAACAGTGTGGTTCAGCCTCAGACAGATGTTAGGGAGAGGGATGGAGTCAGTGGCTAGGGAACGGAGTTTGTGGCGGGGACCAAAATCAATGGCTTCGGTCTTCTCAATGTTTAATTGGAGAAAATTTCTGCTCATCCAGAACTGGATGTCAGACAAGCAGTCTGACAATTTAGAGACCGTGGAGAGGTCGAGAGAAGTGGTGGTGAGGTAGAGCTGGGTGTCATCAGTGTACATGTGGAAACTGACGCTGTGTTTTCGGATGATGTCATCAAGGGGCAGCATGTAGATGAGAAATAGGAGGGGGCCAAGGATAGATCCTTAGGGGTTAAGTGAGGTTAGACAGGTTAAGTGAGTGGGCAAAAACATGGCAGTTGGAGTATAATGTGGGGAAATGTGAAATTATCCACTCTGGTATGAAAAATGGAAAAGCAGAATATTTTTTAAAAGGTAAGAGACTAGTAAATGTTGGTATTCAGAGGGTTTTGGGGGTCCTTGTATATGAATCATAAAAAGTTAACATGCAGGTACAGCAAGAAATTAGGAAGGCAGATGGTATGTTAGCTTTTATTGCAAGAGAGTTGGAGTATAAGAGTAAGGAAGTCTTGCTGTGTACTGTGTCCAGTTTTGGTCTCATTAGCTAACGACAGCTATACTTGCCTTAGAGGGGTGCAACAAAGGTTCACTAGATTGATGCCTGAGATGAGAGGGCGGTCCTATGAGGAGAGATTGAGTAGAATAGGCCGATATTCTCTGGAGTTTCGAAGAATGAAAAGTGATCTCATTGAAATGAATAAAATTGTTAGAGGGCTTGACAGGGTAGATGCTGAGAGGCTGTTTCCCCTGGGTGGAGAGTCTAGAACTAGGAGTCACAGGATAAGGGGCTGGTTATTTAGGACTGAGATGAGAAGCAATTTCTTCACTCAGAGGGTTGTGAATCTTTGGAATTCTCTTCTCCAGCAGGCTATGATTGCTGAGTCGTTGAGTATATTCAAGGCTGAGATCGATAGATTTTTGGATTCTAAGGGAATCGAGGGATATGGGGATCGGGTGGGAAGGTGGAGTTGAGGTCAAAGATCAACCATGATCTTACTGAATGGCGGAGCAGGCTCGAAGGGCCATATGGCCTACTCCTGCTCCTATTTCTTATGATCTTATGTTCAATGGGAGTGATTGGGAAGGGAATTCTATATATTGGGTAGTGATTTAGTCCATGTAAATGTTACAGTAACAGAATTGAACAGGGATTGATTAGGGTTTGACATTTACATCTGAATTATATGCAAGTTTTTAAAAAATTCGTTCCTGGGAGGTGGGCGTCGCTGGCAAGGCCAGCATTTATTGCCCATCCCTAAATCCCCTTGAGGAGGTGGCGGTGAGCCGCCTTCTTGAACCGCTGCAGTCAGTGTGGTGAAGATACTCCCACAGTGCTGTTAGGGAGGGAGTTCCAGGACTTTGACCCTAAGTACTGTGGGGCCATTTATCTACAGTTGTTTGTTTGTTTGTGCTAGTTGCAAAATAAGTACAAATAGGTTTTCTTCGCAGCACATGTTGCTTTGACCATCATGAAGCTGTGGTACTGCAGATGACATGTGTTGGGAAACATGTTGATTCAAGCTAGTTTACTATCAAATGTGTTAACATCAAGGGAAAATATGCTATACACTGTAAGGTATGTGACAGGTGTTTGCACAGTCAAGCTAACCAAGATGCTTTTTTCTGGATCAACTGTGCTGGAGGGTAGAATTAATTAGAACTTTCTGTCTATCAGATGTTCTGTTACTTGAAAACTCGTTCTTAAAAATGTCTTTTTTCAGTCTGCTATGCTTTAGTTTAAAATGAGCGCATTTCTATTCAGTAATATCAGCCTGATTGCAGCATTAACTCAGTGAACACTGATGTTGGCTAGCCGAGGAAGATCTCCAAAGGACGCCTGTCATAGATAGTCAACATTAATGTACAGAAATTTGTATCTGAGATATTTTAAGTCCCCAGGTCCCTTTATATCCTATTAGGCCATGAAGCTTGAGATACATTAGGTAGGTACTGCATTACTCCCCATCAGTATTCGCTCTGGTGAATGAGTTTCTTATACTCTTTTAATTTTTAAAGATGATCTTGAAGGACTGAAACTGCATCAGGTCAAATTGACAATATTTGAATACCTCCAAATTGTCTTCCTCCCCCATCCCTTCACTACAGATAGATAGCGAAATGGAAGTCATTTTGGCTATGACAACTAGCATGGAGTTTCTTTAATACAGGTAATTGTGATTTCAGAACATTTTAAAGATGAGATCTGGAGTGCAATTATTACAATAACTAATATGGGCAATATGGCTGCTGTCATATTGGATTAGCGCTCGCATCCCTCCCCCCGGGTTTTGGTTCCATCTTAAATTCTGTAATTATCCTTATCCCGCTGTGATAATTTCTCCTTTATTGGTCGAATTAACAATGTGAAGTCCTAATTTTTTTTCTCCAAATAGCAGTGAGGCGGGTAACCTAATGTGACAGCAGCCATACTGTCCACACCAACTATGGGAGCAATCGTGCTCTGGGTCTCATCTTAAAAACTTGATTATTACAGAAACTCCATGGTTGTTGTCACGGCAGAAAGCGTGAACACCAACACCAAATCTGATAGTGTCAATGTACACCAAGAGTACAACTGGATCTTTTAAATCCCTATTCTGCTGAATAAGTAGGAGCTATAACACAATTTCTATAATTACTGTTTAAGAGTTAAGATGCAACAGCAGAACTATTTTCCATCTGTGGAAATGTTATTAATACAACCATGGATTTTCTGAGAATGACCTTTCTGAACATATTTAATATTGAACTGACAGGCTGTCTACTGAAGAAAATAATTACTGCACTGGTGTAAAACACAAGGAAATATCTGGAAACAGATTTGCTCAAACCTATAGTAGATTGCACTATTGATTTTAAAATTATAGTAAAATGTCTTTAATTCGAACCCGTTGATACCAAACACGGTTCAGACTAATACATTTATTCCATACTCTTTCTATAGTGTTTTATTCTATACCAATGCAATTTGCTTATACAGGCACTATACAGTGTACTGCTCATTTAAGCCACTTGTGCCAATAGGTACCACCACCCTGCCCCCCCAGCCCCCCAATTTCAAGTACAGTAAGTACTCTCCCCTTTCGGATTGCCGATCTATGCTGCCAATTGGCATTCGGATTAGGAACATGAAGTCCGTAGGGAGAAAAAGCCATTTGGTGCATCAAGCCCTCGTCATCCAAAGTTCTTGTAGGATTATTCTGTTATGGAACTGGAAAATTCGGTATTGACCATTTTGGGGCGCTAACATCGCCTGGGTGCTAACTTTAGCAGCCGGCGCTAATCAGGCAGGGGACGAGAGTGAATTTCTGAGCCGGGGCGCTGCGCAGCCGATGGCGTCATGATCTCCGGGCGCAGGATATCGTGCCGCTAGTGGTTACCGCCGCCACAAACCTCCAGCTCAATTTCGCAGGCGTTGGTACTAGCGCCGTGCCCGGTCGCAAAGCCGGTAGCGCCCTGTTGGCGCCCCCTGGAGGCGCTAACGGGAGGCGCAAAAGCACCCAATTTCTCCCGCTAGGTTTCTTAGTGACAGCTGTGGCTCACTTGGTAGCACACTCGCCTCTGAGTTCTGAAGGTTGTGGGGTCGCGTTCCCCTTCAGAGACTTGAGCACAAAAAAATCTAGGGTGACACTCCAGTGCAGTACTGAGGGAGTGCTGCACTGTTGGAGGTGCCGCCTCTTGAATGAGACATTAAACCGAGGCCCCATCTGCTCTTTCAGGTGAATGTCAAAGATCCCATGGCACTATTTTGAAGAAGAGCAGGGGAGTTATCCCTGGTGTCCTGGCCAATATTTATCCCTCAATCAACATCACAAAAACAGATTATCTGGTTATTATCACATTGCTGTTTGTGGGAGCTTGCTGAGTGCAAATTGGCTGCTGTGTTTCCTACATTACAACAGTGACTGCATTTCAAAAAGTACTTCATTGGCTGTAAAGTGCTTTGGGACGTCCGGTGGTTGTGAAAGGTGCTATATAAATGCAAGTCTTTCTTTTCCCCTACTTCTCCCCCCCACCCCTTTGAATTTTTACCACAATTTTCACACAATCTGTTGTGGTGTGGGGGAGGGGGGGCGGTGGCGGGCATGAAGTCTATGGGGTGGGACCCAGATCCGCTAAATCGCCATCCCTTTTTACGACTACCAAAGAATCTTCAGGAAGCGTGGGCAGGTGTTTCTTGCACCTGTCCCCCCCGCCGCCCCCCTTCCACAGTGACAACACTGGGGGAGGTGGGAGGAATGGGATGACATCAGGTGCAAACAACATGGACTCACAAAGAGTGCAACATTTTTCTAAAAATGTTTTTAAACCAGCCAGATTGGGCTCTTTGCTCAGGGTTTTGGAGGGAGGGCGGGGCAACCCCATTCCTGCACCTAGGGCGTAACAAAGCCAGAGTTTCCATGACCATGGGGCAGATGAGCGCTAGAGATGAGCTGGTAGCGGTGCTTTGTTTGCGACCTGCCCCTTGCGAATGAGGTGCCCTCCCACTGACCCCACAAACTCCAGGGGGTTCAGAGCTAGAGGGCAACGCCTGGGTCTCAACTCACAGAATTTCGAGACCAAAGAGTTTACTGCATACCATATCTAGGTGAACTTTTTCATTTCCTCCCCAGCCTACAAGGACTGCTGGCTGTACTGAATAATAGGAATGGATTGCGGGTTTGGATGAATGTTCCAACTGGATAGATCCGAACTACAAGCCTTGAATTGTGCAGTGATGCACTAGAGTATAACCAGTGTAAATCTATACATGTTTGGAACATTCAGTGACTTCAATTGTATTTTCTTTTAAATCACTGCAGTATTGTGGTGATTGGAAGTCAAACTGCTGAGAGTGTGCCATTAAACTCTAGCATGCTGGTGGGGAATATAGAATAGTCTAACGCAGCAGAGCCCCACAGTTGTCTGTTTTTTTATTATTATTAAGGAGCCTACTTGAGAAGAAGAAAATCTTCCTAAGTCTGTTTGCTGTGGAGATTTTCACAGCAGAGATGGAGATCAGCGCAGCATGGCATGTATTCCAATGCACTGACCTCTGCTGTTTCGCCATGGTTTTTGCCTCCAAGACCAGCAGGGGGCCCAGGAGCCAACTGGAAGTGAGAAATACAGAGACCAAGCATTCCCAAAATTAATCTATCCTGCAAATCCGTGGCAATCTTTATAACTGATGATGCCAGCAAGAATTTGCGTGCTTTTTTCATCTCTCTTTCTCTTGATGCTTGTAAATAGGGGAATAATTATTTTGTAACAACTCTGGGCCCTATGGCTTTGACAGTTCCTAAATGCATTCTTGTAAATAAGAAAGATTATACTCCTCCCTTCCCCCCCCCGGCTCCCCCACAAAAAATGGTTTTCCACTACAGCACAGAGCCACTAAATGGGTATAATCATCGTAAGGGCATTAAAAACGATTGAGGAAGCACTCTCAGCCTAACCGCCCCCGCACCCCCCGCCCCCCACCTCCTCACCCACCACTGTTCAGAGGGAGTGACAGAGGAGTGAGGAGGCATCAGCATCCCATAGTCTACCCCCTGGTAGTTGCAAAAAGGGACGGAGACTCCAGCACAAACTAATGACAATAATGCTCAGCCAAGTAATCCTCCACCTCCTTCCTATCTCACAATCTCAGTTTTCAGTCAGCAAATAACTTGGCCCCTGCCTAACATCTGGGTTCAAGCAAATCCTCCTCTCTGCAGCTGGCAGGGATCCTACACAAATTAATTGGGGAAACACACCATACTGGGTGAGAGTCTTTCGAATAAAACTACACACAATTCAGTTCAAAATTGTCAATCTCACTCAGAGAGGCTATGAAGATGACTGGTCAGGGAAATGGAAATGTCACACTGGAGCGGTACAGTTGGGATGGATGCACTCCTGCTTTGGCTGTACGTGGGAACTTTTATCATGCATCGAATCTATCTGACTGAGGACTACTCGATGCTGACACTTTTCCATTTGCGCAGAATTTCATAACTTTGACATGCGGAGGAAAATAAACTACATTTAAATATCACGTGGTTTTGCATTGTATCCATGTAAGGAGTCTAGAAACCGTTTTAAAAGTAATACTTTTGAAAGACAATTGGGCTGGATTTTCTCAGCTCCGAGGAGGGGGGTATGGAGGCGGGACTACCGGGAAAGTTGCAGGCGGGAAGCCGTCCTGCCCCAGGTCCCGTCTCCTCGAGGCGGGAAGGGATTAAAGCCTATTAACTGCCTGTTAACAGGTAGTTAACAGGCAGAAAATAGGATTATCCCCATTTTTGGCGCTGAAGTGCGGGCTTCCCGACCTGGGGGAACCCCGCCGAGGTGTAGGAGGTGAGTAGGAGGTCTGCAGGGGTCGGAGGGGTCTGAAAGTGCGATGTAGAGGTGAGTGATGGGTGCAAGTGTGGAGTAGTAAGTATGTGAGGTGAGTGTAAAGTGTTAGAAAATGTTAACTTACCTTTGTTTCTACCTACAGCCTTCAGCCGCTGTGGAGCCGTAGTCCCCGACATCTCCATTGTAGAGATCACAGACTGGCTGTTGGATCCTCCGACCCAACAGCCAGCTGATTTCTGCAAAGTTGAAAGGTTTGATGAGTCCTGAACACAAGGACTCATCAAACTACACAGAATGTCAGTGTTTGACAGCTTCACTGGCTGTCAAACGATGACATTTCTTCTTTCAAAAGTTCTTGACAGATGGCACGTCATACGTTGACGTGCTCTGTCAGTGACTTCCCCCTAATTGGCCTGCTGAGCCCGCAGGGCGGGCTTAACAAGGTCAATCAGGGGAAAATCCCGCTGGTTGGCCAGAAGCTGATGGAGGCGAGATTGAAAGCCGGCAAGCAGCAGTCCCGCCTCCAAAAGCTTCCCATTGACAAAATCCAGCCCAAGGATCACAAAGTTAGAATATTTACAACTTGAACTCAGATGAAATGTTGGGGAGTAAGTTTTGAATAAAGTGTTGGAGTCCACCAGTTGTAGATCCCCATGTGCATCTTCCGCTGCTCCAACTTCAGTTTTCTCCTGGTCTCCCACTCCCTCTGGGTCCACCATTGACAGCTGCCCATTTAATCATTACACCCCTGCTCTCTGGAACTACCTCCTTAAATCTCTCACTGCTTTCAGAAGCCTCCTAAAAACCCTTTTCTTCTACAGGAAACTCTTTATTAACCGGCACCGATGGGACCGGCGTGGTGCCGGTTAATCAAAAAGTCCGGATAACGGAGAGTTATATCTCCCAACGTACGAGAGCCCCGTACACACTGACATGCGCCTGCATTCGGAGCTCCGTCTCCCCGGGGACCGCCAGCTGACCATCTGTCGTGTCCGCTGCCTACCCGGGCTGCACATTCCCCTCCCAATCTACACGCTCCGATACAAGGCAAATGCCTCGGGGTTTTTTTAAAAGTTATTTTTAAAGGAGAGATGAAGGAAAACCCCGGTTACCTACTCAAGAATTTTGCCGGTTAAGAGAGATTTCCGGTTATTTGGGTGCCGGTTAAAAGAGAGTTTCCTGTACTGTGTTTACAGCCCTCCCTCAAACTTTTTGTTTCCCTTTCCCATGGCACTATTTGAAGAAGAGTAGGAGGTGCTCTCCAAGTGTCCTGGCCACTTACCCCTCAACCAACGCCACCAAAAACAGAATATCTGGTTATTTATCTCATTGCTGTTTGTATGACGTTGCTGTGCACAAGTTGGCTGCCATGTTTACCTACTTAACAACAGCGATTACACGTCAAAAAAATATTCGTTCATTAGCTATGAAGCACGATGGGATGTCCTAAGGTTGTAAACGGCGCTATATGAAGCCAAGTTCTTCTTTTTTACATGAAATTTCTCCCCTTACCCCTCATAAATTTAATCTTAATGCAGGCTGGTAAGAAATTCTCATCCACCATTAAAAGGATAATTACGAATGTGTGGTGGCATATAGATTGATTTATCCCCACCTACCGCTCAAACCTGCCATGCTTTAATGACTGGGGGCAACTCACCCTTGATCGTATCAGCTTTTTTTTTTTGAAAGCAAGGCTCTTGTTTTAGATTTGTTCAGATCAAACTATATAGAATTGCTCACTCTTAATTTATTCCAACCACAATTTTGAAGAGTTGCATATTAATGAATGCAGCATAGTTATGAGATGATGAAGCATAAAGATAAATGACAATAGAACAGCACCCCTCAGCTCAAACATGGCAAGCCTCATGTTCTGAACCCGAGTGGACTACCTCTTCCCTTCTGGGATGCATTCTGGCACCAAAAGCATGCAGAATGCCAAATGACATTAGGCCGAGGTGATGCACACAGCCATCTTCCAATGAGAATCACACGACTGTGCCAATTATTGCAATGAGGAGCTACTGTGCTATATTTCAGCGGTTCATTTTTAAACAATTTTTCTCGGGATGTGGGCGATGCTGGCAAGGCTTCAAAGTGGTGGTGGGCCTTCTACTTCAACCACTGCAGTCCTTGCGGCAATGGTGCTCAAATAATGGTTTCAGGGAGGGAGGTGCTGTTGAAGTATCCTGTGTATCGTAGATCATACATGATGTAGCCACAATGCACCAGTGATGGAGGAGGTGGATGTTGGATAGATGCTGGACAAATATAACCCCACTATTTAAGAAAGGAGGGAGAGAGAAAACAGGGAACTACAGACCAGTTAGCCTGACATCAGTAATAGGGAAAATGTTAGAATCTATTATTAAGGACGTGGTAACAGGGCACTTAGAAAATAATAATAGGATTGGGCAGAGTCAACACGGATTTATGAAAGGGAAATCGTGTTTGATGAATCTGTTAGAGTTTTTTGAGGTTGTAACTAGCAGAATAGATAAGGGGGAACCAGTGGATGTGGTGTATTTGGATTTTCAGAAGGCATTCGATAAGGTGCCACACAAGAGATTATGAAACAAAATTAGGGCTCATGGGATTGGGGATAATATATTAGCATGGATTGAGGATTGGTTAACGGACAGAAAACAGAGAGTAGGAATAAACAGGTCATTTTCGGGTTGGCAGGCTGTAACTAGTGGGGTACCGCAAGGATCAGTGCTTGGGCCTCAGCTATTCACAATCTATATCAATGATTTGGATGAGGGGACCAAATGTAATATATCCAAGTCTGCTGATGATATAACGCTGGGTGGGAATTAAGTTGTGAGGAGGATGCAAAGAGGCTTCAAGGCGTCACAAGCTAAGTGAGTGGGCAAGAACATGGCAAATGGAATATAATGTGGAGAAATGTGAAGTTATCCACTTTGGTAGGAAAAATAGAGAAGCAGAGTATTTTTTTTATATGGTGAGAGATTGGGAAATGTTGGTGTTCAGAGGGACCTGGGTGTCCTTGTACACGAATCACATGCAGGTACAGCAAGTAATTAAGAAAGCAAATGGTATGTTGACATGTATTACAAGAGGATTTGAGTATAAGAGTAAAGACGTCTTACTGCAGTTATATAGGGCCCTGGTGAGACCACACCTGGAGCATTGTGTACAGTTTTGGTCTCCTTACCTAAGGAAGGATATACTTGCCATAGATAGAGTGCAATGAAGGTTCACCAGACAGATTCCTGGGATGGGGGGATTGTCCTATGAGGAGAGACTGAGTAGACTAGGCCTATATTCTCTAGAGTTTAGAAGAATGAGAGGTGATCTCATTGAAACATACAAAATTCTTACAGGGCTTGACAGGGTAGATGCAGGGAGGATGTTTCCCCTGTCTGGGGAATCTAGAACCAGGGGTCACAGTCTCAGAATAAGGGGTCGGCCATTTAGGACTGAGATAAGGAGAAATTTCTTCACTCATAGGGTGGTGAAACTTTGGAATTCTCTACCCCAGAGGGCTGTGGAGGCTCAGTCGTTGAGTATATTCAAGACAGAGATCGATAGATTTTTGGATATTAAGGGAATCAAGGGATATGGGGATAGTGCAGGAAAGTGGAGTTGAGGTAGAAGGTCAGGCATGATCTTATTGAATGGTGGAGCAGGCTCGAGGGGCCAAATGGCCTACTCCTGCTCCTATTTCTTATGCCATTGTTATAGCTGTACTGGAACAGCTCCACTAGGGGAACAGCTAGCTCTGGTGCACCGATCTTCAGTAGCTTGGAAATGACTGTTGCCAATGATTATTTTAGGTGTTTGCATGACATTTCTTTTAAAGTAAATGGGTTAATTAAAAAAAGGACAAAAGAATGTTGTATGAATGGGATAAGCATCTGTTAGTATAGCCAATGGTAATTTCTAGGCTCAAAAAAGTGTAATGGTATAGCAAGAAACAATTTGGAACAAGCCAAGAGACCAGTACGTTATTTTGTTAACAAATTACTACAGTGTACATGATTTAACATTATAGTGGTCTTCTGTCTAGCTTTGTGGGGTATATTCTCCTAAATGTAATAATAGGTGAGTGCAGTGGTTATGCTACTGGACTAGTAAACCAGAGGTTTGAATTAATAATCCCGAGAACGCAAGTTCAAATCCCAGCATGGATTCAGTTTTTTTTTTAAATGGAAATACCACTAAAAGTGTTGGAGTGTCAAAAAACACAATTGGTTCATGAATGCTCTTTTGGGAAAGAAACCTTCCGTCTTTACCTGGGCTGGCTCATTAAAAGAAAAAGAAAAACTTGCATTTATATAGCACCTTTCATGACCACCGGACGTCCCAAAGCGCTTCACAGTCAATGAAGTACTTCTTTTGAAGTGTAATCACTGTTGTAATGTAGGAAACACGACAGCCCATTTGTTCACAGCAAGCTCCCACAAACAGCAATGTGATAATGACCAGATAATCTGTTTTAGTGATGTTGATTGAGGGATAAATATTGGCCAGGACACCGGGGATAACTCCTCTGCTCTTCTTCGAAATAGTACCATGGGATCTTTTACGTCGACCTGAGAGAGCAGACGGGGCCTCTGTTTAACATTTCACCTGAAAGACGGCACCTCAGACAGTGCAGCACTCCCTCAGCACTGGATTGGAGTCTCAGCCTAGATTTAACCTACACAAGTCCCTGGAGTGGGACTTGAACCCACAACCTTCTGACTCAGAGGCAAGGGTGCTACCCACTGAGCCACGGCTGACACTCCATTACTTGACTCCATTCCCAAATGAATGTGGTTGACTGATGTCTGAAGTGGCCTAGCAAGCTACTCAGTTGTATCCAGGGCAACTAGGGATGGGCAATAAATATCGGCCTTGCCAGCGATGCCCACATCCTGAGAATGAATTTTAAAAATGTACAAAATTATAAAAAGTCTACTCAAAAATGTTGAGAAGTGCAGCAAATAGTGTCAAAAATCATATTTGGCCCCTAGAAATTAAATCGCATACATGATGTGTACTATATCCACGTCTAAAATTATCATTCCACCAATGTGATGAGTTCTAACCCAAACACAAGTCTAAAAATAATAGTTTATCAATAATTCTGTTGGCAGGAAAGGTTATCTAACAGCAGGGTATGAATTATTTCTTTCTTCGAACTCCCTAGTCTTGTCATACTAAATTAAAGCAATCAGCATAAATAGAAAATCAGAAGTGGAGAGTTGAACCAGTGGAGCAGAGCAGGAAACAACAGAGTCCCACTGTACTCTGTGGCCTACTGGGATGTAGAATCTTTACCGAAATATCATATCAGAGATGAGCAAGGTCCTAACCCACAGTACAGTAAAATGTCAAACCCCTTTCTTTTAAGCAACAGGCAAACAGTCCGAGTTTTCAAAGATTTCTATTTGCCTTTTGCTGCTTTTCCATGAGTTTCTGGTACAATGTAAAAAAAAAACGAGTTGGAGAGTTCATTGTCAAGGTTAATGAATGCATAATAAGGCTACTTACACAGATGTACATCATCTGCACTGCCACACAGGGTGCAGCAACTGATTAGCAGGTTCCCATTGAAACATTCGGAAGTTAAAAGAAAATTAAATATTTTAATGACAGAAAGGCCACTGGGTAGTTTTAGAGCAAACTGTTTTCTTTTTGTGAAGTACCATCAGGAAGATTCAGAAATATCATGCGGGGTTTACTAAATGCCATAAGGATGTGAGACAACTAAGAATGAAAAAAAGCTCATTTACCTACACAGCCTATCAGGGTTTCCTGTGGTTACCTGCCTCTCTTAGGAGATTAAATGAATCAGCAGGAGTCCACCACAGTACAAGTTGGCCATGCCTTATCAGAAGGTGTGTGTTTGATGGGGTGAATGGTCAATTACTTAGAATTACATAGAATTTACAGCACAAAAACAGGCCCTTTGGCCCAACTGGTCTGTGCCGGTGTTTATGCTCCACACAAGCATCCTCCTACCCTACTTCATCTAACCCTATCAGCATATCCTTGCTCCCTCGTGTATTTATCTAGCTTTCCCTTAAATGCATCTATACTATTCGCCTCAACTACGCCATGTGGTAGCGAGTTCCACATTCTAACCACTCTCTGGGTGAGAGAGTATGTATTCATATACATGCCAACCTACAAAACTAGCAAAAGTTACCAACGGCTTCAAACCAGCTGACAACTCAAACAGCTCTGAATGTGGACCTATGACATGTAGTTACACTGAAAGTGCAGTGGGGCACAGGCTTGTCACTACTTAAACTGTAGGTGTACTCAACATTCCATCACTTGTAAGATTGTGGCAAGGACTGTGGAGATTATCCCTTATTTCTCCTGGAGAAATTGTGGGCTATTATGGGTATGTCTGAGTACAGGAAACTCTTTCGTATCCGACACCGATGGGACCGGGATGGTGCCGGTTGATTAAAAATTCCGGATAACGGAGAGGTATATCTACCGAGGCTATTTTTAACAAAACAAAAATAAAAAAATCAAGAAATGTGCAGTATAATTGGGTACTCACCTACAGAGACTTCCTACAGCGCCAAGATGCCGAGTAGTGGTGGTTTGGAGAATTACCCCCACTGACTAACTCGGCCACCGCGGGAGACTCGGACTCGGCGACATTTCCGGTTATTGAGGTGTTGTTTTCGGAGTATGAATTTTGCCGGTTATTAGAGAATTCCGGATATTTAGGTGCCGTTTAAACGAGAGTTTCCTGTACTCTGTTGCCAAATCTGATAAATAGTTGTAAACTTGTTCAAACAGTTGTCACGGTGATATGGAGGGATTCTACTCCCTCTCCGCCCCATACACAGGAGACACTTTTGTCATTCTACTCCCCCCACCCTTACCCTCTCAATGTACACTGGCATTCTTCACCCACCTCTGCCCAACAGCTCACAGAAGCACTCCTTTCTGATTCTTCCCCCTTTTCGATCTCTTCTTCCCAATTATATTGGTGCAGTTCAGGCTCCCCAGTCACCCTTGCACTCCTCTCCCCCCCGATTTACTCTTCACTCTTGGGCCTATACTCATTGGAATTTAAAGAATGAGAGGTGATCTTATTGAAACATATAAGATACTGAGGGGGCTCGACAAGGTAGATGCAGAGAGGATGTTTCCCCTCGAGGGGAAATCTAGAACTCGGGGGCATAGTTTCAGAATAAAGGGTCGCCCTTTTAGAACTGAGATGAGGAGGAATTTCTTCTCTCAGAGGGTCGTAAATCTGTGGAATTCTCTGCCCCAGAGAGCCGTGGAGGCTGGGTCATTAAATACATTTAAGTTGGAGATAGACAGATTTTTGCAAGATAAGGGAGTGAAGGGTCATGGGGAGCGGGCAGGGAAGTGGCTTTGAGCCCACGATCAGCCATGATCTTATTGAATGGCGGAGCAGGCTCGAGGGGCTAAGTGGCCTATTCCTGCTCCTATTTCTTATGTTCTTATGTTCAAAGCTGCAGCTCCAGGCTTCTACCGGATGCTGCTTTACTTAGTGGATCAAACTCTGCACTCTGGATGGAAATTCCTGATCTCAGGAAACTATTGAGAGTCAGGAATTCCTCCCTGTAGCATACAGCAGAGCCCAATCCTCTGAGCACAGCAGCAACAACAGCACGGGGTTGGAGCCAGGATCAGCGCTGATATTGGGCCACAAAAGTAGACAAGTGCACACAGGTAAAAACTAGGACCACTGGCATGTATGTTATCATGTTTCCCTTATTGCATGAAAAGTATCTTCACAAGTGAAGTTGACTGGATAAGATAGGAAAAAAAAATCCAGATTCCATCTTTTGCGTATTGCATTATAATTCTGAACGATGAGGTCACCCATCATGTCACCCTAAACACATTTGCTTTACAGGAGAAGGATTTTCAAGTAAATATTACAACTAAAATGTGTCTTTGAACTACTTATTGCCATTCCTTTTATTGAGACATCTTCTCTTCCCCTTTTCTCCCATTCTGAAAGCACTGACTGCTCTGATGATATGGTCCACAGGCAGGATCACCCTTTGTCCCCTTGCCCAAATAGGCATTCCTCAGCCTAAGTTGGTTAGTTACTGCGGGCGGAACTTTCAACTTGGACGGGAGCGTAAAACAGTTGAAGTTAATGGAAAGGAAAATCGGGTGGCCGATCCGCTCTCGGCTGCTTTACGCCCCGCCAACGTTAAAAGTACCATCCTACACGTCATTGTGTAAGAATATGTCTCTCCAGGAGTTAGAGCTGAAGGTTTGCTGGGAAACGCTCACTCTGTTGACTCCAGAAGGTTGCCCATGCTCTTTTCAGTCAAATTTATCCTCTGCTCTTTCAACTCTTCGGTGCTGAAGATTTCTTTTTTTGCATGAAGCCACATGTGGCTCTTTCAAAAATAGTTTAGAACTACATATATTTATCATTTTATAAAATGATCACTCTACACAAATCCCACTCATGAACTTGTTTACCACAGATGGTTACTGTGTGTAAAACAATAATTTGCAATGGGCCAAACTGAGCCAATCCAGATCTATTGTGAAGAATCCAAATCTAGCCACAAGAGGAAAAATAGGAGCAATCGATACAGGTCTCAATCCTGGACTGCAAAGCTCAGATCTACAGTTTTTAACATTCACATCGACAACTGGCTATTTCATGAAACAGTATACATTAAACAGGATTTAAAAACAAAAATCAATTGTGCTAGCTGTTGACATCCCACGATTGACTGTCTGTTCATTTTACTGCTTAAGTACTCATTGCTTTCCGCCAAAGACACTTCACTGTGATTGATTACACTGCTGCTATTACTTACTGAGTATCTGGGGGTGAGAATCAGCCTGTGGCCTAATACTTGGACAGGAGTGGAAATGTAGGTCCACTCCAGGAGTTAGAGCTGAAGGTTTGCTGTGAAACGCTCACTCTGTTGACTCCAGAAGGTTGCCCATGCTCTTTTCAGTCACCTGTTGTGCACTGCCTTCAAATTTATCCTCTGTTCTTTCAACTCTTCGGTGCTGAAGATTTCTATTTTTGTACACGCGGCTCTATCAAAAATAGTTCAGAACTACATATCTGTATCATTTTATAAAATTATCACTCTATAAAAATCCCACTCGTGGATTGAATATTTAAAAACGTAAATGAAATTTGGCCAGTTTTAGTCTGAACCACGATTAGCTGAAGTGATAGAATTCTGTAATCATAACCAACTGCAACAGTTTAATAGGTTATTTGATGCTGTGTCAGAGCAACACACCGCAACATATTGGACAGGGATACCAAGAGATTATGCATGATAGACTGCAATGTATTTATAGTTGGAATGCCAACAAAGAGCAACATCTGTGCCTATAGTTACAATTAGCTGCATCCAGCCCACGATAATATAGGCCAGAATGTTGCCTACCTCGGCAGGTCTGGTGTGGGCGGTGGCCATGGCGGGTCACAACCCTGTTGCTGACTCTATCCCACTGCTAAAAACGAACTTATGTTAATAGGGACTATTAAGCCCGTCCAGCACGTTACTCAGTCCAATTAAATGGAGCGGGTCTGGTGACGTCATTCATGACGCGTTTTCAGCCGGGATCTTTAAAGGGACCATGGCCACATTAGATTTGATGCTTAATCTAACATTGTGCTGTCAGTATTCTACAGCATTGGAGAGCTGCAAACACTGACAATGACTGCACAGAGGCAGAGGGCTGCACCCAGGTTCTCCGATGACTCCCTCCATATGCTTATGGAGGGAGTCAGAGCACACAGGGAGGGCCTCTTCCCTTCCGATGGGCGGAAGAGACCTCCCCAGGAGATCAAAACAGCCTGGTTGGAGATTGCAGAGGAGGTCACCAATAGGGATGTGGTCAGGAGGACCTGGGTGCAGTGCCGCAAACGTTTCAATGATCTCATTAGGTCAGGAAACGTTAGTACAAAGCCACACTCAACCTCATCCTGCTGTGCCTCTCATCACATCCCCATCACTCTGCCTTCCCTACCCTACTCCTGCACTTCCTTACTCACACCAACTTACCTTGCACCTCCACCCATCTCTCTCTATCTACATTATCACATCCCCATCTCACTAGCCGCCCCTCACATTCACCTTCATCCTAGTGCAATCATACCAATTAACAACACACAAGGGTAGGCACTTGGATGTTTTATCCAATGTTTATGCTTTCTCCACCCACCATCTGTTCTTTAGGTCGCGAGTTTTTTGTTGGACCTCGGCCTTCAGGCGTCTGTAGAGCTGCTTTCTTGCTCTCGAGTTGTGTTGCTGTTTCCAGATCAGGAATGCCTTGTGCTTGCGACTTATTAGCTCCTGGATCTCCTGGTCATTCTTGTCGAACCAGTCTTCGTGTTTCCTGGTCGAGTGACCATCATGACCATCTTCAAGAAAGGTGACAAGTCCGATTGCGGTAATTACAGATGAGTTTCCCTGCTGTCTGCCACAGGGAAAGTCATCGCAAGAATCCTCCTCGTTCGCAGTCGCCCAGTGGCTGAAGAGCTCCTCCCAGAGTCGCAATGCGGATTCCGGCCACTAAGGGGCACAATGGACATGATCTTCACCGCGTGTCAAATACAAGAGAAATGCAGAGAACAGCAGCAACCGCTGTACATGGCCTTCTTTGACCTCACAAAGGCCTTCGACACTGTCAACCATGAGCGATTATGGAGTGTCCTCCTCAAATTCGGCTGCCCTCAAAAGTTTGTCACCATCCTCCGCCTGCTTCACGACGACATGCAAGCCATGGTCCTGACCAACGGATCCACCACAGACCCAATTCACGTACGGACCGGGGTCAAGCAAGGCTGTGTCATCGCACCAACGCTCTTCTCAATCTTCCTTGCTGCAATGCTCCATCTCACCCTCAGTAAGCTCCCCGCTGGAGGGGAGCTCTTCTACAGAACAAACGGGAAACTGTTCAACCTCCGTCACCTCCAGTCCAGATCCAAGGTCGTCCCATCCTCTGTCATCAAATTACAGTATGCAGACGACAGCTTGCGTCTGTGCATACTCGGAGGTCAAACTCCAAACCATCGTCAACACCTTCACCGAAGCATACGAGAGCATGGGCCTTACACTAAACATCTGTAAGACAAAGGTCCTCTACCAACCTGTCCCCGCCACACAGTACTGCCCCCCGATTATCAAAATCCACGATGAGGCCTTGGACAACGTGGACCACTTTCCATACCTCGGGAGCCTACTGTCAACAAGGGCAGACGTCGATGACGAAGTCCAACACCGCCTTCAGTGTGCCAGTACAGCCTTTGGTCGCCTGAGGAAGAGAGTGTTTGATGACCAGGACCTCAAATCCGGCACCAAGCTCATGGTCTAAAGAGCAGTAGTGATACCCGCCCTCCTGTATTATTCAGAGACATGGACCATGTACAGCAGGCACCTCAAAGCACTGGAGAGGTACCACCAACGCTGCCTCCGCAAGATCCTGCAAATCCATTGGCAGGATAGGTGCACCAACGTCAGTGTTCTCGCTCAGGCCAACATCCCCAGCATCGAAGCTTTGACCACGTCTGATCAGCTCCGATGGACGGGCCACATCGTCCTGCATGCCCAATACGAGACTCCCAAAACAAGCGCTCTACTCAGAGCTCCGACACGGCAAGAGAGCCCCAGGTGGGCAGAGGAAACACTTCAAGGATACCCTCAAAGCCTCCTTGAAAAAGTGCAACATCCCCACCGACCGCTCAAAGTGGAGGTGAAGCATTCGCGAAGGCCGAACACCTCGAGTCTCTTTGCCGAGAGCAAGCGGAAGCCAAGCGCAAACAGCGAAAGGAGCGCACTTCAACCCAAGCACCCCACCCACCCGCCCCTTCAACCACCGTCTGCCCCACCTGTGACAGAGACTGTAGGTCCCGCATTGGACTCATCAGTCACCTGAGAACATATTTTTAGTGTGGAAGCAAGTCATCCTCGGTTCTGAGGGACTGCCCAAGAAGAAAAGATGTAAGGTTTCTGTTAATGTGATGTCAAACATAAAAATCTTTATTTACAACACTTTCCGGTCTTGGACAGATTTGTGTGCACCTTTGGAAGTGGCTTAGTGAGTTGCAGTGAATGGTGAGACATAACGGTACCTCCCGCAATGGTGATGAGTGTGAAAGGAATGGCTTGGTCATTATAGGGATGCTTTATGGTGTTTGTGTGGGGTGGTGCCCACATGGCGCATCATGTGCCAGCCATATAGGGTGTACAGCGTAAAGTGAAGCAAATCTGCCCATGATGAGGCCATCCCTGACCTCCCGGGTAGCAATGTGCTCGGGTGCTGATGCCCTCTGTCCTGTGCAGTATTAGGTGATTGTGGAGAAGGTTGGTGTTGTTGGTGCTGCTGGTGTTGGGGCTCATTGTGGTCCGATTCTGAGGACCAAGGTGAGACAGTATAAACGGTACCCATATTGATGGAATAGACGGCAGGTGAAGTACAGATGACAGAAGCATTCTGTCAATGGTGAGAGAGTTCTTCCAATGAGGTGAGACTGGATGGAGACTTTGCTGGAAACACTTGCAGCCTGCAGGATCTGTGCTGGAAATGGACTGAGCAACAACTTCTGCCTGAGGAAAGTGATCATCTGTCAGTTGGGAGCTTTTACTGTACATTTCATGCTGTCAAGTAATCAGCTGGAGCAATGGCCACGGAACTCCTGCCTCAGGTTGACAGACGTGCTTCCCGAGCAGCATGGTTGCCGTGGCCATGCAGTTAAATTTAAAAAGTAAGTTAAAAAAGCCTGTTAAGATTCTGACAACTAGCTGTTAATCTTCTCAACTGAGTTGTCTGCTGCTGCCGGTCGGGTCGGCTCCGGGATGCCAAACTCACTGTCAAAAATAACAACTTTCCCACCCGACCCGCCACCAATCGTGCCTGCTATCACCCTGGAAAATTCGGCCCATAGAATCAAATCCCTGTTCCAATGCACATCTGGGCCCAGTCGTGTGGCTATACTCGCACTGTACTAGCCCTACAAGCACAGTATTTAATGCTCTTAGCATCTCCTTGGCCTTTCCAGCCCTCGGTGAATCAGACCACTTCCAATTGGTGGGCTCACTCTGGGTTTTTCTTCCACACGGACTGCAGCGGTTCAAGGCGGCGGCTCACCACCACCTTCTCAAGGGCCATTAGGGATGGGCAATAAATACTGGCCTTGCCGGCGACGCCCACATCCCAGGAACGGTTAAAAAAAAAGCCAGCTGGAGCTTGTCAACCCCTCCACCAGGAAGGTCTGCTCAAAACACTGACTGTATGTGTTATTTTTAATCTCACCCACAAACAATAAGCTAAAGTCTGAATGCAAAAGAATTTGCAGACATCATGAATAATTGAATGTACTTTAATCAACCTTCAAAATGAATAGGTCGTGCTTGTAATTATTAAATTCTTCCACTTTGAAGCAGTGTTATATAAGGTACAGCAGATCCCTCATGACATTGAGTGTCAGAATGAGAAAGATATACTGCTTTATAACAATTGTGACCAAAGGAGTGTTACAGTAAGTAAATGTGACATTTACAGAAAGTGCGTGCTATATGCAAGACTTTTAGTACATTATAGACAGATATAATTAGGTTTCACAGTCAGATCCACATTACAGAACAAAATTGAAGTGAAGGCATTGTTGGCCTGTTCCTACATTTAGTCCTAAACTGCTAAGCAAGGCAGTTATCTATTAATATTGATCAGTTATCTACATGACTCAAATCAGGAGTGTGATGGAATATTCACTACTTGTTTGGCTAGGTGCGGCTGCAGCAACACTCAAGAAGCTCAACACCAGCCAGGATAAAGCAGTTCGTTTGATTGGTGCTTTTGCCACCAGACACAATATCCATACCCGGCATCACTGGAGCACTGTGACTGCAGTATGTACGATTTACAGGATCGACTGCAGCAACTCACCAAGACTACTTCAACAGCACCTCCCTCGCATGACCTCTACCACTAAGAAGGACAAGAGCAGCAATGTCATGGGAAGATCATCACCTCCAAGTCACACACCATCCTGATTGTTTTTTATATTCATTTACAGCCCATCCCTAATTGCGCTGAAAAGGTGGTGGTGAGCCTTCTCCTTGAACTGTTGCAGTGCGTGTGGTGATGAGGCTGTCACAATGTTGTTGGATAAGCAGTTCCAGGATTTTGACCCAGTGACGATTAAGGAACGGTGATATATGTCCACGTCAGGATAGTGTGTGACTTGGAGATGTTGCCGCGCACCTGCTGCCCTTATCCTTTTAAGTGGTGGAGGTCGCGGGTTTGGGAGGTGCTGCCAAAGAAGCCTTGGCGAGTTGCTGCAGTGCATCTTGTAGATAGTACACACTGCAACCACAGTGTGTCGGTGGTGGAGGGGGTGGATGTTTAGGCTAGTGGATGAGGTAACGATCAAGTGGACTGCTTCGTCCTGGATAGTGTCGAGCTTCTTGAATGTTGTTGCAGCTGCACCCATCCAGGCAAGTGTGAGTATTCCATCACATTCCTGACTTGTGCCTTGTAGGTGGTGGAAAAGCTTTGAGGAGTCAGGAATTGAGCCACTCGCCGTAGAATACCCAGCCTTTGACCTTCTCTAGTAGCCATGGCATTTATGTGGCTGTTGGCTGTTCCTGTTGGGTTTCTGGTCCATGGTGATCCCATGGATGTTGATGGCAGGGGATTCAGTGATTCTAATGCCATTGAATGTCAAGGGGATTTGGTTAGGCTCTCTTGTTGGAGATGGACATTGCCTGGCGCTTGTGTGGGGTAAATGGTACTTGCCACTTATCAGGCCAAACCTGGATATTGTCCAGGTATGAACTGCTTCATTATCTGAGGAATTGTGAATCCAGTCGTAGCCAGAGAATCTCCTAAAATGGCTTCTCTTCCCAACCCTGTACCGTTACCTCTGGAGTCCCCCAAGGATCTATCTTTGGCTCCCTCCTCTTTCTCATCTACATGCTGCCCATTGGCGACATCATCCTAAGATACGACGTCAGATTCTACATGTATGCTGACGATACCCAGCTCTACCTTACCAACACCTCTCTCAACCTCTTCACTGTCTCTGTGTTGTCATGCTGCTTGTCCAACATCAAATCCTGGATGAGCCAAAATGTCCTCCAATTAAACATGGGAAAGACCAAAGCCATTGTCTTTGGCCCCCGCCACAAACTCCGTTCCCTAGCCACCGCTTGCAAACCCCCTCCCAGGATATTGTCTGAGGCTGAACCAGACTGTTTGCTACCTTGGTGTCCTAGTTGACCCTGAGCTGAGCTTCTGACCCCATATCCTCTCCATCACAAAGACCTCCTAATCTGTAATATTGCCCGTCTCTGTCCCATGCCTCAGCCCACCTGCTGCTGAAATCCCCATCCATGCTTTTGTTACTTCCAGACTCGACTGTTCAAATGCTCTCCTGGCCGGCCTCCCATCTTCCACCCTCCAAAAACTTCTCATTCAAAACTTTGCTGCCCGTATCCTAACTTGCACCAAGTCCTGTTCACCCATCGCCCCTGTGCTCGCTGACGTACATTGGCTCCTGGTCCACCAACACCTCGATTTTAAAATCCTCATGCTCATGTTCAAATCCCTAAATGGCCTCACCCCTCCCTATCTCTGTTACTTCTTACAGCCCTACAACTATCCAAGATCTCTCGGCTCCTCCTCCAATTCCGGCCTCTTGCGCATCCCCCATTTTCATCGCTGCACCACTGGCGGCCATGCCTTCAGCTGCCTAGGCCCTAAGCTCTGGAATTTCCTCCTGAAACCTCTTAGCCTCTCTCTCCTCCTTTAAGACGTCTCTTAAAACCTACCTCTTTGACCAAGCATTTGACCTCCTGTCCTAATGTCTCCTTTGGTTCAGTGTCAATTTTTGTCTGATGAAGTGCCTTGGGACATTTTATTTAGTTAAAGGTGCTATTTAAATGCAAGTTGTTGTTATTGGTAATAGTGCCAAATGGTGTTTACTGATTAATGAGTTACAGGTCAATACGTAAGTAAAGGTTCCCTCACCAACTACAATGGGTTGCTCTAAGATGGTCACAATGACCCGGAATTTGCAATTGTAATGACGGTGAAACTGTCAGTGTTCGTTGTCATTACTTTATGAAACTGACAGTAACTTCTGCTGTCCGCACATGCGCAGTTAAACGCAGAAATGCGGAAGTTGCTGTCAGTGATACCCTGCTCCTCCACAGGGTGCGCTGTTGCAGTCTTCACAGATGCAATCATTAGTAAACACTGATTTGATGTGAACTTCAACTTTTTACACACTATTCTTGCTGTAAAAACCATTCAAAACGTTAAGCCTTGTTGAATGAGGTGTAACTGATCTTTTAATGGCGGATTAAGTCATAATTACTGCAGAACTACCTTTCTGGCCCTGAAAAGGAGAGCAGTTCATTCATTACAGCTGTGAATTAGGTGTGAAAGTACATAAAATGCTTCTTAGCAGTGGGGATGGTTTAGTTAACCATAGTACAGTACAAAGCAAAGCTGAGACGAAACAAGCAGTAGTACCAAATATAATGGCCCAGATTTTGCAGTCAGCAGGGAAGGCCCTGAAAATCTAATTTATTAATTCTGGAGTGTCATTCCCTCCATTCCATGACAAAAAAAATTCAAAATAATAAAAATTAATTAATTTTTTTAAGTTTGTTTATGATATTTCAGCTTCTACCATAATCCTATGTGTCTGTCCCAATCTTTATTTCGCTCTCTGTAAAATGTTTAAAAAGTGCATGATAATTTGTGCTTTTGACTTCCTGGTTTGCTGTCTGTGAGAATTCTTCAATCTGATTGGCTGCTCAGCCTGCTTGATGACTTCACTGTTCCTGGACGCCACAGCTCCCCTATAGATGGCGCCAGAATGAAATTGACGTCGTAATAGGGGAAAATGACGCCACAGAGCCCGCTAAATCTTTGTGGGCCGCTTTCTTCGAGGTCAGCGGCGAGCGAATCCCTTCCCTGCTGACCGCAAAATCCGGGCCATTATATTTGGTACTACTGCTTGTTTCGTCTCAGCTTTGCTTTGTACTGTACTGTGGTTAACTAAACCATCCCCACTGCTAAGAAGCATTTTATGTACTTTCACACCTAATTCACAGCTGTAATGAACTCCTCTCCTAAATTACAATCTAGAACAATCACACTGAAAACGATTAAAGAAAATTGACCATGCATCGGCCATAACTTCTACCTTTATTAATTACAGTTAAAATCTCATTAACACTAGAACTAGGAAAACCGAATTGTCAGCAAATATTGGAATACTTTCTGCGTCAAGTATTATTTGAGTTGTCGTCACATACCTGAATATAACAAGTTGCTCCAGTAAATGTGTTTACAGCTTTTGGATGACATGTAGTCCTGATAATACGCGTAGCTATCAGAATATGTTACCGTGAATTGAATGCAACCATAATTCAGAACAGCAGTTTATTATAATACTGCCTTTAGCTGGTAAAAGTCAGTACAGACCATTGCTGCTGCAATAAATACAAAATTGCACCACTGCAAAAGCTATTCCCCTCAGATGTGCCAACTGAAACTAAAAAGAAATTCAAAAAAGTCTGCAATTTTACCTGGAGAAAAGAAGATCATTTATACATTAAAATATTTTTGTCTCCTATAAGACTGGAAAAAAATGTTAAATTAATTTTCAGACCCAGTGGATAATTATTTTTTTGTTGTAATAATTTCAGTAAACATTCCAACTGAAGCCTTTCTTTAACCTTCTGAGAATTGGAATTGAAGTCTGTGCATCGCAGGCAGGAAGTTAGATATTGGAAGGCTTTTCCTTCTGTGCTATAAATAATATATTTCAATTCTCTGATGACTCAGTTGGTAAAAGAAAGATGTAGATGATCCATACAGACCAGAAGACCCAAGGTTCATAGAATCATAGAAATTTACAGCACAGAAGGAGGCCATTCAGCCCATCGTGTCTGTGCCGGTCGAAAAAGAGCTATCCAGCTTAATCCCACTTTCCAGCTCTTGGTCCGTAGCCTTGTAGGTTACGGCACTTCAAGTGCACATCCAAGTACTTTTTAAATGCGGTGAGGGTTCTGCCTCTACCACCCTTTCAGGCAGTGAGTTCCAGACCCCCACCACCCTCTGGGTGAAAAAAGTTCTCCTCAACTCCCCTCTAATCTTCTATCAATTACTTTATATCTTTGCCCCCTGGTTATTGACCCTTCTGCTAAGGGAAATAGGTCCTTCCTATCCACTCTATCTAGGTCCCTCATAATTTTATACACCTCAATTAAGTCTCCCCTCAGCCTCCTCTGTTCCAAAGAAAACAACCCCAGCCTATCCAATCTTTCCTCATAGCTAAAATTCTACAGTCCTGGCAACATCCTCGTAAATCTCCTCTGTGTCCTCTCTAGTGCAACTCCTGATCTGTGTTGATCAGAACTGGGATGGCTATAGGGGCACTGCAATTGATTACAGGAGGGGGGCAAAAGAGTCAGCCAATGTTCTTGCTCCTGATTGCAGCAGGGCCCATTGGAGAACAAAGTAGTCAGGACTGAACGATTTTAACTCCAGGTGGATTCCCCGCTCAGGCCTGAGTTAAAATTACAGTCGGGTCTCAATGATGTCATCGGGCTGCAACATGCATATGTAAAGAAGGACCCTGTTGACTCCGGGCTCATGTCCTTGCTGCCTGCTCAGGAGAGGTTAAAATTGCAGATGTTGCGATCATAGCGGCTTTTGGACAAGTAAGAGCCAGGGTGATTTTAACTGCCCACCCTCCAGGTTTCTGCTGAGCAAGTAGGGTTAGAATCGCATCCCCCTAGTGTGGGCAAGATTGGCATGGGCTCCAATATTCCCTCTCTGGCAGCACTAGCTACCTAGGCTCACATACAATGTATGGCTGTTTGGTTGAGGTACAGGAGGCCCCCTGGAATCCTTCTTCAGCAGAAGTCCAATACCTTCGGGAGGAGGCGAACACTGGCAGAGAAAAAAAATGCTTTCAAACAAACTGAGGATTCTGACACTATGGGCTGGATTTTCATTGACCCGTGGAGGCGGGTTTGGAGGCGTGTGGGGGGTTAAAGTTGCAGATTCGGGGGTCCTGAACCCATCCCGCCCCCAACCCGCCTCCATGCCAGTTTCGCTGGAGGCGGGTACCCGACCTGTGCTGGGACCCGCCTCCCCGAGGCGGGAAGCGGATTAGTGACAATTAACTGCCTGTTAACAGGTAGTTAACAGGCAGTTTTTTGCCTAACCCCTATTTTAAAAGCTGAAATGTGGGCTTCCCAACAGGTCCCAACCACGCCAAGTTAGCGAGGCGGACCGTGGGTCTGCAGGGGTTGGAGGGGTCGATATGTCCGGTGGGCAGGTGAGTGATGGGTGCATGTGTGCAGAGGTAAGTGTGTAAGGTAAGTGTAAAGTGTGGGGAAAAGTTTTACTTACCTTAACTTCCTCCTGCAGGTGTCAGCCCTTCAGGTCTCGGGAGTCAGAAATCTCACCGGCACAGAAAGCACAATGGCCGTTGATTTGTCAAAAACTGCAGCCTTCTGCTTTCTGTGCTGGATTGATTTCTAACTCAGCCTGAGAGGAAGGACTCAAGTTAGAAGACAGATTGTCAGTGTTTGACAGCTTCACAGAGCTGTCAAACGCTGATATTTCATCTGTCAAAAGCTCTTGACGTCACCTGTTGCCGGGTGGCCCTTAATTGGCCTGCTGAGCCCACTGGGCGGGCTCAACAAGGTCAATCAAGTGAAAATGCAGTGGGTTGGCCAAAAGTCGATGGAGGCGGGACTGCAACCCAAAAAGTGGGAGTCCCGCCTCCATCACGTCCCCAGTATCAAAATCCAGCCCATTGTATTTTAACAGAATTTCATTTAGAAGTAATCCATAATGGGTGACATCTGTTTTGCAGAGATGTCTCCAGTTCCCAAAGTCTTAAACTTTTGAAGACTGAAAAATGTGTTTATCGAAAAAGCAAATGTCACATATCCCAAATGACTCATTTTTCCAAAATTTTGTTATGTTAAAAATAGATGACTGCGTGGAGTTCAATCCAATCAGTGACAACGTCTGTTTCAGGAGAACATATACAATACCATAAATTCAATGAGTTTACTTAATAGAGCAACTGGATAACTCCTTTTCTCACTATTAGAATTTCCATTAAGAGGCCACTGTCACAGAAAACTTCAACATATTTTCACTAACAAAAATCGTTCCTTTTTTTAAGGATAGCTGAAGATGGTTAGCATTATTTAATTCTTGAATCATAGAATCATAGAAATTTACGGCACAGAAGGAGGCCATTCGGCCCATTGTGTCCGTGCCGGCCGACAAAGAGCTATCCAACCTAATCCCACTTTCCAGCTCTTGGTCCGTAGCCTTGTCGGTTACGGCACTTCAAGTGCATATCCAAGTACTTTTTAAATGTGATGAGGGTTTCTGCCTCTACCACCCTTTCAGGCAGTGAGTTCCAGACCCCCACCACCCTCTGGGTGAAAAAAGTTCTCCTCAACTCCCCTCTAATCCTTCTACCAATTACTTTAAATCAATGCCCCCTGGTTATTGACCCTTCTGCTAAGGGAAATAGGTCCTTCCTATCCACTATCTCTAGGCCCCTCATAATTTTATACACCTCAATCAAGTCTCCCCTCAGCCTCCTCTGTTCCAAAGAAAACAACCCCAGCCTATCCAATCTTTCCTCATAACTAAAATTCTCCAATCCTGGCAACATCCTGGTAAATCTTTTCTGTACCCTCGCTCCTACAATGGAGGGGGGGGGGGTGGAGGGATATATATTTTTTGTATTGAATCCAATGACCGGAGTGACAGATGCATGTCTCATTATTCCTGAAGCCTTGATCTTTTAACAGTCATTTTACATTTCAGTCAATTTCTAACTCGATGGGAATAAGACGAAGTGGTGACTTTCAATCATATTGCAATGTAAACAGAACGGAGCCCTCTCGTTCCCACAGCGAAAGCTTTCAACACTAAGAACTGCAGCCGCGTTACTGCACCAAACAGCACAAGTTACAGTTTCTTACCTTGTTAACACATTGCTGTGAGTTGAGGGTGTGGTGGCAGGCTGGATATCTGATTTTTCCCTCTATCTCCTCCAAATCTGAACGAGTACTAAATATATCCTGGCCAAAAATGTGTTTTTAAATTGCCTCCTTTCATCTTGAAATTCTTTGAATGTTTACCCTTTCCAATGGCATGGGAAGAAACTTCAGCTGGGAACCCAGTCAAGTTCTCATGTTTCCTATTAAGCCAGATGCAGGTTCGGATTCAACTGGCCCGCCCGAGTTCAGGCGAGATTTTATCGGGCACTTCCGTGGCTCCGCACATTTCTCAAATTCTAATCTGCGGCAAGGCAGTCAACAGCAAAAAGCTCGGAGACAGCTGTCTGTGTGTGTGTGCAGATGTTACAAGAGAGAAGCTGCCGCTGCTGTGGAAATTAAAGAGAATGTCAGTACTGCAAACAGTTAAACTCGGTTGAGAATAATCTTACCTTTGCTCTGCACAACATTTCAAATCTCTTCTCTGTGCCGTTCACATGAGGTTTTGTAAATCCGAGTCCGGAGATTGGAACACGCACGGTGCTGTTGCTGTGCCCACATAACCTAACAACAGTCTGATTTTTTTCCCCATGTGTTTGTTTGTTTGTTTGTGTGTGTGTGAGAGGCTGTGTCCTTACACATGCCAAGTCACGCTAACGTCGATGGGGAAAGGGAGAAAAAAAAAGTCACAGATCCCTATAGGAACAGCAGCCCTGGAAAGGAATCGCTGCTAACAGCTCGGCAGCCTGAGAGAGAGAGAGAGAAAGGGTCTCCCGAGAGCCCAGAGAGGAATCTTCGCCATCTGCATCTGTTTGTAGCACGGGTTACCTGCGTTTTCCCTGGGCCTTTCACTGTGTCATGTAAATTAGAAAAACACTGAGCAGCTTGTTAGTGCTGCCCATCTGTTAGCTGCTGTCTGCTGACCTCTTAAACCACTGAAACGGTAGGATCGGTCTCAGAAATGCAGCCGGATCAGCTCAACCAGGACGTGTAATGCAATTCTTCAGCCTAGGGGATTCTCCGATATAAGGAGGAACAGCTATATCCAGATATGGTCATAAGCATTCACATTTCTAATAGCACCAGCAATACACTCCAAACAGACATTTCCGAATCCTGGCCTCTGTTAACGACTGTAATGCTGATTTTCTATGGAACCTCCACCACAGACTGAAACCAACTATAAATCAAATAATTAAATCTCCCAAGATAAGATGGCTCATAGTCCGTTAATAGTTCCTGTGAGAAAGCCAAATTAACGCAAAAATAATGAAATCCATGTTTAACAAGCCAAGTAAAGCTTCACATTGCACAGGCATCGAACAGACTTTTAATCCCTTTGCAGAAATATGCGAAACATATTTTACACAGAATGCTGTTACAATACAGTGTGTGAAGTTGGTCTATATTTATCTATCTATAATAAAAGTCTGCATTTAGCACACACTCCCTATTTGTCACATTTACCTCCTGTTGTCACACTTTCATTGTCACATAGGAATTTATTGCCTCAAAGTAAAACAGCAGTAAATGAGAACTGATCAGAGAGAAAACTGAGCAACTGCTAAGGGCTTATGAAAGCAACCAATCCTTAATCACAACCAATGAAAACAATAAATAAAAAAAGGGATCAATTGCATTATTCAAAAAACATTTTGCAACATTTATCATTTTTGTCTCAGCAATTGAAATTTCTAATTTCAAAAACATAAAAAAATTCCATGATTCTCAGAACGTAATTAAATGTACCTACTGAATTGTCTTTTAGTACCTTTATTAAAAGGTTTTACTTGAAGGCGGCTTAGCACCCGAAAAACAGGTGCTGCTTAGCCAAATTCCTAGGCCAATAGTTGGGTGAACTAAATGCTACTGCAACATCATGGAACATTGTGCACACTGCACATGCTCAGACTGCACGATCTACATTCAGCTAACAGGGTGACAGCTTTGGGCCAAAACATCTGGTTGAAGCCCAGGCTTTTGGGAGAGGCTGAGGCCTCCTAAGCCTCCAATATGGCAGGCAGGAAGCGCCGCTCACAATGAGCTGGGAATGTGCTGATATTGGTAAAGGCCAAAAAAATCAACATGCAGTACCCATGCCTGAAACAGGTGTGAGGGACTTTGTATATGCAAATGACATACTCCCAATGCTACCTTTTCCCCCCCACCCCACCATGGCATAAGCCCCAAGTTCTTACACAACAGCATATCCTCCAACTCACTGTGAGCAACGTCATGGGCGATCAGCTAATGGTATATTAAGAGTCTTGTACATAGCGTGCACTGCCTATAAGTCTCACTTACTTCTTGCAATACTTTCCCTGTCACGCTCTGATAACAGCATCCCCATTTTGTTTTCAAACAGCGTATCCTCTGATTCACTGTGAGTAATGCCACGAGAAATCTGCTAGTAGTATTATAAGAATTTAGTATTTAGCACAAATTTTCTGCAGGTGTCCCAGTTCCTTCCTGTAACAATCTTCTTGTACTGATGTCATGTCACAAATTTCTGGAACACTATTTGTCAGGCTCCGATTTGTTATATTAAGCAGTGATTCAATCCCAGCTCAGCCTCCGAGCTAGGTAGTGCTCATCTATTCATTGCACTTCCCTCTGATCGGTTGAGTTGATTTGGGGGAAGGGGAGGCCGATCCTCCATCCAGCACCCCATCATGCTGCCACACCCAAGGTTCCCCCTCCCAGCACTTGCAGATACTGGAACTTTCCTTCTCCTCTGCTAACCCCAACTCCCTACCCAGTGTAACAGGATCCTGGATTCCCCCCATTTCAATGTTGTCGTGCCCCAGGTAACCCCTTCCCATTGCTAACAGAGCCCACTGCACAGTACTGCCATACCCTTGTTACCATCTCCCCACCCACAACACATTGTTACAACACCCCAGGAACATGCTCCACTACTTGCAAATCCCAGGAACGCCCCAATCACTTAATACTCATGGCCAAACTCCAGTGCTGCCAAATCCAAGGACCAATAAGATCGAAACCCAAAATCCTGCCCTCTTGCTAATAACTCCCACCAAATAACTGCCAAGCTTCAGCACCATCCCCTTAAATGCTACTACAGTGCAGGACTCTCCCCAGTGCTGCAAAACCTCAGCACCTTCAGCAGAACCCTACCACGCACCCACCCACCCCCAACTCCAGTTCAGCCAATCTACAGGATCACCCGTTTCCATCCACCAAAGTCCAGGCCCTCCCCAAAACTACTGGGTGAGGTGAGTGACTGTAGAGCAAGAGGGAAGGAAGAAATTCAGGGGTTGAATGAGTAGTTTGAATGAGAAGAGGTAGGGTTTAGGGGAATGAGAGAATGTTAGGAAAGGAAAGGTGTAGGGGGGAGGGAAACAAATGCACGCACAGCCTCTCTGCTTAAAAAAAATCAATAGAAACTTTACCTCTATAAAGATTTTGAAATTTTACCCATAGCTTTTCTTCAAATGATTTTGAAAAACAACTGAGCAGAAATGATTAGAAGCTAAAGAAAAATATTCTATCGATGCAGCTGACTGATTGTTATTGATGCATCCGGGGAAACTAAGTACACTGCACAGCACGGTCTCAGATTGTATAATCCAACATTCAGACAATAGCATCATGGCTCTGGGCAAATATATCACTTCCAAGCCCAGGCTTTTGCAGGAAGCTGAGGCCTTCGGGTAAAGACTGTAACAAAGGCATTGAAAGTTACAAGGGACAATTCAATGGATAGATTTAATCATGCTAATGTAAAATATTGTTTTGATTTTTTCAAAACTTTGTTTTAACCCTTGTTTTAGATGTTAAAAATGTCAGTTACTGAGAAAAATGGTGGATCAAAAAGCATTTTGAGTGATTAATCGGGAATAGCTACCAGGTTGTGCATTACAGAGTGATGACGAGTCTATACAGGCAAATCCCATTCTAAGTGTGAATGTGCATCTACATGTACAGTGGTTTCATAAAATATATGTGTGAAAGTAATTTCTTGATAATTCAATATAGAAAGTTTAAAACAAAGAATAGGCCTGACAATCCATCGTGTGTTACATGCCATAACACCACTATTCTTATCGACAGTGAATCCTATGACTCTTCACGAGTAACGCTTTGGGGGATCTCTTTAATATAAGCATCCATTTCACTAATTGTAGTTTACAATAGTTAACATAATAAATTTGTATGCAAATTTAGTTAACCCTTTGTTTCACATCATTTGTTTAAATGTAGAATCCGACCATACTAGGATGGACATTTTAAACTGCATGTAGTATTGGAATTGTGTTGCAAGAGACTGCAGTTGACAACTGTGAACAACGAGATGGCAAAATTAATTCTCACTTGCAGTAGCTTTACTCCTTATTGTAAATGGTGCATTTATCATTTGGCAGCAGCCCCCATTTTGGAATCAATATTGCAGTGTAAATAAAGCTCCTCTGTGATTGAAATGGGTATCTTGTACAGCTCGCTGCCACCAGTCTGATAGCATTTTAAGGTACTTTAATAAGCCGTTGCCTCTTACAAGGGTCTTGCTGTACCTCCTGTAAGTGGATCTCAAGCTCCTTATGAAGCAGACGCCGCAGCCCTGAGGTAATCAGGCCCTGCAGAGACCCGATACCCTTTAGGGCTCGCACAATCCGAGATCGTTAGTGTCCAACGCACTGCTCTGGAAGGTGATACTTTCAGCACACTGCACACGAAAGGGAGGCTCAGCTTGCAAAATGATTAGATGTACTTACAGAAATGAAACAAAGAGAACAGCACAAACGTTGATACAATGAGGGAGAGTAAAAGGCCCGAAGGCTTTTTTTCCAATGGGGTGGGGGGATGGTGTGCCCAATGGGTGCCTGACAGGTGCAGCGGACCAATGGTGAGCTATGTCTGTCCACTGCAATTTCATTTGTCTCTGGGCCATTTGTATGGCGTTGTGCTGGAATCAGGGGGTGGAAAAGGGAGAGTAGTTGCAGGCATGAAAGGCCTCAAAGTAAAATAGCAGTGCAGTGCTGAGGGAGTGCTGCACTGTCAGAGGTGCCGTCTTTCGGATGAGACGTTAAGCTGAGGCCCCGTTTGCTCTCTCAGGTGGATGTAAAAGATTCCGTGGCACTATTTCGAAGAAGAGCAGGGGAGTTATCCCCGGTGTCCTGGCCAATATTTATCCCTCAATCAACATCACGAAAGCAGGTTATCTGGTCATTATCACATTGCTGTTTGTGGGAGCTTGTTGTACGCAAATTGGCTGCCGCGTTTCCCACATGCACCAGCGACTGCACTTCATAATGGTTGTAAAGCACTTTGGGACATCCTGAGGTAATGAAAGGCGCTATATAAATGCACGTCTGTCTTATTTCTTCTTTCAAAGAATTTTGAAGTACAGATCTACAAAATCTGGGGTAAAAACAGGATCAATAATCCAAATGGCCTTTTCTTTCAGATTCTATGGCCACGATTTCCCCTACCTCAGCGGGTTCGGTGCAGCCGGGGTCGGTGGCAGGTTACGACCCCGCTACTGGCTGCAGCCTCGCTATCCAAAGTGATCTTACGTTGATTGGGCTTGTTAAGCCCGTCCAGCGTGTTTCCCGGCCAATTGAAGCGAGTGGGTCTGATGATGTCACTTGTTGACGCATCATCAGCCTGTTTCTTTAAAGGGACCATGCGCAAATTTATTTTGACAGTTGTGCTGTCAGTGTTCTACAGCATTGAGGTGCTGCAAACACTGACAAGCACTGCACAGAGGTGCACGGCTGCACTCAGGCTTATGGAGGGAGTCACAGCACGCAGGGAGGTTTTCGTCCCTTCCAATGGGCAGAAGACACCTCCCCAGGATACCAACACAGCCTGGTTGCACATTGCACAGGAGGGCACAAGCAGGGATGTCGTCAGGAGGACCAGGCTACAGTGGCACAAACCTTTCAATGATCTCAGTCGATCACGAGACGTTACTGCAAAGCCACACTCAACCTCATCCTGCTGTGCCACTCATCACATCCCCATCACTCTGCTTCCCTACCCTACTCCTGCACATCCTTACTCTCACCAACTTACCTTGCACCTCCACCCATCCCTCTCTACCTACATTATCACTTCCCCATCTCACTAGCCACCCCTCACACTCACCCTCATCCTAGTCCAATCATGCCAACTTACAACACACAAGGGTAGGCACTCAGGTGTTTTAGCCAATGTTCATGTGAAGTTTCTGTTAATGTGCTATCAAACATTGAAATCTTTATTTTCAACACTTTGCATTCTTGGACAGATTTGTGTGCACTTTTGGAAGTGGCTTAGTGAGTTGCAGTGAATGGTGAGACATAACGGTACCACCCGCAATGGTGATGAGTGTGGAAGGAATGGCTTGGTCATTGTAGGGATGCTTTATGGTGATGGTGTTGGTGTTGGTGTGGGGTGGTGTCAACCTGGCACAGCGTGGCACCCATGGGCGACCTCGTAAAATGTTAAGATGAGCTCAAAATAGTTTTTAAATGCCTATTAACAAGCTCTTAATCATCTAAATTGCCTCCCCCGCCACTTGGTGTCGGGTCAGTTCAGCACTGACAGACCCGACAACTGGGAAACTACCGTGGCGGCGGGTTGACAGCGGGTTCCCTACCCGGTGCCAAAAAAAAATTTTCACACCCAACCCGCCACCAAACGGGCCCGTTGACCCCCGAAAAATTCCCCCGATGTTCTTTATTGACATTTTTCTGCAAAATGCTTGCAGTATTGTAACAAATGTGGAAGAGATTCTTTTGCAAAACATTCAAAAAAGCAAAAAGCCTACAATTTCTATTCTACTTAATTCGCCATTTGCTTTACGTGGCCTCCTTTCCACATCTCATCAGTCAGACTCATTATACATCTGACCCTTCCTCAGTAACAGTGCTCCTTTGATCATGGCCTTCTCCTTAGCTTCCTTAGGACTCTATGTTCATTACTGCTCAGGCAGTTTCCCTCTAGACTAAAGAGTCAGACATTCTACTTTCAGTATACATTTCCCACCACTTCAACCATTCCACGCTTATCATGGGCAGCCGCCTATATCAGGCAAATGATGCTCATCATCTGCAATTACCATAGGAGCCAATTACAAAAGCGCGCTTATAACGTACTAAGCGCGCCGACTATTTTGGGCAGTTTAATAAGTTCTTACCCTATGCTTACCCATTTAAAAGGCTCTGCTGAATTCAGGCAAAGCCAGGTCTTCAAGCAGTTTCAATCAGCTGCTCGCACCTCGTTAAAGTGAATTACCTCAGTGATGAGATTCTGGATGCAACTGCAAACAATTACACAGGCAGTAGCTAAATGAGATTTCTTGCTTCTAAAAAAAACATTACCTACCTTTTTGGTTTTGCCGTCTACAGCGTATAGCAGGCAAATCGCGTTAACATCACCGCGTATAGCGAGCAAATCACGTTAACATCACCGCGAATAGCGAGCAAATCACGTCAACATCACCGTGTATAGCGAGCAAATCACGTCAACATCACCGCATATAGTGAGCAAATCACGTCAACATCACCGCGTATAGCGAGCAAATCACGTCAACATCACCGCGTATAGCGAGCAAATCACGTTAACATCACCGCATATAGTGAGCAAATCACGTCAACATCACCGCGTATAGCGAGCAAATCACGTCAACATCACCGCGTATAGCGGGCAAATCATGTTAACATCACCACGTATAGCGAGCAAATCGCGTTAACATCACCGCGTATAGCAAGCAAATCGCGTTAACATCACCGCGTATAGCGAGCAAATCGCGTCAACATCACCGCGTATAGCGAGCAAATCATGTTAACATCACCGCGTATAGCGGGCATATCACGACAACATCACCGCGTATAGCGGGCAAATCACATTAACATCACCGCGTATAGCGGGCAAATCACATTAACATCACCGCGTATAGCGAGCAAATCACATCAACATCACCGCGTATAGCGAGCGAATCACGTTAACATCACCGCGTATAGCGGGCAAATCACATCATCATCACCACGTATAGCTAGCGAATCACGTTAACTTCACCGCGTATAGCGGGCAAATCACGTTAACATCACCTCGTATAGCGGGCAAATCACGTTAACATCACCGCGTATAGCGGGCAAATTACATTAACATCACCGCGTATTGGGGCAAATCACATTAACATCACCGCGTATAGCGGGCAAATCACGTTAACATCACCGCGTATAGTCAGCAAATCACATTGGGCCGAAAATTGATCCCGGGACGCGAGAGTACGCACTGCATACTCTCGCGTATTCCCACTCCAATTGCCGGTTTTCTGCATGCCCTGCGCATGCGCTGAAAACCGGCAATTGCTCTTCCGAAAAGGGGGCGGGGCCTGGGTGCATCGCGTGCGCGCTACAGGCTGCGCGCACGCTGTGCACTTCATGCTTTGGACGCGCAGGTAAGTAGGGAAGATTTTGGAAATGTAAAAAGGAGGAGTAAGACCCGCTTTTAAGAAGGTAAGTAGTGAATTAAGTATTTTTTTGAATTTTTTTTTACAGGTATATCTTTTTTATAGACTTTAAAGACAGGTAAGTTTATTTTTATAACTTTTTAAAAGATTTTAAATTTTTACAAAAATTTAATTTTTTATTTAAAATGGTTAATTTAATTAACTATACTTATTTTATTAATGTGATGGTTTTTTTTTTAAATTTAATTGAGGTTTAGCTGTTATTTTGGGGGGGTGTAAGATTCATAAGTCTCACAGCCATGCTGTGAGACTTATGAATGGAAGATAGTGTGCTGCCATTGGCTCTAACTGAGTCACGTGATCCCACAGCTCGCACGAATTCACTACGCCGCTGGGATACGCAAGCCCAGCACAGCTGATGTCTGGAACATCAAGTTCGTGCGAGCTGGATCAGAAAAAGCATAAGCAAGGTGAGACATCGCGGGGAAGGCTTACCCCCGCGGGAACAGAGCGAGATCAATTTCTGGGCCATTAACATCACCGTGTATAGCGGGCAAATCACGTTAACATCACGGCGTATAGCGGGCAAATCACGTTAACATCGCCACGTATAGCGGGCAAATCACGTTAACATTGCCACGTATAGCGGGCAAATCACATTAACATCACCGCGTATAGTGAGCAAATCGTGTCAACATCGCCACGTATAGCGGGCAAATCACGTTAACATCACCGCGTATAGTGAGCAAATCACGTTAACATCACCGCGTATAGCGAGCAAATCACGTTAACATCACCGCGTATAGTGAGCAAATCACGTTAACATCACCGCATATAGCGGGCAAATCACATTAACATCACCGCGTATAGCGGGCAAATCAGGTTAACATCACCGCGTATAGCGAGCATATCGTGTAAACATCACCACGTATAGCGGGCAAATCATGTTAACATCACGGCGTATAGCGGGCAAATCACGTTAACATCACGGCTTATAGTGGGCAAATCGCGTTAACATCACGGCGTATAGCGGGCAAATCGCGTTAACATCACCGTGTATAGTGGGCAAATCGCGTCAACATCACCGCGTATAGCGAGCAAATCGCGTCAACATTACCGCCTATAGCGGGCAAATCGCGTTAACATCACCGCGTATAGCGAGCAAATCGCGTCAAGATCACCGCGTATAGTGAGCAAATCACATCAACATCACCGCGTATAGCGAGCAAATCGCGTCAAGATCAC
Organism: Squalus acanthias; assembly: GCA_030390025.1. NCBI lineage: Eukaryota > Metazoa > Chordata > Chondrichthyes > Squaliformes > Squalidae > Squalus > Squalus acanthias. The sequence continues at coordinate 37,751,826 of CM059441.1, read as the reverse complement.
CGCGTATAGCGGGCAAATCACGTCAACATCACCGCGTATAGTGGGCAAATCACATCAACATCACCGCGTATAGCGAGCAAATCACGTCAAAATCACCGTGTACAGCAGGCAAATCACATCAACATCACCGCGTATAGCGGGCAAATCACAACAACATCACCGCGTATAGCGGGCAAATCACGTTAACATCACCACGTATAGCGGGCAAATCACGTTAACATCACCGCGTATAGCGGGCAAATCACGTTAACATCACCGCGTATAGCGAGCAAATCACATTAACATCACCTCGTAAACAGGGCAAATCACATTAACATCACCACGTATAGCGAGCAAATCACGTTAACATCACCGTGTATAGCGAGCAAATCACAACAACATCACCGTGTATAGCGAGCAAATCACGTCAACATCACCGCGTATAGCGGGCAAATCACATCAACATCACCGTGTATAGCGAGCAAATCACATCAACATCACCGCGTATAGCGGGCAAATCACATCAACATCACCGCGTATAGCGAGCAAAACACGTTAACATCACGGCGTATAGCGGGCAAATCACGTTAACATCACCGCGTATAGCGGGCAAATCACGTTAACATCACCGCGTATAGCGAGCAAATCACGTTAACATCACCGCGTATAGCGGACAAATCACGTTAACATCATTGCGTATAGCGGGCAAATCTCGTTAACATCACCACGTATAGCGAGCAAATCGCGTTAACATCACCGCGTATAGCGAGCAAATCGCGTTAACATCACCGCGTATAGCGGGCAAATCGCGTCAACATCACCGCGAATAGCGAGCAAATCGCGTTAACATCACCGCGTATAGCGGGCAAATCACATTAACATCACCGCGTATAGCGGGCAAATCACGTTAACATCACCGCTTATAGCGAGCAAATCGCGTCAACATCACCGCGTATAGCGGGCAAATCGCGTCAACATCACCGCGTATAGCGAGCAAATCACATCAATATCACCGCGTATAGCGGGGAAATCACATCAACATCACCGCGTATAGCGAGCAAATCACATCAAGATCACCGCGTATAGTGGGCAAATCACGTTAACATCACCACGTATAGCGGGCAAATCACGTTAACATCAGCGCGTATAGCGGGCAAATCACGTTAACATCACCGCGTATAGCGAGCAAATCACATTAACATCACCGCGTATAGCGGGCAAATCACATTAACATCACCGCGTATAGCGAGCAAATCACGTTAACATCACCGCGTATAGCGGGCAAATCACATCAACATCACCGTTTATAGCGAGCAAATCACGTCAACATCACCGCGTATAGCGGGCAAATCACATCAACATCACCGCGTATAGCGAGCAAATCACGTTAACAGCACGGCGTATAGCGGGCAAATCACGTTAACATCACCGCGTATAGCGGGCAAATCACGTTAACATCACCGCGTATAGCGAGCAAATCACGTTAACATCACTGCGTATAGCAGGCAAATCACGTTAACATCACTGCGTATAGCGGGCAAATCACGTCAACATCACCATGTATAGCGAGCAAATCGCGTTAACATCACCGCGTATAGCGAGCAAATCGCGTCAACATCACCGCGTTTAGCGAGCAAATCATGTTAACATCACCGCGTATAGCGGGCAAATCACGACAACATCACCGCGTATAGCGGGCAAATCAGGTTAACATCACCGCGTATAGCGGGCAAATCACATTAACATCACCGCGTATAGTGAGCAAATCACATCAACATCACCGCGTATAGCGAGCGAATCACGTTAACATCACCGCGTATAGCGGGCAACTCACATCAACATCACCACGTATAGTGAGCAAATCACGTTAACATCACCGCGTATAGCGGGCAAATCACATCAACATCACCGCGTATAGCTAGCAAATCACGCTAACTTCACCACGTATAGCGGGCAAATCACGTCAACATCACCGTGTATAGCGGGCAAATCACGTTAACATCACGGCGTATAGCGGGCAAATCACATTAACATCACCGCGTATAGTGAGCAAATCACGTTAACATCACCGCGTATAGTGAGCAAATCACGTTAACATCACCACGTATAGCGAGCGAATCACGGTAACATCACCGCGTATAGCAGGCAAATCACATCAACATCGCCGCGTATAGCGGGCAAATCACGTCAACATCACCGCGTATAGCGGGCAAATTACATTAACATCACCGCGTATAGCGGGCAAATCACGTTAACATCACCGCGTATAGCGGGCAAATCACGTTAACATCACCGCGTATAGCGAGCAAATCACGTTAACATCATTGCGTATAGCGGGCAAATCTCGTTAACATCACCACGTATAGCGAGCAAATCGCGTTAACATCACCGCGTATAGCGAGCAAATCGCGTTAACATCACCGCGTATAGCGGGCAAATCGCGTCAACATCACCGCGTATAGCGAGCAAATCGCGTTAACATCACCGCGTATAGCGGGCAAATCACATTAACATCACCGCGTATAGCGGGCAAATCACGTTAACATCACCGCTTATAGCGAGCAAATCGCGTCAACATCACCGCGTATAGCGGGCAAATCGCGTCAACATCACCGCGTATAGCGAGCAAATCGCGTCAAGATTACCGCGTATAGCGAGCAAATCACATCAATATCACCGCGTATAGCGGGGAAATCACATCAACATCACCGCGTATAGCGAGCAAATCACGTCAAGATCACCGCGTATAGTGGGCAAATCACGTTAACATCACCACGTATAGCGGGCAAATCACGTTAACATCAGCGCGTATAGCGGGCAAATCACGTTAACATCACCGCGTATAGCGAGCAAATCACATTAACATCACCGCGTATAGCGGGCAAATCACATTAACATCACCGCGTATAGCGAGCAAATCACGTTAACATCACCGCGTATAGCGGGCAAATCACATCAACATCACCGTTTATAGCGAGCAAATCACGTCAACATCACCGCGTATAGCGGGCAAATCACATCAACATCACCGCGTATAGCGAGCAAATCACGTTAACAGCACGGCGTATAGCGGGCAAATCACGTCAACATCACCATGTATAGCGAGCAAATCGCGTTAACATCACCGCGTATAGCGAGCAAATCGCGTCAACATCACCGCGTTTAGCGAGCAAATCATGTTAACATCACCGCGTATAGCGGGCAAATCACGACAACATCACCGCGTATAGCGGGCAAATCAGGTTAACATCACCGCGTATAGCGGGCAAATCACATTAACATCACCGCGTATAGTGAGCAAATCACATCAACATCACCGCGTATAGCGAGCGAATCACGTTAACATCACTGCGTATAGCGGGCAACTCACATCAACATCACCACGTATAGTGAGCAAATCACGTTAACATCACCGCGTATAGCGGGCAAATCACATCAACATCACCGCGTATAGCTAGCAAATCACGCTAACTTCACCACGTATAGCGGGCAAATCACGTCAACATCACCGTGTATAGCGGGCAAATCACATTAACATCACCGCGTATAGTGAGCAAATCACGTTAACACCACCGCGTATAGTGAGCAAATCACGTTAACATCACCACGTATAGCGAGCGAATCACGGTAACATCACCGCGTATAGCAGGCAAATCACATCAACATCGCCGCGTATAGCGGGCAAATCACGTCAACATCACCGCGTATAGCGGGCAAATTACATTAACATCACCGCGTATAGCGGGCAAATTAAATTAACATCACCGCGTATAGCGAGCAAATCGCGTTAACATCACCGCGTATAGCGGGCAAATCTCGTTAACATCACCGCATATAGCGAGCAAATCGCGTTAACATCACCGCGTATAGCGGGCAAATCACGTTAACATCACCGCGTATAGTGGGCAAATTGCGTTAACATCACCGCGTATAGCGGGCAAATCGCGTTAACATCACCACCTATAGCGGGCAAATCACGTTAACATCACCGCGTATAGTGGGCAAATCGCGTTAACATCACCGCGTATAGCGGGCAAATCACGTTAACATCACCGCGTATAGTGGGCAAATCGCGTTAACATCACTGCGTATAGCAGGCAAATCACGTTAACATCACTGCGTATAGCGGGCAAATCACGTTAACATCACCGCGTATAGCGAGCAAATCACGTTAACATCACTGCGTATAGCAGGCAAATCACGTTAACATCACTGCGTATAGCGGGCAAATCACGTCAACATCACCATGTATAGCGAGCAAATCGCGTTAACATCACCGCGTATAGCGAGCAAATCGCGTCAACATCACCGCGTTTAGCGAGCAAATCATGTTAACATCACCGCGTATAGCGGGCAAATCACGACAACATCACCGCGTATAGCGGGCAAATCAGGTTAACATCACCGCGTATAGCGGGCAAATCACATTAACATCACCGCGTATAGTGAGCAAATCACATCAACATAACCGCGTATAGCGAGCGAATCACGTTAACATCACCGCGTATAGCGGGCAACTCACATCAACATCACCACGTATAGTGAGCAAATCACGTTAACATCACCGCGTATAGCGGGCAAATCACATCAACATCACCGCGTATACCTAAAAATCACGCTAACTTCACCACGTATAGCGGGCAAATCACGTCAACATCACCGTGTATAGCGGGCAAATCACGTTAACATCACGGCGTATAGCGGGCAAATCACATTAACATCACCGCGTATAGTGAGCAAATCACGTTAACATCACCGCGTATAGTGAGCAAATCACGTTAACATCACCACGTATAGCGAGCGAATCACGGTAACATCACCGCGTATAGCAGGCAAATCACATCAACATCGCCGCGTATAGCGGGCAAATCACGTCAACATCACCGCGTATAGCGGGCAAATTACATTAACATCACCGCGTATAGCGGGCAAATTAAATTATCATCACCGCGTATAGCGAGCAAATCGCGTTAACATCACCGCGTATAGCGGGCAAATCTCGTTAACATCACCGCATATAGCGAGCAAATCGCGTTAACATCATCGCGTATAGCGGGCAAATCACGTTAACATCACCGCGTATAGCAGGCAAATTGCGTTAACATCACCGCGTATAGCGGGCAAATCGCGTTAACATCACCACCTATAGCGGGCAAATCACGTTAACATCACCGCGTATAGTGGGCAAATCGCGTTAACATCACCGCGTATAGCGGGCAAATCACGTTAACATCACCGCGTATAGTGGGCAAATCGCGTTAACATCACCGAGTATAGCGGGCAAATCACATTAACATCACCGCGTATAGTGGGCAAATCAGGTTAACATCACCGCGTAAAGCGAGCAAATCGCGTCAACATCACCGCGTATAGCGGGCAAATCTTCGAAAAACATCAGCGCGTATAGCGGGCAAATCACGTTAACATCACCACGTATAGCGAGCAAATCGCGTTAACATCACCACGTATAGCGGGCAAATCACATTAACATCACCGCGTATAGTGGGCAAATCTCGTTAACATCACCGCGTATAGCGGGCAAATCACATTAACATCACCGCGTATAGTGGGCAAATCACGTTAACATCACCGCGTATAGCGGGCAAATCACATTAACATCACCGCGTATAGTGGGCAAATCTCGTTAACATCACCGCGTATAGCGGGCAAATCACGTTAACATCACCGCGTATAGTGGGCAAATCGCGTTAATATCACCGCGTATAGCGGGCAAATCACATTAACATCACCGCGTATAGCGGGCAAATCACGTTAACATCACCGCGTATAGCGGGCAAATCTCGTTAACATCACCGCGTATAGCGGGCAAATCACATTAACATCACCGCGTATAGCGGGCAAATCACGTTAACATCACCGCGTATAGCGGGTAAATCGCGTTAACATCACCGCGTATAGCGGGCAAATCACATTAACATCACCGCGTATCGCGGGCAAATCAGGTTAACATCACCGCGTATAGCGAGCAAATCGTGTTAACATCACCGCGTATAGTGAGCAAATCACGTTAACATCACCGCGTATAGCGGGCAAATCACGTTAACATCACCGCGTATAGCGGGCAAATCACATTAACATCACCGCGTATAGTGGGCAAATCTCGTTAACATCACCGCGTATAGCGGGCAAATCACGTTAACATCACCGCGTATAGTGGGCAAATCGCGTTAACATCACCTCGTATAGTGGGCAAATCACATTAACATCACCGCGTATAGCGGGCAAATCACGTTAACATCACCGCGTATAGCGGGCAAATCTCGTTAACATCACCGCGTATAGCGGGCAAATCACATTAACATCACCGCGTATAGCGGGCAAATCACGTTAACATCACCGCGTATAGCGGGTAAATCGCGTTAACATCACCGCGTATAGCGGGCAAATCACATTAACATCACCGCGTATCGCGGGCAAATCAGGTTAACATCACCGCGTATAGCGAGCAAATCGTGTTAACATCACCGCGTATAGTGAGCAAATCACGTTAACATCACCGCGTATAGCGGGAAAATCACGTTAACATCACCGCATATAGCGAGCGAATCACATCAACATCACCGCGTATAGCGGGCAAATCACGTTAACATCACCGCGGATAGCGGGCAAATTACATTAACATCACCGCGTATCGGGGCAAATCACATTAACATCACCGCGTATAGCGAGCAGATCGCGTTAACATCATCGCGTATAGTGGGCAAATCACGTTAACATCACCGCGTATAGCGGGCAAATCGCGTTAACATCAACGCGTATAGTGGGCAAATCACATTAACATCACCGCGTATAGTGGGCAAATCGCGTTAACATCAACGCGTATAGTGGGCAAATCACATTAACATCACCGCGTATAGTGGGCAAATCACGTTAACATCACCGCGTATAGCGGGCAAATCGCGTTAACATCACCACGTATAGTGGGCAAATCACATTAACATCACCGCGTATAGTGGGCAAATCGCGTTAACATCAACGCGTATAGTGGGCAAATCGTGTTAACATCACCGCGTATAGCGGGCGAATCGCGTTAACATCACCGCGTATAGTGGGCAAATCTCGTTAACATCACCGCGTATAGTGGGCAAATCGCGTTAACATCACCGCGTATAGTGGGCAAATCGTGTTAACATCACCACGTATAGCGGGCAAATCACGTTAACATCACCGCGTATAGCGAGCAAATCACATTAACATCACCGCGTATAGCGGGCAAATCACATTAACATCACCGCGTATAGCGGGCAAATCACGTTAACATCACCGCGTATAGCGGGCAAATCACATTAACATCACCGCGTATAGCGGGCAAATCAGGTTAACATCACCGCGTATAGTGGGCAAATCACGTTAACATCACCGCGTATAGCGGGCAAATCACATTAACATCACCGCGTATAGCGGGCAAATCACATTAACATCACCGCGTATAGCGAGCAAATCGCGTTAACATCACCGCGTATAGCGGGCAAATCACATTAACATCACCGCGTATAGCGGGCAAATCAGGTTAACATCACCGCGTATAGCGAGCAAATCGCGTTAACATCACTGCGTATAGTGAGCAAATCACGTTAACATCACCGTGTATAGCGGGCAAATCACGTTAACATCACCGCATATAGCGGGCAAATCACGTTAACATCACCGCGTATTGGGGCAAATCACATTAACATCACCGCGTATAGCGAGCAAATCGCGTTAACATCACCGCGTATAGCGGGCAAATCACGTTAACATCACCGCGTATAGTGGGCAAATCGCGTTAACATCACCGCGTATAGTGGGCAAATCGTGTTAACATCACCACGTATAGCGAGCAAATCACGTTAACATCACCGCGTATAGTGGGCAAATCACATTAACATCACCGCGTATAGCGGGCAAATCACGTTAACATCACCGCGTATAGCAGGCAAATCACATTAACATCACCGCGTATAGCGGGCAAATCGCGTTAACATCACCGCGTATAGTGGGCAAATCACATTAACATCACCGCGTATAGCGGGCAAATCACGTTAACATCACCGCGTATAGCAGGCAAATCACATTAACATCACCGCGTATAGCGAGCAAATCGCGTTAACATCACCGCGTATAGTGGGCAAATCGCGTTAACATCGCCACGTATAGCGGGCAAATCACGTTAACATCACGGCTTATAGCGGGCAAATCACGTTAACATCACCGCGTATAGCGGGCAAATCACATTAACATCACCGCGTATAGCGGGCAAATCACGTTATCATCACGGCGTATAGCGGGCAAATCACGTTAACATCACGGCATATAGCGGGCAAATCACGTTAACATCACGGCGTATGGGCAAATCGCGTTAACATCACCGTGTATAGCGGGCAAATCGCGTCAACATCACCGCGTATAGCGAGCAAATCACGTCAAGTTCACCGCGTATAGCGAGCAAATCACGTTAACATCACCGCGTATGGCGAGCAAATCACATCAACATCACCGCGTATAGCGAGCAAATCACATCAACATCACCGTGTATAGCGAGCAAATCACGTCAACATCACCGCGTATAGCGGGCAAATCGCGTTAACATCACCGCGTATAGCGAGCAAATCGCGTCAACATCACCGCGTATAGCGGGCAAATCACATCAACATCACCGCGTATAGCGAGCAAATCACATCAACATCACCGCGTATAGCGAGCAAATCACATCAACATCACCGCGTATAGCGAGCAAATCGCGTCAAGATCACCGCGTACAGTGGGCAAAGCACGTCAACATCTCCGCGTATAGCGGGCAAATCACATCAACATCACCGCGTATAGCGAGCAAATCACGTTAACATCACGGCGTATAGCGGGCAAATCACATCAACATCACCGTGTATAGTGAGCAAATCACGTCAACATCACAGCGTATAGCGGGCAAATCACATCAACATCACCGTGTATAGCGAGCAAATCACGTTAACATCACGGCGTATAGCGGGCAAATCACGTCAACATCACCGCGTATAGCGGGCAAATCACATCAACATCGCCACGTATAGCGAGCAAATCACGTCAACATCACCGTGTATAGCGGGCAAATCACATCAACATCACCGTGTATAGCGAGCAAATCACGTTAACATCACGGCGTATAGCAGGCAAATCACGTTAACATCACTGCGTATAGCGGGCAAATCACGTTAACATCAGCGCTTATAGCGAGCAAATCACATCAACATTACCGCGTATAGCGAGCAAATCATGTCAACATCGCCGCGTATAGTGGGCAAATCACGTTAACATCACCGCGTATAGCAAAAAAATCACGTCAACATCACCACGTACAGCGGGCAAATCACGTTAACATCACCGCGTATAGCGGGCAAATCACGTTAACATCACCGCGTATAGCGGGCAAATCACGTTAACATCACCGCGTATAGCGAGCAAATCACGTCAACATCACCGCGTATAGCGAGCAAATCACATTAACATCGCTGCGTATAGCGGGCAAATCACGTTAACATCACCGCGTATAGCGAGCAAATCACATTAACATCACCTCGTAAACAGGGCAAATCACATTAACATCACCACGTATAGCGAGCAAATCACGTTAACATCACCGTGTATAGCGAGCAAATCACAACAACATCACCGTGTATAGCGAGCAAATCACGTCAACATCACCGCGTATAGCGGGCAAATCACATCAACATCACCGTGTATAGCGAGCAAATCACATCAACATCACCGCGTATAGCGGGCAAATCACATCAACATCACCGCGTATAGCGAGCAAAACACGTTAACATCACGGCGTATAGCGGGCAAATCACGTTAACATCACCGCGTATAGCGGGCAAATCACGTTAACATCACCGCGTATAGCGAGCAAATCACGTTAACATCACCGCGTATAGCGGACAAATCACGTTAACATCATTGCGTATAGCGGGCAAATCTCGTTAACATCACCACGTATAGCGAGCAAATCGCGTTAACATCACCGCGTATAGCGAGCAAATCGCGTTAACATCACCGCGTATAGCGGGCAAATCGCGTCAACATCACCGCGAATAGCGAGCAAATCGCGTTAACATCACCGCGTATAGCGGGCAAATCACATTAACATCACCGCGTATAGCGGGCAAATCACGTTAACATCACCGCTTATAGCGAGCAAATCGCGTCAACATCACCGCGTATAGCGGGCAAATTGCGTCAACATCACCGCGTATAGCGAGCAAATCACATCAATATCACCGCGTATAGCGGGGAAATCACATCAACATCACCGCGTATAGCGAGCAAATCACATCAAGATCACCGCGTATAGTGGGCAAATCACGTTAACATCACCACGTATAGCGGGCAAATCACGTTAACATCAGCGCGTATAGCGGGCAAATCACGTTAACATCACCGCGTATAGCGAGCAAATCACATTAACATCACCGCGTATAGCGGGCAAATCACATTAACATCACCGCGTATAGCGAGCAAATCACGTTAACATCACCGCGTATAGCGGGCAAATCACATCAACATCACCGTTTATAGCGAGCAAATCACGTCAACATCACCGCGTATAGCGGGCAAATCACATCAACATCACCGCGTATAGCGAGCAAATCACGTTAACAGCACGGCGTATAGCGGGCAAATCACGTTAACATCACCGCGTATAGCGGGCAAATCACGTTAACATCACCGCGTATAGCGAGCAAATCACGTTAACATCACTGCGTATAGCAGGCAAATCACGTTAACATCACTGCGTATAGCGGGCAAATCACGTCAACATCACCATGTATAGCGAGCAAATCGCGTTAACATCACCGCGTATAGCGAGCAAATCGCGTCAACATCACCGCGTTTAGCGAGCAAATCATGTTAACATCACCGCGTATAGCGGGCAAATCACGACAACATCACCGCGTATAGCGGGCAAATCAGGTTAACATCACCGCGTATAGCGGGCAAATCACATTAACATCACCGCGTATAGTGAGCAAATCACATCAACATCACCGCGTATAGCGAGCGAATCACGTTAACATCACCGCGTATAGCGGGCAACTCACATCAACATCACCACGTATAGTGAGCAAATCACGTTAACATCACCGCGTATAGCGGGCAAATCACATCAACATCACCGCGTATAGCTAGCAAATCACGCTAACTTCACCACGTATAGCGGGCAAATCACGTCAACATCACCGTGTATAGCGGGCAAATCACGTTAACATCACGGCGTATAGCGGGCAAATCACATTAACATCACCGCGTATAGTGAGCAAATCACGTTAACATCACCGCGTATAGTGAGCAAATCACGTTAACATCACCACGTATAGCGAGCGAATCACGGTAACATCACCGCGTATAGCAGGCAAATCACATCAACATCGCCGCGTATAGCGGGCAAATCACGTCAACATCACCGCGTATAGCGGGCAAATTACATTAACATCACCGCGTATAGCGGGCAAATCACGTTAACATCACCGCGTATAGCGGGCAAATCACGTTAACATCACCGCGTATAGCGAGCAAATCACGTTAACATCATTGCGTATAGCGGGCAAATCTCGTTAACATCACCACGTATAGCGAGCAAATCGCGTTAACATCACCGCGTATAGCGAGCAAATCGCGTTAACATCACCGCGTATAGCGGGCAAATCGCGTCAACATCACCGCGTATAGCGAGCAAATCGCGTTAACATCACCGCGTATAGCGGGCAAATCACATTAACATCACCGCGTATAGCGGGCAAATCACGTTAACATCACCGCTTATAGCGAGCAAATCGCGTCAACATCACCGCGTATAGCGGGCAAATCGCGTCAACATCACCGCGTATAGCGAGCAAATCGCGTCAAGATTACCGCGTATAGCGAGCAAATCACATTAATATCACCGCGTATAGCGGGGAAATCACATCAACATCACCGCGTATAGCGAGCAAATCACGTCAAGATCACCGCGTATAGTGGGCAAATCACGTTAACATCACCACGTATAGCGGGCAAATCACGTTAACATCAGCGCGTATAGCGGGCAAATCACGTTAACATCACCGCGTATAGCGAGCAAATCACATTAACATCACCGCGTATAGCGGGCAAATCACATTAACATCACCGCGTATAGCGAGCAAATCACGTTAACATCACCGCGTATAGCGGGCAAATCACATCAACATCACCGTTTATAGCGAGCAAATCACGTCAACATCACCGCGTATAGCGGGCAAATCACATCAACATCACCGCGTATAGCGAGCAAATCACGTTAACAGCACGGCGTATAGCGGGCAAATCACGTCAACATCACCATGTATAGCGAGCAAATCGCGTTAACATCACCGCGTATAGCGAGCAAATCGCGTCAACATCACCGCGTTTAGCGAGCAAATCATGTTAACATCACCGCGTATAGCGGGCAAATCACGACAACATCACCGCGTATAGCGGGCAAATCAGGTTAACATCACCGCGTATAGCGGGCAAATCACATTAACATCACCGCGTATAGTGAGCAAATCACATCAACATCACCGCGTATAGCGAGCGAATCACGTTAACATCACTGCGTATAGCGGGCAACTCACATCAACATCACCACGTATAGTGAGCAAATCACGTTAACATCACCGCGTATAGCGGGCAAATCACATCAACATCACCGCGTATAGCTAGCAAATCACGCTAACTTCACCACGTATAGCGGGCAAATCACGTCAACATCACCGTGTATAGCGGGCAAATCACATTAACATCACCGCGTATAGTGAGCAAATCACGTTAACATCACCGCGTATAGTGAGCAAATCACGTTAACATCACCACGTATAGCGAGCGAATCACGGTAACATCACCGCGTATAGCAGGCAAATCACATCAACATCGCCGCGTATAGCGGGCAAATCACGTCAACATCACCGCGTATAGCGGGCAAATTACATTAACATCACCGCGTATAGCGGCAAATTAAATTAACATCACCGCGTATAGCGAGCAAATCGCGTTAACATCACCGCGTATAGCGGGCAAATCTCGTTAACATCACCGCATATAGCGAGCAAATCGCGTTAACATCACCGCGTATAGCGGGCAAATCACGTTAACATCACCGCGTATAGTGGGCAAATTGCGTTAACATCACCGCGTATAGCGGGCAAATCGCGTTAACATCACCACCTATAGCGGGCAAATCACGTTAACATCACCGCGTATAGTGGGCAAATCGCGTTAACATCACCGCGTATAGCGGGCAAATCACGTTAACATCACCGCGTATAGTGGGCAAATCGCGTTAACATCACTGCGTATAGCAGGCAAATCACGTTAACATCACTGCGTATAGCGGGCAAATCACGTTAACATCACCGCGTATAGCGAGCAAATCACGTTAACATCACTGCGTATAGCAGGCAAATCACGTTAACATCACTGCGTATAGCGGGCAAATCACGTCAACATCACCATGTATAGCGAGCAAATCGCGTTAACATCACCGCGTATAGCGAGCAAATCGCGTCAACATCACCGCGTTTAGCGAGCAAATCATGTTAACATCACCGCGTATAGCGGGCAAATCACGACAACATCACCGCGTATAGCGGGCAAATCAGGTTAACATCACCGCGTATAGCGGGCAAATCACATTAACATCACCGCGTATAGTGAGCAAATCACATCAACATAACCGCGTATAGCGAGCGAATCACGTTAACATCACCGCGTATAGCGGGCAACTCACATCAACATCACCACGTATAGTGAGCAAATCACGTTAACATCACCGCGTATAGCGGGCAAATCACATCAACATCACCGCGTATACCTAAAAATCACGCTAACTTCACCACGTATAGCGGGCAAATCACGTCAACATCACCGTGTATAGCGGGCAAATCACGTTAACATCACGGCGTATAGCGGGCAAATCACATTAACATCACCGCGTATAGTGAGCAAATCACGTTAACATCACCGCGTATAGTGAGCAAATCACGTTAACATCACCACGTATAGCGAGCGAATCACGGTAACATCACCGCGTATAGCAGGCAAATCACATCAACATCGCCGCGTATAGCGGGCAAATCACGTCAACATCACCGCGTATAGCGGGCAAATTACATTAACATCACCGCGTATAGCGGGCAAATTAAATTATCATCACCGCGTATAGCGAGCAAATCGCGTTAACATCACCGCGTATAGCGGGCAAATCTCGTTAACATCACCGCATATAGCGAGCAAATCGCGTTAACATCACCGCGTATAGCGGGCAAATCACGTTAACATCACCGCGTATAGCAGGCAAATTGCGTTAACATCACCGCGTATAGCGGGCAAATCGCGTTAACATCACCACCTATAGCGGGCAAATCACGTTAACATCACCGCGTATAGTGGGCAAATCGCGTTAACATCACCGCGTATAGCGGGCAAATCACGTTAACATCACCGCGTATAGTGGGCAAATCGCGTTAACATCACCGAGTATAGCGGGCAAATCACATTAACATCACCGCGTATAGTGGGCAAATCAGGTTAACATCACCGCGTAAAGCGAGCAAATCGCGTCAACATCACCGCGTATAGCGGGCAAATCTTCGAAAAACATCAGCGCGTATAGCGGGCAAATCACGTTAACATCACCACGTATAGCGAGCAAATCGCGTTAACATCACCGCGTATAGCGGGCAAATCACGTTAACATCACCGCGTATAGTGGGCAAATCACGTTAACATCACCGCGTATAGCGGGCAAATCACGTTAACATCACCGCGTATAGTGGGCAAATCACGTTAACATCACCGCGTATAGCGGGCAAATCACGTTAACATCACCGCGTATAGCGGGCAAATCGCGTTAACATCACCGCGTATAGCGGGCAAATCACGTTAACATCACCGCGTATAGTGGGCAAATCGCGTTAACATCACCGCGTATAGCGGGCAAATCACATTAACATCACCGCGTATAGCGGGCAAATCACGTTAACATCACCGCGTATAGCGGGCAAATCACGTTAACATCACCGCGTATAGCGGGCAAATCACATTAACATCACCGCGTATAGCGGGCAAATCACGTTAACATCACCGCGTATAGCGGTAAATCGCGTTAACATCACCGCGTATAGCGGGCAAATCACATTAACATCACCGCGTATAGCGGGCAAATCAGGTTAACATCACCGCGTATAGCGAGCAAATCGCGTTAACATCACCGCGTATAGCGAGCAAATCACGTTAACATCACCGCGTATAGCGGGCAAATCACGTTAACATCACCGCGTATAGCGGGCAAATCACGTTAACATCACCGCGTATAGTGGGCAAATCTCGTTAACATCACCGCGTATAGCGGGCAAATCACGTTAACATCACCGCGTATAGTGGGCAAATCGCGTTAACATCACCGCGTATAGCGGGCAAATCACATTAACATCACCGCGTATAGCGGGCAAATCACGTAACATCACCGCGTATAGCGGGCAAATCTCGTTAACATCACCGCGTATAGCGGGCAAATCACATTAACATCACCGCGTATAGCGGGCAAATCACGTTAACATCACCGCGTATAGCGGGCAAATCGCGTTAACATCACCGCGTATAGCGGGCAAATCACATTAACATCACCGCGTATCGCGGGCAAATCAGGTTAACATCACCGCGTATAGCGAGCAAATCGTGTTAACATCACCGCGTATAGTGAGCAAATCACGTTAACATCACCGCGTATAGCGGGAAAATCACGTTAACATCACCGCATATAGCGAGCGAATCACATCAACATCACCGCGTATAGCGGGCAAATCACGTTAACATCACCGCGGATAGCGGGCAAATTACATTAACATCACCGCGTATCGGGGCAAATCACATTAACATCACCGCGTATAGCGAGCAGATCGCGTTAACATCATCGCGTATAGTGGGCAAATCACGTTAACATCACCGCGTATAGCGGGCAAATCGCGTTAACATCAACGCGTATAGTGGGCAAATCACATTAACATCACCGCGTATAGTGGGCAAATCGCGTTAACATCAACGCGTATAGTGGGCAAATCACATTAACATCACCGCGTATAGTGGGCAAATCACGTTAACATCACCGCGTATAGCGGGCAAATCGCGTTAACATCACCGCGTATAGTGGGCAAATCACATTAACATCACCGCGTATAGTGGGCAAATCGCGTTAACATCACCGCGTATAGTGGGCAAATCACGTTAACATCACCGCGTATAGCGGGCAAATCGCGTTAACATCACCGCGTATAGTGGGCAAATCTCGTTAACATCACCGCGTATAGTGGGCAAATCGCGTTAACATCACCGCGTATAGTGGGCAAATCACGTTAACATCACCACGTATAGCGGGCAAATCACGTTAACATCACCGCGTATAGCGAGCAAATCACATTAACATCACCGCGTATAGCGGGCAAATCACATTAACATCACCGCGTATAGCGGGCAAATCACGTTAACATCACCGCGTATAGCGGGCAAATCACATTAACATCACCGCGTATAGCGGGCAAATCAGGTTAACATCACCGCGTATAGTGGGCAAATCACGTTAACATCACCGCGTATAGCGGGCAAATCACATTAACATCACCGCGTATAGCGGGCAAATCACATTAACATCACCGCGTATAGCGAGCAAATCGCGTTAACATCACCGCGTATAGCGGGCAAATCACATTAACATCACCGCGTATAGCGGGCAAATCAGGTTAACATCACCGCGTATAGCGAGCAAATCGCGTTAACATCACGGCGTATAGTGAGCAAATCACGTTAACATCACCGCGTATAGCGGGCAAATCACGTTAACATCACCGCGTATAGCGGGCAAATCACATTAACATCACCGCGTATTGGGGCAAATCACATTAACATCACCGCGTATAGCGAGCAAATCGCGTTAACATCACCGCGTATAGCGGGCAAATCACGTTAACATCACCGCGTATAGTGGGCAAATCGCGTTAACATCACCGCGTATAGTGGGCAAATCGTGTTAACATCACCACGTATAGCGAGCAAATCACGTTAACATCACCGCGTATAGTGGGCAAATCACATTAACATCACCGCGTATAGCGGGCAAATCACGTTAACATCACCGCGTATAGCAGGCAAATCACGTTAACATCACCGCGTATAGCGGGCAAATCGCGTTAACATCACCGCGTATAGTGGGCAAATCACATTAACATCACCGCGTATAGCGGGCAAATCACGTTAACATCACCGCGTATAGCAGGCAAATCACATTAACATCACCGCGTATAGCGAGCAAATCGCGTTAACATCACCGCGTATAGTGGGCAAATCACGTTAACATCACCGCGTATAGCGGGCAAATCACGTTAACATCACCGCGTATAGCGGGCAAATCACGTTAACATCACCGCGTATAGCGGGCAAATCACATTAACATCACCGCGTATAGCGGGCAAATCACGTTATCATCACGGCGTATAGCGGGCAAATCACGTTAACATCACGGCATATAGCGGGCAAATCACGTTAACATCACGGCGTATGGGCAAATCGCGTTAACATCACCGTGTATAGCGGGCAAATCGCGTCAACATCACCGCGTATAGCGAGCAAATCACGTCAAGTTCACCGCGTATAGCGAGCAAATCACGTTAACATCACCGCGTATGGCGAGCAAATCACATCAACATCACCGCGTATAGCGAGCAAATCACATCAACATCACCGTGTATAGCGAGCAAATCACGTCAACATCACCGCGTATAGCGGGCAAATCGCGTTAACATCACCGCGTATAGCGAGCAAATCGCGTCAACATCACCGCGTATAGCGGGCAAATCACATCAACATCACCGCGTATAGCGAGCAAATCACATCAACATCACCGCGTATAGCGAGCAAATCACATCAACATCACCGCGTATAGCGAGCAAATCGCGTCAAGATCACCGCGTACAGTGGGCAAAGCACGTCAACATCTCCGCGTATAGCGGGCAAATCACATCAACATCACCGCGTATAGCGAGCAAATCACGTTAACATCACGGCGTATAGCGGGCAAATCACATCAACATCACCGTGTATAGTGAGCAAATCACGTCAACATCACAGCGTATAGCGGGCAAATCACATCAACATCACCGTGTATAGCGAGCAAATCACGTTAACATCACGGCGTATAGCGGGCAAATCACGTCAACATCACCGCGTATAGCGGGCAAATCACATCAACATCGCCACGTATAGCGAGCAAATCACGTCAACATCACCGTGTATAGCGGGCAAATCACATCAACATCACCGTGTATAGCGAGCAAATCACGTTAACATCACGGCGTATAGCAGGCAAATCACGTTAACATCACTGCGTATAGCGGGCAAATCACGTTAACATCAGCGCTTATAGCGAGCAAATCACATCAACATTACCGCGTATAGCGAGCAAATCATGTCAACATCGCCGCGTATAGTGGGCAAATCACGTTAACATCACCGCGTATAGCAAAAAAATCACGTCAACATCACCACGTACAGCGGGCAAATCACGTTAACATCACCGCGTATAGCGGGCAAATCACGTTAACATCACCGCGTATAGCGGGCAAATCACGTTAACATCACCGCGTATAGCGAGCAAATCACGTCAACATCACCGCGTATAGCGAGCAAATCACATTAACATCGCTGCGTATAGCGGGCAAATCACGTTAACATCACCGCGTATAGCGAGCAAATCACATTAACATCACCGCGTATAGCGGGCAAATCACATTAACATCACCACGTATAGCGAGCAAATCACGTTAACATCACCGCGTATAGCGAGCAAATCACATCAACATCTCGGTGTATAGTGAGCAAATCACGTCAACATCACCGCGTATAGCGGGCAAATCACATCAACATCACCGTGTATAGCGAGCAAATCACGTTAACATCACGGCGTATAGCGGGCAAATCACGTTAACATCACCGCGTATAGCGGGCAAATCACGTTAACATCACCGCGTATAGCGGGCAAATCACGTTAACATCACCGCATATAGCGAGCAAATCACATCAACATCACCGTGTATAGCGAGCAAATCACGTCAACATCGCCGCGTATAGCGGGCAAATCATGTTAACATCACCGCGTATAGCGGGCAAATCACGTTAACATCACCGCGTATAGCGAGCAAATCACGTCAACATCACCGCGTATAGCGGGCAAATCACGTTAACATCACCGCGTATAGCGGGCAAATCACGTTAACATCACCGCGTATAGCGAGCAAATCACGTTAACATCACCGCGTATAGCGGGCAAATCAGGTTAACATCACCGCGTAAGCGAGCAAATCACGTTAACATCACCACGTATAGCGGGCAAATCACGTTAACATCACTGCGTATAGCGAGCAAATCGTGGTAACATCACCGCCTATAGCGAGCAAATCACGTTAACGTCACCGCGTATAGTGAGCAAATCACGTTAACATCGCCGCGTATAGCGAGCAAATCACGTTAACATCACCGCGTATAGCGAGCAAATCGTGGTAACATCACCGCGTATAGCGAGCAAATCACGTTAACATCGCCACGTATAGCGAGCAAATCACGTTAACATCGCCGCGTATAGCGAGCAAATCACGTTAACTTCACCGCGTATAGCGAGCAAATCACGTTAACATCACCGCGTATAGCGAGCAAATCGTGGTAACATCACCGCGTATAGCGAGCCAATCACGTCAACATCACCACGTATAGCGAGCAAATCGTGGTAACATCACCGCGTATAGCGAGCAAATCACATCAACATCACCGCGTATAGTGGGCAAATCACATTAACATCACCGCACCTGGTATAAATGTTGGGGACGGTGTTGCCGAGCAGATTAACTCGGAATGATGAATGCTGGGTGGACTTCTGTCTTGGTGGAGTGTTTTGTTAACAATTCTAAAAGTAAATTCATTTTAAATAAGTCTTTTTTCTCAAAATGTCAGGGGATTGCTGAAGTTAATAGTGATCTTTCCACAGTCCTGCTGCAGAGGGGAAATCTCCCAGTATTTGAATGTAAATACAAAAATCCTTTTCTGATTAAAAACGCTATCAAAACCCCCTCTATGAAAATGCAAACTATTCCAATCCACTGCACCCACACTGACAAAGGGTCTATTTAAAGAAAGAAAAAAAATGGGTGGTGATTAGGATATGAGACAGAAAAAACCTCTTCTATCTGCAATGGAAAAAAAAACATATTGACAATCTAATCCACTTCAGCACAGAGCTCCTCCTTGGCTGGAATTGTCGCTCCCAGGAGAAATCTCTTAGAGCTGGTTCTATCTAACTGGAAAAGTATAACGGATTAAGAAACTGTATAGAAGGAAAAGATCTGACACAATAAAGATTACCACCTCACGTTAAACCTCAGTAATTTATCTTGCAATCAACCTGTGTGAATCAGAGAATATTTATGTTAATTTAGACTACAGCATAAAATAAACTGTGTGCAGTCATTGCCTCTCAAGAGCAATGGGGATTTCCACACAAAAGCTGGGTTAAGCCAACCTTATAGAGGACCCCACAGTACAACCTGAAGGATCAAACCTTCCTCGCAAACAGTGGACAACCATCAACCACCTCAGAACCGGTCATGGTAGATGCTGCCACCTTCTCCATAGATGGAAGATTAAAGCATCCCCATCATGCAACTGTGGAGCTCCTAATCAGACCCTGGAGCACATCACTGAGCACGGCCCTCAGAGGAAATTCGCAGGCAGCCTACAAGATATCCACGCTGTTACACTGGAAGCTTTGGCCTGGATATCTGACTTAGATATTGACATTTGATTTGCTACTACCAGACGAAAGAAGAAGAAGCCAACCAGCTGCCTTTAGGAGTTTGCCTTTTTTGTTATGAATAGCTGATCTAGGAATGATGGCTGGTGTGAGAACTGCAACAATTCACATCACATCAGCTGTAGCTCAGTGGGTAGCACACTCGTCTCTGTGTCAAGCAGGTTGTGGGTTCATGTACCCACTCCAGGGACTTAAGCATAAAAATCTAGGCTTGCAGTGCTGAGCAAGTGCTTCAGAACATAAAACGTGTGGAATTGGAAAAGGCTGTTCAGCCCTGTCAGAGGATGCACCCTGCATATTTAATCTGTTGAGGGAGGCAACTAACTGGGGTCACTTTTTCTGCCCATTGTGAATAGAACCCTATGTGTAAAATATCCAAGGAGACAGGACTCTGAAATTTTCCAAGGTAATTCAGCAAAGCTCCATGATATCAGTCATGAGACAGAGAGTTGGGATAATGGGTATGTACTATTGGCAGGATGTGACCAGTGGTTGAAGGGATATTTACTAGTCCTAGCCCCTTTGGGGCTATCCCGGATCATGCGTATTTCTCAGACGTTCACTTTCAACTAAAGTTTGAGGTAGCCGAATCCTAAAGACGCTTAATTGGGTCTAAAAGTCTGGGCTATCTCTCCCTAAAGGAAAGGAACAACCCGAAAATGTTACCATCCTCCAGATAGCGCTTTTAATAAGTTTAGCTAGACTGTAACGTCCCAGATATTATGAGGGTCTGGAGAACTCCTTCAGAATTCTGTAACTCTTCACCAAAGAGTGTACAGAGATTGAGTTCACGAGTTATTGATACAGAAGACTTATGTGAGACAATTCTAAAAATATATAAAGATTTATTAAAAGAAATGACATGCAATTTACAGTTGATGAATCAGTCAATTGCAATGTTAACAGTTCTAAAAAGAGAAAAAATACTATCTTATTATTAACAGAGAATCTTGCTTTTAAATCTTAACTTCGCTACAGTATTACAGTTCTTAAAGTTTTCTATACAGGATATCCATCAATATCAAATACCTTTGATCCCCGAGGTACAAAGAGTTGGAGACCACAGAGCCGCCTCTGTAGTCGAGAATCGCTTTGCCCGATTAAAGCGAGTTTAATATCCCATTTGAGACTTCAATATTTATACCCTTTTTCAGTGGTATTTCCTTTAAAGTTTCTGCTGATGCAAGTTAATTATCCCTATTGATCTTTCTGCCGACCTCGGCAATTCTTACTGCTACATCAGCTTGTAATATTCCAGAATCTTGTTTCATCTCCAGATGTTCTGGGTTGACCATATAGAACGGTGTGAAGGGCAGGTGTTCCTTATTTTTAGTCATCTTTATGAGGGCAGATGTTCCTTATCTTATGTGCCATCTTTACGAAGTTTAAATTAAAACACCTTAATCCTGCATGGACCATTGTTTTGTTCCCATGCACCTTTTGTTTCAGTAAGGTTATTTATTCAGGGTCAACAACTGTCTTATCTCAATAGCCAGAATTCTTTCAAGCTATTTCATAGTTAGGTTTCTAAATTTCCAAACCCAGTTTGTCATGTTTTAATAAGGCCAGATAAGAGAGTGTATTTTTCTAAATAGGTTATATGGCTTATTCCTTCACACGGTGTCCCACAGGGATCTGTGTTGGGGCCTGAACTATTCACTGTATTTATTAATGACTTAGATGATGGGATAGAGAGCCACTTATCCAAGTTTGCCTATGACAGAAAGATAGGTGGCATTGTAAACAGTGTAGATGGAAGCATAAAGTTACAAAGATATATTAATTCATGAAGTGAATGGACAAAACTGTGGCAAATGGATTTCAATGTAGGCAAGTGTGAGGTCATACACCTTGCACCTAAAAAGGATACATCAGAGTACTTTCTAAATGATGAAAAGCTAGAAACAGTGGAGGGTCAAAGAGATTTAGGTGTCCATAGGTGTACATAGATCATTAAAATGTCATGGACAGCTACAAAAAATAATCAAGAAGGTTAATGGAATGCTGGGCTTCATATCCAGAGGACTAGAATACAAGGGGGTGGAGGTTATGCTGCAGCTATACAAAGCCCTAGTTAGACCACACCTGGAGTACTGTGAGCAGTTCTGGGTACCACATCTTAGGAAGGATATATTGGCCTTGGAGGGAGTGCAGGGTAGATTTACCAGAATTATACCTGGACTCCAAGGGTTAAATTACGAGGAGCGATTTCACAAACTAGGGTTGTAGTCCCTGGAATTTAAAAGATTAAGGGGTGATCTGATCGAAGTTTTGAAGATATTCAGGGGAACTGATAAGGTAGATAGAGAGAAACTATTTCTGCTGGTTGGGGATTCTAGGACTAGGGGGCATAGTCTAAAAATTAGAGCCAGACTTTTCAGGAGTGAAATGAGGAAACACTTCTACACACAAAGGGTGGTAGAAGTTTGGAACTCTCTTCCACAAACGGCAGTTGGTGCTAGATCAATTCTTAATTTTAATCTGAGATTGATAGATTTTTGTTAACCAAAAGTATTTAGAGGGATATGGGGCAAAGACGGGTCGATGGAGTTAGGTCACAGATCAGCCATGATCTCATTGAATGGCGGAACAGGCTCGAGGGGCTCAATGGCCTCCTCCTGTTCCTATGTTCCTATTACAGCTTAAATTAAAATCAATGTTTACCAGTTGAAATCTTTGGATGGCATTTTCATAGTCTGGCAGCACTGCAGCCATTGTCTTCATGTGAATATTTGACCCTCAGTGTCTGAAATAACCTCTGAAGCTTCAATCAGATTCCTAATCAAATATTGATCCAGCTCTTAGAATCAAATGTCTTCAAGATGTTTCCCAGTGTTCGCTCACAGGTTACTGATAATAGCAGCACAGTGACCTGATATTTTTTAGTGAATAATCACATCCAGATTCAGGGGTGGAACTTCTGCTCCAGTTGAATAAAGCTTTGGTGAGACCACAGCTGGAGGATGCAGCTGGAATCGGGCCAATACTTTCCCCAGTCAGTCTAAAGGAGATCAGAAACCCATCTGTGGAGGATCGGGCAGGAGAGCACACATCCCTACCATCCTGGAGCATATGGAGAGTGTTCTGCTTTGTTAATTTGAAACATTTAAAATTCTCATCCTTGTTTTAAAATCCCTCCATGGCCTCATCCCTCCCTATCTCTGTAACCTCCTCCAGCCCCACAAATCTCTGAGAATTCTCCGCTATTCCAATTCTGGCCTCCTGTACATCCCCGATTTTAATCGCTCCACCACTGGCGGCTGTGCCTTCAGCTGCCTGGGCCCTAGGCTCCACAATTTCCTCCCGGAACCTCTCCGTCTTTTTAGCTCTCGCTCCTCCTTTAAGAAGCTGCTTAAAACCTACCTCTTTTATCTGTCCCAATTTCTCCTTATGTGGCTCGGTGTCAAATTTCATTTGATAACACTCCTGTGAAGCACCTTGGGATGTTTTACTACGTTAAAGGCGCTATATAAATGCAAGTTGTTGTTTGCCGACTAATGTAAAGAATAAACACACTTAGGTCAGGAATAGCATAGCCGGATAATCTAGATGTGATTACTCATTGGAAGAATCGAGTCAACATGCAGCTATTATCACTGAACTGCCTCACCAAATAATATTTTAATGATTGGAAAATAAAGATTGTTGCTTTTTTCTTTCATTAGAATTTCTCACCCAATTACTCCTAAACAACGGAGGCAACCTATCTGGGGCTCTCATTATTCCTGGAGCCTCAATTCTCCAGTGGGCTTTTATGAACATCTCAGTAAGTTTCTAACTAAAGTGGAACTCATTTATTCAGCAGCCTCGCTCAATGTGGCAAAGTTTGAGCTCAGCAAATATGTCGGAATTATTGAAATTTACCATCATGTTTGTGGTTCAGGAATTAAAATATCCACATTAATAATGTCATACAAATGTATGCTGACTCAAAACTCACACTGTAATGTGCTGGCAAATGAAATATCCTTTGGCAAGTACAGAGACAGGATAAATATCTTGTCTGGTGAAATGGACTGTAAACTTAGATCAATCAGCCTCGTGTGGAGATATGCATCATGCCACTTCTGCCCATTATATGTTGTCTGGATCAGCCGTGTAGTTTTAATGACAACATTAGATAGATAATTTTCCAGGTCTAGCAGGGAGCACAGACCAGAAGTTTAGGTCCACGCTGACCATTATTTTCTAATGCTGAAATGCCCAGCTGATGTATTTTCTAACCATTAATTCAAGCGGTCAGAAGATCGTGCACAGCATGCACCCAAATTTCCGATATGTTCTCCAGGTGGGCAAGGCTCCCACCGGGAACATGAAGTCGGAAAATTACCCCTTAGCTTTGCAAACAGCACACATGTTAATTGTTGCCGCTTTTCAATCCAGCCAATGTCAATCATCCAAACCGGATACTACTTTCCTCTTTTTTTTTGTCTTGTAATACTCCTGTGCAGCGCCTTGTGACGTTTTAGTACGTTAAAGGCGCTATATAAGTACAAGTTGTTGTTGTTGTCGAACTATTGAATTTTCTCTTTTGAAGGACTGATTTTCTGATTGGGGGCGGTGTGCCCAGATGTGCACGAGCAGATCGTGTTTCAGCAGCACATGATGTGGACCTTGCGAGATCTTGCACATATTTAACGAATGATTTCAATGCGGTGCGGATTGGGCCAAGAGCTCTAAGCATGTCTGCTATGGGGGCAGAGTATTGGCGCACTATAAGATTTGAAGAGCTGCTGCTGTGCCTGAAAGCGTTCACAGGTTTTGGCGACTGGAAGCTTTCTGCAGGGATTCTATTCACTGGGTTGCAAGAGGGGGTTGAAGGGAGTGCCAGCCAGAGACCAGGGAGGAGAGAGGATGGCCCCCTTCACAAAGCCAGCCCTGGAGGTGGAGGAAAGAAGCTTTTGCCATCTTTGAATCCGAGGCGCTGTCCTCAGAAGTCTTCTTTCTGTGCTGGCTCATTCAAAGCTGCTGCCTGTATCCTAACTTGCTCCAAATCCCATCCACCCATCAGCCCATGTGCTTGCTGACCTACATTGGATGAAGGAAGTGTCACAGTTGTTTCATAACTGTTAAAATTCCACAACCCATGGCTATCAACGAAATAGCTGTTGCCCATTGTGACTGAGAGATTGTTTATGGGCATTTGCCCCTGGGAGTCCTTACAGCAGGGCCTTAAGTGTTTTCTGAAATATATTTCTTGCTGTACTTGGTATACTGCTGACACCTGTAATGATTAGGTGTAGGATAGTTTTACTTTTCCTTCTAAATTACACAAGAACCTCCATAATGCACCATCGATGGTGTATGTTGGATAAGTTTATAATTAATAGAGGTCGCTGCTTTTTCCAAGAGTCTCCAATTACTAAATTCCCTCACATACTGAGGCAATCAAACTACATCAGCTGGGCATTTCAGCAGCAAACAAAGGGAATTGTTAAAAAAGCAAATATTTTTCTGAACTATTCTACTCCAACCCCTCTCCAGCCTAGTGTTAAAAACACAAATACTACGTCTGCCTCCCGGTAACCATGGTTTAAAACAAAAGAGAAAATATTTCTGCTCACGCATGGAGGAACAGAGCCTGGAGCCAACAATACCCTCGGTGTGGAATCCCCCTGCCGATTCTGACTTCAATCTCACTGATCTGAAACATGCCTCCCACACCACCAATCATTGTTTGGTCAGATGCAGTATTGTGATTTATGTTACACAGGTGTGTATTTTGACGGATAATGCAAAGTAAAGCTCGGCACCAATACTTTGCTGTTGAATCCAACAATGGGCCAGAAATTCGGCTGTTGTCGAGTGAGTACGCGCTGTGTACTCACCCGTAAGGCCACCTGAAGTGCCGGTTTCACGCATGCACTGCGCATGCGCGGGAAACCGGAAACTTCCGTTCCCCTGAAGGAAGGGGTTCAGAAGTCGAACGCGTGCGCGGTAGAGGCTGCGCGCACGCAGCGAACTTCGTTTTTTTTTTCAGGTTTCTCCGTGAGGGTAAGTACGGAGAAGCTGCACATTTAAAAAAGAGGCGCAAGGCCTGTTTTTAACAAGGTAAGTGGTTAATTAATTACAATTTAAACATTTTTTCAACAGGTTTATCTTTTTTACATACTTTAAAGAAAGGTAAGTTTATTTTTAGCACCATTAAAAAGTTTAATTAATTTTTTCAAAAATTTTAATTTTTGTTTAAAGTAGTTAATTTATGTAATTTATAGTTATTTTAAAAATGTGATGGTTTTTTAAAAATTTATTTGAAGTTTTAGTGTGGTTTTGGGGCCGATCTCTATTCATAGATTTGACAGGTCTTCCTGACAAATTCCCTGCTAGGATTGGCTCTCCATGGCCCACGTGATCCCAGGGGACGCTTCGAACTAACTGCGCCCCTGGGATACGTGAGCACTGCGCGCCGGCAGCTGCAGGAGGTCCAGGACCCGAATTCCTCGTGGGCCCGAAGCACAATGGCAGGCGCGGTAGGTAAGTACGCGCGCGATGCTTGCACCCGCAGGAAGCCGGAGAGCCGAATTTCTGGCCCATTGTCTTTTTAGATCGCCATTTTTTGGACCGTATTTTGCCCTTTGCTTCGGAATCTCAATTTCTCCATGCAAGTCATATTTGTAAAAAAAAACATTTGTAATCACTAAGCATTTCAAGTTTCCATTGGATAATGGAGCTTTTTGTGATCATTTTCAAGGCTCTTAGGGGTAAAAATTCACTTGGTTGCGCCACCCGTTAGCGCCTTAAGAGGGCGCTAATGGGGCGCAAAGCCGCTAACGCCCGGGCGCAGCGATGTTTGCGCCGCTCGAGAACTTAACTTGAGATTGTGCGGTGGCGCTAAAACTTACCGCTGCGACCACCTGCGCGCGCAGATTGTGACGTCATTCCATGGTGCAACGCCCTTGGGGCGCCCCGTAGCGGAAATTGAGTGGCGCCCCCTGCCTTACCGCCTGGCGCTTCCAACGACCAGAAGACTGGAACGCTATCAATCGCTGTGGGGCTGGGGGGGGGCGCTATTTAAAGGGGGCCTCTTCCTGTCTTTTATTGTTGGTGGCATTTTTGAACTACGCATTCTGAGAGAGAGAGGGAGAGACTTCTGGAGAGATTCAACGTTGTGTGAAGGAGTTTTGGGTACTGAGCAGCACTTTGCAGGTTCATTTTGATTTGCCATTCCTTGTATCGATTTAGCAGAGACCGTGGGAGCTGCACTCTGAGCTCTTTGCCTGGAGCTCTCCATTGTTCTTTCCAGCACATTTGATGTGCAAGTCTCTCCAGGCCGAGATTCAAGGCAGCAATGAACAGGATGTGGATGGAAAGCAAGATTAACCATCCCCTTTAAGAACTGGCCCGTGCCATTGTGTGTGTGTTCCATTGCTGACTGACATTACATGAGCTTCGCCAGCGCTCCGAGTTAGCGCCTCACTGCTCGGCCTTTGCGCCTTAAGAGAGGTGTGCAGCGCCTGCTTTAGCGCTCCACTCACCTCCCGGGGTGGTAAAAGTGAAGTTTCCCGTCAGTGCCGATAATTAGCGCCAGGCGCTAATATTTGCGTCCGGACGATATTTGCGCCCCAAATGGGGCGCGACCTAATTTCTACCCCTTAGCATGAAAATCCATTTAGTTATAGATATAGTTGTTGGTAAAATTCCTTAGACTTTGGATACTGATCTTCAAAACTTGTGAATTAAGGCAAAATGCCCTGTTACTAACACAAGTCTTACTCTCTGGAGAGATTATGATGATGTTGGTTTCTGTTACATCTGCCATTTTGTTCACAATATTAAGAGTTTCCTGGGACTGAAGCCAAAGGGTTTTTTTTAAGTTACCTGGTCTGACAGACACCATTGGTCTGAGTAAGTGTTATGTACCAGATGAAAGAAAGAGAAAATTAAGACAAAAGAATAACAAAAGATAATCTCAAATCTTCTGATAATCCTCATAATGTCGTCTTCAAAGTTTAGGGTTGGGCACATCTAACTTCTTTGAAGCAAAATCCTGCAGCAAAACATTTTTATTTTCATATTGTTTGAGTCTGCCTCTGCTCAAGGTTCACAAGCTAACTGTCATTCTAGACAATAACTTTCAGCATAACTATCTAATGTAGTAATTCTTAAACTTTATGGGGGAAAAATTCAGTTGGTTGTGCCTCCCGTTAGCGCCTTAAGAGGGCGCTAATGGGGCGCAAAGCATCTAGCGCCTGGGCGCGGCGATGTTTGCGTCGCTCGCAAAATTAACGAGACATTTTGCGGCAGCGCTAAACATTACCGCCACGATCTCCTGCGCCGGCAGATCGTGACGTCAGTCGAGTGCGCAACACCCTGGTATCGCCCCGGAGCGGATATTGAGTGGCGCCCCCTGCCTTACCGCCTGACGCTAGCAACGACAGGTTGAGGGGAGCGTTTTGCAGTCATGAAGGGACTGGGGGAGCGCTATTTAAAGGCGACCGCTTCCTGTCTTTTATTGTTGGTGCCATTTTTGAACCACGCATTCTGAGAGAGAGAGAGAGAGACTTCTGGAGAGATTCAACGCTGTGTGAAGGAGTTTTGGGGTGGGGTCAGTCCTGGAGTGTGTCAGAGAGTGGGGCCAGTCCTGGAGTGTGTCAGGGAGTGGGGTCAGTCCTGGAGTTTGTCAGAGAGTGGGGTCAGTCCTGGAGTGTGTCAGGGAGTGGGGTCAGTCCTGGAGTGTGTCAGAGAGTGGGGTCAGTCTTGGAGTGTGTCAGGGAGTGGGGTCAGTCCTGGAGTGTGTCAGAGAGTGGGGTCAGTCCTGGAGTGTGTCAGGGAGTGGGGTCAGTCCTGGAGTGTGTCAGGGAGTGGGGTCAGTCCTGGAGTGTATCTCTCAATCAGGTGAGGAATGAGAATTTCAATCTGCCTGTGAAAGGAGCTGGATAATAAGATTCTAAAGGAGCAGAGGGAGCAGGGACTTTATAGAAGCCCCAGAGAAAGACTCTATTGGGGTCGGGAAGAGAGTCGCTATAGAAGCTATGGAGCATGTTGCTAAAATAAATATTGACAAGCTGGCTTGGGGTAAGTGCTGGTTGGGATTTCCCAAGAAGCTCTTGTCCTGTCACTGGATTTTCTCACTTGCACACAAGGAAATAGTCACTGACAAACAGATTAAATGGATAGTGAATTGAGGTGTGTTAGAGTTATCAGATTAGTTTCTGCACATGCTCAATTGCAGGCTTGTAGCATCGTGTGGACATGAATGCAACTGGAAGTTCCTTGGCCTGATTCATACCGTCCAGATGTTCATCTTTCCAATAACACGAAAGACCGTTCAGGTAGATTCTGACATTTCTACTTCCATCTGGGTAAATGTAATGCATGCATGAGAAAGCAATTGGAATTGCACCTGTGAAAATGAGAATTTCTGTAATCATGTCTAATTCAATTTTTGCAGAATATTCAGTTACTTTAGCTAATGTAATTAGGCACTTTGGCATCCACTATGGATCTGGCTGGTTCTAATGGACAGTCTCAGCCTCGATTTTGGCAGCGCTCAGAGGGCGGGTTTGGAAGCGGGTCCTGTAAGATTCTCAAAATTCGCAGATCTCACAGATCCCCCAAAACTCGGAGACATACCCTAAGGAGAAGGACTTTGGACTATTTTCTAACTACTTCAGGGTGATGAAATGCATTGGGCCTAACCGAAGGATATTTAGAGCAAAAAAAAACAAGATTTGGTTTTTCAAAAGACATGTCTGGACTTGTAAGGGAGAAAAGGCTGTAAAGGAAGGTGGGTTCAACCTCTGTAAAGAGAGTTTGGATATTGGAGTTAATCAAACTGTCTGGGGAACCGCATGACCTCACTTGGAGTTAATCGGCCCCTATCAGACATTAACATCCTAACAATAGACCCGAGGAAGAGCAGTCCCCACCCAAATTACAGGACCCATCAAAACATGCATAAAACAGATCACTCAGACCCACTCTATAGAAATCTACAGCCCAGTCAGGAAACTCGAAACCTGAGCACAATCAGCTACAATCAAGCCAGAAGATTGACAGGATGGAGCCATCCCGAAACCACTTTACACATTTACAAACCAGTTACTGTTAACGAGCCCGCCAAAATCTTACAATAAACCGGGACTGATTTGGCGCGCAGATAAGGAAGCTTCAATTAGTATAATTGAAGGCCTGCTTTTCTCAAGTTAAGCACAGGAGTTACGCAGACAAGCAGAAAGAAGTTAAGGAGTTCTCCAGTACAACTGTACACAGTTCAAGAGTTACACAGCAGTTCAAGGAGACAAGCAGTTCAACAGTTACACAGCAGCAAGGAATTCAGCAAGCAGTTAAACAAGAAGCTGTTCAGGGAGTTCAGCAAGAAGCTGTTCAAGGAGTTCAGCAAGAAGCTGTTCAAGGAGTTCAGCAAGAAGCTGTTCAAGGAGTTCAGCAAGAAGCTGTTGAAGGGAGTTCAACAAGTTAAGGAGTTCAGCAGTTCTCAGGAATTCATCGAGTTCGAAGAAGTTCACAGTTCTAGAAGCAGGTCAACACACAAGAAGAGACCAGAGCAACAGTTGCAGTGATCATCAGACACCTCGCGGCAACAAGGGCCTTACGAAACTTTTTACTTAAAAAGACTCTAAACCCTATCTCTAACAGAGGAAAAGTGGGTAATCACCCGATAAATCCAATCCAGCGAACCCCGAAACCGCGAACCAGCCCAACTGTCAAGGATTCGTTTGGTGAGCATTATCCCTGGTCCTCTAGAGTCCAACTTAGTTAGTAAAGTGGGATTGGGAGGGGTGAGGTATTCTTCTAATGTAATTTCCCTCGTTTGTACCGAAGTGTTCCCCATTTTATTAGAGTGTTAAGATTGTTGTGTTATGTTTTTCTCTCTTGAATAAAGATCAAAAATTCTGGCATCAAAACCAGTTGTCTGTTGCACTTTTGTCACAACCCCCAAATAAGTCCAAGGTCTAGAACCAAGGGAGTGGGAGCGATTCGAACCGCTCAGAAGTCAGAGGTGAAGCTGACACACACCACCACCCCCTACAGTCCGGAGTTAAAATCAAAATGATTGACGGCGGGTTGCGAACCCGCCGCCATCCCGCCTCCACGCGAGTTCCGATCAGACCCGACACCAAGCGACGGGAGAGCCACTAAGGCAGCTTGTAAACTGCCTGGATAATCCTATTTTGAGAGGCTTTTTCCATTTTGGAACATTTCCAGCGTGTTGCACGTCATGCGACAAAAACGGCAGCTGATTGTGCCGGGTTTAGCAAATAGCTGAATAGTTGGCAGCTGCAACTACAGCTTAAAAGCTGACCTGTAACATGAGTTCACTTTCAGATGCCAGAACTTTGTGTTTTGAGGTTTTGGAACACATTTTGCAGGTCTATTGAGTTTGTAAGTATTTAATCTGAGATCCATATGCACTGTGACCTCCTTGGAATATCCTCTCCCCACATTGACTGAGCACTTATAACATCTCTTCCTCAACTGACATATAAACCAGCGGAATGGGAACCATTTATACCCTCTCATCCTGGTCCTCAGAATCAGAGGAAGAGCAGCCGCGGCAGCAGCAGAACCAGGCACAACAACAGCACCAACAACATGAGCGCCAACCTTCTCCTCAGCCACCTGATGCTGCACAGGGCAGAGGGTGTCAGCGCAGGGCTGCACCGCGCCACAGGCGATAGCCACAACTCAGGGTTTACAGGCCGAGGATGAGCTTCCTCGACATGAGTGAGCAGCTGTGCCATAGGAGGCTGAGACGTTCGCGAGAGGTAGTCGCTGACATCTGCACAATGCTGCACCAACACCTGCAGTCCAGAGGAGTGGGTGGACACTCCTTACGTGTGTCTGTCAAAGTCACCACCGTACTCAACTTCTTTCCTTCAGGGTCCTTCCAGGGATCAGCAGCAGACATCAGCGGCATTTCCCAGTCGACCGCACACAGTTGCATCACGCAGGTTACCGATGCTCTCTTTGCCAAGTCGCACAATTACATCCACTTCTCCACGGATGAAGCAAGTGTAACCGCGCATGCGGTTGGCTTTGCAAATATGGCAGGCTTCCTAAGGGTGCAGGGCATCATACACTGCACACACGTGGCCATTAGGGCACCACATCACAACCCAGCTGTTTTGAGGTTTTGGAACACATTTTGCAGGTGTGTAACCACAGGAAGAACATTATGCATATTTGCACCAAATTCCCTGGCAGTTGCCATGACTCGTTCATCCTGCGGCAGTCCACTGTGCCTCAGCTCTTCAATCCACCAACCCAACTTTCCAGATGGCTCCTTGGAGACAAGGGCTATCCCCTGAAGATGTGGGTAATGACACTGATGAGGAGGCCATCAAACAAAGCTGAGGAGCAGTACAATTTGAGCCACATCTCCACCAGAAGCATCATAGAGCAAATCATCGGCTTGCTCAAAATGCGATTCAGATGCCTTGACAGATCTGGTGGAGCCCTACAGTACTCACCAGCCAGGGTGTCCAGAATCATTGTGGTCTGCTGTGCCCTGCACAACATCGCACAGCAGCGTGGCTTAGCACTGCCTGAGGAACAAGTG
This sequence comes from Squalus acanthias, assembly GCA_030390025.1. Taxonomy (NCBI): domain Eukaryota; kingdom Metazoa; phylum Chordata; class Chondrichthyes; order Squaliformes; family Squalidae; genus Squalus; species Squalus acanthias. The sequence goes on along the minus strand of CM059441.1, from coordinate 37,718,440 downwards.
GCTCAGCCTCCTCAGAAGAGGAGGAGGAGGAGGAGCCGAATGAGGCAGCAGATGAGGAAGACCTTGCGGATGCGGATGTGCCAGTTCCACCAGCACGCGAACACATTGCTGGCTGTGAGGCAAGGGATGGCCTAATCCATATCAGATTCGTGTAACTTTACGCAGCAAACACATGTGGATGGCACATGGATATGACTGTTTGCACGACCTTTATTACATACCATACAGCATCTGTACAATAAACTGTGCATTCCTATCACTCTCCCCACCATCACTAGAGATGAAAGGCGCCCTCACCCCTCACTGTGTCACTTCCATTTCTGAGCACACATAGGCCAACTCTTTGAATCTTTGACATCGCATTTCTTTAATACAATTGAAATAACGATGACAAACGTAACTTTGTTTGATATCAAAACACTCAAGTGACTACCCTTGTGTTTACTTGTGTGTTAACTTTTTCTTACGCGTGCTTCCCCTGTGGCTTCAGCAGCTTGCTCACTTCTCTGCTGCACCTGCTTAGACGCCTTTGGCGGGCGTCCTCTGGGTTTGGGAGCCTGGGAGGGCTCCGCAAGACTCTGCTCCTCCTGCGGCTGTGCAGGGGCTGAGACGGCCATCTCAGTTGGGTGAGGAATCTGGGGCTCTGACCGAGGGCTCCGCAGTGGCATGGGAGTGTGAGCGCTTGGAGAGGAGCCCACACTTCCTTGTTGTTGACCACCAGCATCCCTCTCATGGGTCACCCGCACTTCACTGCTAGCAAGTAGCAGGAGAGCACCTTGCTGCACATCAGTGGGGCCATGAGGACCCGTCTCTGTGCTGACAGTCCTCATAACGGGGACGTCCATGAACCTCTGGTTTCTCTCCTCAATAGATGCCCATCTATCCTCCATAGATGACCATCTATTTAGAAGTGTTACCATGTTCTGCTGTGTCTGCCGATTTATGTCCTCCATGGAGGTTGCCATCATTTCCATGGCGGCACCTACATTCGCCATTGCGTGCACCACGGCATTGCTCATGTTTGACATGAATGCCTCCATTCTCTGCACACTCGCAGTCACCGTGGTTGCAAACCCAGTCAGAGACTCTGCATGTGTTCCTGAAGCTCCAGCACCGCTCTCTTTCTGGATGGCCCCAGAGGCACAGGGTCCACATGCAGCTGAGCAGAGCTAGGAGTGTCCAGCGCCCTCTGATGAGGACTCTCCACTGCTGTCCCTGTCTCCACCATCTGCTGATGCTCACTTGTGAGCTGTGATACACCAGGTGACAGCACTACTCTATCTGGCGAACGACCCACCGAGGTGTGCGTCTCTGCGCTGGTGCTGGGTGTGCTCATTTCTGCTGACGCTGCTCCCTCAGAGGCTGCAACTTCCTCTGAGGAGTCGTCTGGCTCTTCCTCCTGGACAGTGGGGAGGGGTCTCTCGATGGTTCTGTGGGGGAGTAAGGAAAAAGAAAAAAAAAGAAAGACTTGCATTTATATAGCGCCTTTCACGACCACCAGACGTCTCAAAGTGCTTTACAGCCAATGAAGTACTTTTGAAGTGTAGTCACTGTTGTAATGTGGGAAACGCGGCAGCCAATTTTGCGCACAGCAAGCTCCCACAAACAGCAATGTGATAATGACCAGATAATCTGTTTTTGTTATGTTGTTTGAGGGATAAATATTGACCAGGACACCGGGGAGAACTCCCCTGCTCTTCTTCGAAATCGTGCCATGGGATCTTTTACGTCCACCTGAGAGAGCAGACGGGGCCTCGGTTTAATGTCTCATCTGACAGACGGCCCCTCCTGACAGTGCCGCACTCCCTCAGCACTGCACTGGGAGTGTCAGCCTAGCTTTATGTGCTCAAGTCCCTGGAGTGGGACTTGAACCCACAACCTTCTGACTCAGTGTGTTACCAACTGAGCCACAGCTGACATGAAGGCATGAGTTAGACATGTGGTATTAACATAGCAGACACATCCCATTGTGCAGATGATCAGAACTCAATCTGTATGAACATCAGATGCCATATCAGTCACTCATGAAATCTAAATGGGAGGGTTGCAAATCTATTCTGTCACCAGCTTGCTCTACTGCACCCGTCTCTCCGTCCCCCACTTCCAGCTCCTCTGCACCTCCGACGATCTCGATAGCAGCCTCCTCAGCATTGGTTAAATGTGCCATGGAAGGTGGGCCTCCTCCTGTACTCCCCCTCTCCCTCTTATTGTGGGCTCTCTTTCACTGCAATGAGGGACACAAGTGGAGTTTGAGTGAGAATGTTGGAGTGAGTGTAGAGAATCCATAGCATAGATGCTTAGAGGGAGACAAAGATGGAGTGAGGTGCCAAGACCAAGGGCCCTCCCTGTGCGTTGTTAGCTGTTGTCATTACATAACAGTGAGAGCGAGTGTGAGGGGTGCATAGTAGGATGGTGGAGTGATTCTGTACATAGAGAGAGAGGGATGGTTAAGGGTGTAAGGGTAAAGTGGGATGTGCAGGAGTAGGTTGACAATGCAGAGTGCTGGTGATGAGAAGAGATCGGGAGCAGATTGAAGGTAAGTGTGATGTTATACTCACTTTTGCTGAGCGTAGCAGGTCATTGAACCTTTTCCTGCACTGAACCCAGGTGCGATCACACAAAGACCTGGCGCTCACCTCCTCAGCAATTTGCAGCCAGGCTGCCTTGGTTTGTTGAGGAGGCTTCCTCCGTCCATTGGAGGGGAACAGAACCTCCTTGCGTCCTCTCACTCCCTCCACAAGAGCATGGAGGGAGTCATCATCAAATCAGGGAGAAGCCTTGGTTCTTGCAGGAGTCATCTCGCAAACAATACCACTGAGGAGCATCAGAAAGTTAGTAAAACCCAAAGGCTGCATGGGCCCCTTAAATGCAGCTGAATTGAAGACGTCAGCAGAGACGAGCAGCAGACCGGAACCCACTGATTGGGCTGGGTAACGCGCACAAGCCCAGTTAAATGAAAATCCTTATCTCAGTGCGGCTGAAACCGGCAGTGGGACCGGAACCCGCCGACCAGCGAACCCAACGCGAACCCGCCTCCGCTGGGAAAATCCAGCCCTTTGATTCTCTGAATTTGTTATCTTTCCTTATTCTATTACTCCATCTTACTGCCTAAATTAGGCTTGGGAGTGACCACAAAGTGATATCGTTGAGCCAACCACACTGCAGTTATCGAATAAGCAAACAGTTAGAAAATGGACATTTTGTCAAGGAATCAGTAGTCCCAGATATCAAATAATCTGCCTTACAATTATTCCCCCCCTCTTGCATGTTTAAGGTATAAAATGCAATGTTCTGAACAAAACTAATACAAATTGTAATACCTCAGACAGAGAATCAGGCCGCACTTACAATTTTCGAATAAACTGACTTAAGCGATTTTTAAACTGAGTTGCATCTTCCTTTTTCACTAAACATCAATGCAATACATACAGGGGGTGAAGCTGGACATGGACGGGGACCCGAAACGGACGGTTTTGCGTTGGTCGCCTATTATAAGCAGCACCCGATATTCAGTTCCATTGAGTTCAATAGAATATTGGGAGTATGGTTTAATGGGCAGCAAATGCGATTCTGCCTGCGTTGTGACCCCACCCATGTCAAATTTCACCCCCAGTATATCTAAATTCAAGACTCATTAGCCCCGATTTTAAAGGAGGGGCGGGTACGGTGGGTGTGAGCCCCAAAGCGGGCGGAAAACCCAAGGAGTGGCATCATCGGACCCCATCTGCATATTTAAAGGAGGAGCCTGCTGCCTTTCTGCGGGTGTCCTGCTCTCCTGCTCGAAAGAGCGGGTTAATATTGGGACCCAGCGGGAAGGCAGCGGGATCAGAGGGGGGTAAGTGACTGGCCTCATTTTAACTACCCCCGCGCCCAGTTTCCGCCAGGTGAGAACAGTTAAAATCGGGGCTGTTATCTAGAACTCCCCGTCTTCCTCACATGATGGCACTGTCCCTTCCGGGATTTCCTTCCTTTAAGCTAAACCTTTCTCTGCTGTTATCGTTTTTGTGTTTTCTCTCAGATACACACAGGAACAGGAGGAGGCCATTCAGCCCCTTGAGTCCGTTCTGCCATTCAATTAGATCATGGTTGATCTGTACCTTAACTCCATTTAGCCGCCTTTGATCCAATCACTTTTATTGTAAGCGAGAAAGCTAAACTAAACAAAAGCAGAGGATGCAGCAGTGGTGGATTTAGGAATGACAGAGGAAAGATTTCAGTGCTGAATCTATGGGAGTCAGTCACCATCATTGCAATGGAACCTTCAAATTGAGTTCTAATGAAAGGTCACATGAAAAAGTTCACCTCTCTCTTCCTCTTCATGCTGATCAACCTCCGACTCATTAAATACATTTTTTATTTTTATCACCTTAAAACACAAGGCTAGAAATGACAGAAAATGCTGAAAATACTCAGCAGGTCAGGCAGCATCTGTGGAGAGAGAAACAGAGTTAACGTTTCAGGTCGATGACCCTTCGTCAGAACAGTTCTGACGAAGGGTCACAGACCTGAAACGTTAACTCTGTTTCTCTCTCCACGGATGCTGCCTGACCTGCTGAGTATTTCCAGCATTTTCTGTTGTTATTTCAGATTTCCAGCATCCGCAGCATTTTGCTGTTGTGTTAGGCTAGAAATTACTGCTGGTGATAATAATATGCAAACATTTATGAAATAACAACAGGAAATGCTGGAAACACTCAGCAGGCCAGGCAGCATCCTTCTAGGGTCCCAGACCTGAAACGTTAACTCTGCTTCTCTCTCCACGGATGCTGCCCGACCTGCTGAGTGCTTCCAGCATTTCCTGTTGTTATTTCGGATTTCCAGTATTTTGCTATTGCAAACATTTATGACTATTTTAACTGAATAGCTGACACGTTAAAAACAAAAATAAAATATTAGAAGAATGTCCTGTGCATGCATGAATCATTTGTCCAATATTATCACGAAGAATCATTCCTAGCCTCGGCTGCTCTATTGACCCTGTCAAAAAGGTTTTATTAAAAAACATTGCGCACTGTTATCATTAAAAAGAGATAAAGTGCAAGCAAATGTGGGTTGCTGGACCAAGCAGGGGGAGCTGAGGTGAATTGAACAGAAAATCTCCAGCCTGGGATCTGCAATCAATTGTACTCATTGATTATTAACGTGGCTCCTCATGTTACCCCCTGTATGTTGACTGCTGTAATATGGCTGGTTGCTGCACGATAACAAAGGGGTCTCCACTAAGAGCGCACAAACAAACTGGAAATAACATTTCATTGGCTGGCTCTGGTGGCCTCCAGTCCTGCTTCCCAATGAACCTGATTGTTATGAAAAGGACAACCTCCAATCCTAGTGCAAGTATTTGATTTATTAAAACATGGGTTCAAACACTGATTGTCAGCTTTAAGCACTGACTGTTGGCATACACCTTTCGCAGCAGAGTAAAGCTCTCTCAATATTTCCCTAACTATGAACCTAAAATACAAATCTTAGAAGATCGTTCCCCCACCTCCACATAAATTCTAGGCACTTATGATGGATCCAGCTTGGCCGGATTTGTATCTGCTTGGAATTGGATTGAAAGCGCCAAGGTTCATTTCACTCGGAACTCTTAACTCAGTTAAAGAAAGGTTTTCAGTCCCAATAGTGTGAGCTGGATTTAAGCCCACAGGTCTGAGATGAAAGAACAGCACCATTCCTATCTCCATCACACATTATTGTTTTGTCTTCTTTTGTTGACCTGCATTGCTTCTCTGCACAGTAGATCTTATATTCCTTCAGTTGTAAATGCAGCACACGCACATGGCAGAAACTATTCTTTTGCTCATCATTAGTAGGGTTTAGAATGCCATCTGTATTAAGCTTTTCTGACATTTTTGAAGATAACTAGATCGCATAAACCCCAAATGAATAGAAGAGTCTTTCGGCGATGTACTATCTATAACAAACAGGCTGTCCCTACAATAGATACAGCACTGCAATAACTAAATACAATAACATTTATGAGGAACCTAAGCACTTCCTGAAAACATCTGTTCCTGTAAACTATGGGAACAATTACTTAAGGGAAATATTTGGCTCCTAAATTATTGATTACTCATACATTCAATGGCTTCTGCTTATATTTAATGCAAAACTAGTCAAATAAACTTTCCATCAAAACAGAGTACTCATGCCAATATCTGCATTTCTTTCCTACATTTCCACACACACTTCCTACTTCCTGTCTTTTGAGCGGCCGACAATAGTCCCTTTAAGGACTGTTGGGTAGACCGCTCAAGACCTGGTACAACTAGGCAGAGCTTGCGTGGCACAAGCTCCACCCATTTGTACCTGAATTTTGTATCGGAGTCCTACTGCCGGCAGAGGACCCTGATTTGCACAGTAAAGTAGCCGTATTCCTGTTTTAGGCAGGCAGGCTGCTTGCCCATTTACAGGCCCGGCTGAATATGGCATCAGGGTAGGCCTTGGGTGTCAATGGGGTGGCCAAGGTGCAACTCCGGGGCGCCCATTTTTTCAGGTGCAAAATGGACTGCCATGCATTGAATATCTCCCCCCTTGGTCAGAAGTTAAGTCAGGGAATGGGTTTACATTTTTTTAAACTTGAAAAGGCAACAAACCTTCTCTAGTACAAAGTCCAGTTTTACCTGGACCCCACCTCTGGCCTCTTACCCTCTCTAGGTCTTTTCATCGCAAACTGCTGGTGTGACATCGGCCGTCTCCATTTCTCTGCTCTCCTCACTCACTCCAACCTACCTCCCTCTGAACTTGCAGCACTCCATTCTCTCAGATCCAACTCCGACATTGTCATTAAACCTGCTGACAAGGGTGGTGCTGTTGTTGTTTGGCGAACCGACCTCTACCTAGCGGAAGCTGAACGCCAACTCTCCGACACCTCCTCCTACCTCCGCCTGGACCATGACCCCACTACCGAACATCAAGCCACCGTTTCCAAGACTGTCACTGACCTCATCTCCTCTGGAGATCTTCCCCCCACAGCCGCCAACCTCAAAGTTCTCCAACCCTGCACAGCCCGCTTCTACCTCCTTCCCAAGATCAACAAACAGGACTGCCCCGGTAGACCCATCATTTCAGTCTGTCCTTGCCCCACGGAACTTATCTCTTCCTATCTCGACTCTATTTTTTCTCCCCTTGTCCAGTCTCTTCCCACCTACATCCGCGACTCTTCCGACGCCCCCCGCCACTTTAACAGTTTCCAGTTTCCTGGCCCCAACCGCCTCCTTTTCACTACAATCCCTCTACACCTCCATCTCCCACCAGGATGGCCTGAGGGCACTCCGCTTCTTCCTTGAACAGAGGCCCAACCAGTCCCCATCCACCACCACCCTCCTCCGCCTGGCTGAACTTGTTCTCACGTTGAACAACTTCTCCTTTGACTCCACTCACTTCCTCCAAATCAACGGTGTTGCTATGGGAACCCGCATGGGTCCTAGCTATGCCTGCTTTTTCATGGGATATGTGGAACACTCCAGTCCTACTCGGGTCCCCTTCCTCACCTCTTTTTCCAGTACATTGATGACTGTATCGGTGCCGTTTCCTGCTCTCGCCCTGAACTAGATAATTTCATTCACTTTGCTTCCAATTTCCACCCTTCCCTTGTGAAGGAATAGCCAGGATTCAGAAAAATACACGATACTAAAAACAGATTTCTGAAATTATTAATAAATGACATACTGGGTTTAAAAGACATAAGCCTTAGCAGACACAGGCTGCAAACAGAATACAGGCTTATGAGATGAGATGGTTTGTTAACACAAAGCTGTGAACACAAGCTTTGATATGGGAATGGGATATTGACAAAGACAATGCCCTATTGAAGCAAACCATTGGGAGGTTCCTCTATGTCTAGAGTTTGGGAGAAAAACAATGGAATGACCCAAGTAAAGTGTTATAATCTAACACGTCGAACAGATGCACAGAACATTAAAAAAAACAAGTGCCTTTGAAAAAATGACATCAAGTAAGAAATACCTGTCGTAAAATAGTTTTATGTTAAACTTAGAAACAGGAAACATGATTAAATATGCAACCAATTGAGATAGCTAGAAAACAAGTAAACACTGAGTTAAAGTGGTTTTAATTTACAAGTTGTAAAAGGTACACAAACAAGATGACTTTGAAAATATTACTTCAATGGATGCACCAAGCAATTACATTGTTCTTGTATTGAACTTGGAATACCACGGAGTCACAATGTCTGATAATAACCAGTTAAAGTAGTATTAGAAATTCAATAGAAAAACTTCGATAAGAATTGCATCAAACAGAAACCATTGCTGTCATTGTGTTTATGATGGTTTTTGAAACATCTAAGGTAGAGACATAATTATGCATGCAATGGCTAAATTGACAGTAAAGACAGAAAGCATTCAACAGAGATATCAATAAAGAATAGAACAAAGTCAACAAAGAATGACTTGATACAATTAAGCTTACATCATCAGGAAACTTCAAAGGATAAACCACCCAAAAAAGATATAAAAATAGACCTTTTCAAACAGAAAGTCAGAAGTCGCTGGGAAGACAAGCGTTTCTCAACTTTACAGACATTCTCTGTAAGTTTTTAACTTTTGAGTCTCGGGTAATCAAGGTATTTGATTTTGGTGGATATTCTGGATTAAGAAATAAGTAGGAGTGTGGAAATGTAATGAAGTTAAGATTTGAGAATAAGGATCTCTGATAAGAAATGTAAGCTATTTGTATTTTGAATAGTTAAAGTTGCGATTGCCATAATAAATGTTTACTAAATGTCGGTTCGTTAATAAATCTATATATTTTTAGAATAGTCTCAAAGAGTATTTCTATATCATCTTGCGAACTCAATTTCTGTACACTCAAAGGAGTTGCAGAATTCTGGGGGGTATTCCGGACCCTTATAATATCCGGAAGGTTACAGTCCAGTTAAACTTATTAAAAGTACTATCTGGAGGACGGTAACATCTTCAGACTGTTTCTTTCCTTCAGGGAGAGGTAGTCTGACCTTTAGACCCAATTACGCATCTTATAGGATCCGGCTACCGCAAACTTTAGTTGAAGGTAAACGTCTGGGGAATACGCCTGATCTGGGGTAGTCCGAAAGGGCTAGGACTTGTAATTATCCCTTCACCCTCACCTTCACATGGTCCATCTCCGACTCTTCCCTTCCCTTCCTCGACCTCTCCGTCTCCATCTCTGGAGATAGGTTATTGACAAACATTCACTACAAGCCCACTGACTCCCACAGATACCTGGACTACACTTGCTCCCACTCCGCCTCCTGTAAGGACTCTATTCCATTCTCCCAGTTTCTCCATCTCCGCCGCGTCTGCTCTGACGATGCCACCTTCCATACCAGTGCTTCCGACATGTCTTCCTTTTTCCTCAACCGAGGATTCCCCTCTACAGTGGTTGACACAGCCCTTGACCATGTCCGTTCTATCTCCCGCACTTCTGCCCTTACCCCTGCCCCTCCCTCCCGGAACCACAATAGAGTTCCCCTTGTCCTCACCTTTCACCCCACCAGCCTCCACATTCAACGGATCATCCTCCGCCATTTCTGCCACCTCCAGCATGATCCCACCACCAAACGCATCTTCCCCTCACCTCCCCTTTCAGCATTTCATAGGGACCGCTCGCTCCGCGACACCCTAGTCCACTCCTCTATCACCCCCAACACCCCTTCCCCTTCGCCCGGCACCTTCTCATGCAAGCGCAGGAGATGCAACACATGCCCTTATACCTCCCCCCTTCCCACTGTCCAGGGCCCCAAACACCCCTTCCAGGTGAAACAGCGATTTACTTGTACTTCTTGCAATTTAGTATACTGTATTCGCTGCTCACGATGTGGTCTCCTCTACATTGGGGAGACCAAACGCAGATTGGGTGACCGCTTTGCGGAACACCTCCGTTCAGTCTGTAAGGGGGGACCCCGAGCTTCCGGTCGCCTGTCACTTTAATTCACTGCTCCACTCCCACTCAGACCTCACCATCCTCGGCCTCTTGCATTGTTCCACGGAAGCTCAGCGCAAGCTCGAGGAACAGCATCTCATCTTTCGATTAGGCACTTTACAGCCTTCTGGACTCAACATAGAGTTCAACAATTTCAGATCATAACCTGGCCCCTATCATATATATATTTTTTATCCACACTTTTTGTCTGTGTCTTTTTGTTTGTGCCTTCTGTTCTTCTCTCCCACATGGCAGCTGTCTTTCATTCTGCCAGTGCAATTTACACTTCATCTAGAGCCATCCTTTGTTTCTTAACCTGTCCTATTACCATCTCCTTTTGCCTTGAATCTCTCTTAATGTCTCTTAATCTCTCCTGCCTTCTATCCTATCACAGACCTTCCCTTTTGTTCTTTCATCCCCTCCCCCATTTCCCAGCCCCTACACTTGCTTAAAAATCTGTTCCATTTCTGCTTTTTTCCAGTTCTGACAAAAGGTCATTGACATGAATCTTGTCATGCATGTGGAAATGACTTATGAAATAATACTGGGCGGCCTGCTGGTGGCGCTGTCCAGGGAGAGTATAAATACTCGGGCATGGGCCCAGCTTGCTCAGGACATCCTTTAACAGGAACTAGTGAAGGACACAACTAGATCTCCATGTTGAAAAACAGTTGATTAAAGCTTTGTTTAACGCTTAGACCAAGTGCCTAGTAGTTTTCTTGCGTCAGTCACCGACCTGAAGCGTTAACTCTGTTTCTCTCTTCACAGATGCTGCCTGACCTGCTGAGTATCTCCAGCATTTTCTGTTTTTATTTTAAATCGTGGAGTTGGCGGACAGGTAGAATCAAGTATATGGGTGCAAGGCCGACCTTCTAACTTGGCTTCATTTGTGAAAAATAATCCACAGGTTTAATGTGCGTACACTTTTCTCATCACTTAGTTTATTGCTATATATTGTATGAAACACAATATTGGAAATGTTTGGGATAGCCTGGAGCTTCTGTGACCCAAGGCAGCCACTGGATTCCCAGTGAATTTGGCTGCACCTTGCATTTATGGTCTTTGCCAGGTCTTAACTCCCATAAGATTTTCATGAATTTTAGGGATTAATGAACACTGGGAAGGTGCCAGTAGATTGGAAACAGGCAAATGTGATGCCCATTTTTAAAAAGGATGACAAAGCAGACCAGGACAATTAGAGACCCATTAATTTACAACAATACCAGGTCAAATAATGGAATCAATCTGGAATAAATTTGAGGAGCACACAATGATTATTGGATTAATCTTTTCCTTTTACTCTTGATGTACTTCTGAAAACCTTTGCCATTATCATCTGTCAGTGTTTTTCCATGCTCCCTCTTACCCTTATTATGTTTTTCTTTCTATAATCATCCCTAGTTCACTTTCTTGACACTATTCTTTGTCGTAAGGCCTCTCCTTTTGTGAAACACTGGTCCAAACCGTTCCCCAAGACCTTGGTGGCATCATCCAGAAGTATCCCGCTTTGCCTTTCAGGAGTATAAACTTGTATCTAATTTACTTATCACCTTCTTGCATAGATTCCATTGTTGGTCTGTTGATTTTCCAACGAATAATCTCCCCTACCCTATAGAGCAGGGGCCTTCTCCCCGAGGCTCTGGCCAATACTTATCCCTCAACCAATATCACGAAAACAGATGATCTGGTCATTATCACATTGCTGTTTGTGGGACCTTGCTGTGCACAAATTGGCTGCCGAGTTTCCTACATTACAACAGTGACTACACTTCAAAAAGTACATCATTGGCTATGAATCCTTTTGGGCCATCCTGAGGTTGTGAAAGGCGCTATATAAATGCAAGTTTTTCTTTCTTTCTTTATACCACTCATTTCCTGGCTCATCCCTTCCAAGGTTGTCTTGTTTAAGTCCACAACGTTGGCTTGTGACTCTCCTTTCTCTTCAAGACTGATAGTGAATGCATTCATATTAAGGTCACTAATCCCAGGATGCTCTCTCAGGACCAGATTGCCAACCAGTTCTGGCTCATCACTCATAACTAAGTCAAGTATCTCCTGCTCCCTTATCTGGTTGAATACGGCTCCTTTAGGAAATGATCCTGAATGCAGACAATAAATCGATTCCCTTTCCAACTTGTGCTGCTATGTCTTTTTCAATGTATCCATTCATGTTAAAATCTCCCATTATTTCCACTTCTTTTGTTTGACAGGCCTCCCCAATTTACATATACATATATTCCTCCAATAAGTCAATCAAATACTCTCACCCATCCCTGTTCCTCAGCTCAACCCACAATGATTCCACCTGTTGATTACACTCATTTAGATTCAATACTATAATCTCTCCTTCTTTTTCTTATATATTCTTTCTAAGTATCCTGGTATATTTAGCTCCCAATCTTGCCCAGGCTGCAGTCAGGCCTCTATAATTGCTACGATGTCAAGCTAGTCTAGATAGTTCCTCTATTTTATTTGTAATGATCCTATAAAGAGGCATTTGTTTGGCTGATTTGCCCCTCAACTTTTTCAACTATTGGCTCCCTTGACTCCCTGTAATGCTTCCCACCTCCGGTACCCCAACGTTTTTCTTTCCCATTCTATCTATTTTAAAATTTTGGTTTACCCTTCCCTCCTGTCTCACTATTGTGCAAATGCTCCTGCACTGTCTGTCCTATCTGTACTACTGCACCCTGTCCCAATACTCCAGAAATCTGAAATCTTCCACTCTGCTCTCTGTCCCAACCCATGCAATGATGTGTCTTACCTACTTTTCCTGAAACCTACCTCATGGGTGGTACCGGGAGTGACCTGAGATTACTCATCTTGGCACCCTGCCCTTTAATCCAGAACCTAACTCCTCAAACTCCCTTTACAAATTCAACAGTGAATAGGACTTGAGGCAACAGGTCCAATCTTGTAAAATGCAAATTTAGGATTGCAGTCAAGAATTTTTTCCACACAAAGAGTGGTCAACATATGGAATAGATTTCCAGATAGCGGGCTGGATCTTGCAGGAAAAGTAATGGCGTGTTAACGATACACGTCATTATTAATGTGCAAATCAGCTAGCAAATTCAAGGGATTAAGAGATACACCGTGAGTTGGAAATCTCCAGATCTTGCTGGTTGATTTATGACGCTCCGCTGTTTGCTTCGCACAAACGGTATCTCGCCTTCAGCCTCCCCGTTATTTTGAGGAACTTGCTGGATTTGCACATTAAACTAGCCACAGAAAGCTAAGTCTGGCAAGTAACAGAGCAGGTACCTTTTTAACAATGTGATAATTGTTAATTCAGTGCGAATCAACCTCCCTAGCCCAGAAATCAAACAATTTAAACTGCGGAGTCTCATTCCTTCAGGTGGTAAATTGTTCATAGAGATTTTTTTAAATGTCAAATTTTACATTCATTTTTTTTCTTACTTTTTCATTCTGTTTCTTTTTTCTCTTTCTCTTAACCCAATCTGTCTTTCCCTCTCATTATTTCTCTTTCTGTACCTCATTTAACTCTAATTCAATTGTAGCTTTCAAAGGGGAATTGGATAAATACTTGAAGGAGAAATAATTGCAGGGATATGGGGAAAGAGCCGGGGAGTGGGACTAACTGGATTGCTTTTTGAAAGGGCTGGCGCAGACTCGATAGGCTGGATTTTCCAAGCCCCGAGGAGGCGGGCATGGAGGCGGGACTGCTGGTAAAGTAGCAGGAAGTGGGGGCGGATGGCAAACCCGCCCCCCCCCCGCCTCCGTGCCCTTTTGCCAGGAGGCAGGAAGATGTGCTGCTTTGGGTCCCGTCTCCTGGAGGCGGGAAAGGCATTTAAAACTTAAAAGGTTTAGTGCCGTTTTACCTTCACAGGTGAAGGCATCCCAACCTCGGAGAACCCCGTCGGGTTGGAGTAGACGTGAAGGAGGTCTGCAGTGGTCGGAGGCACCTAGAAGTAAGATGCAGAGGTGAGTGATGGGTGCAAGTGTGGAGTGGTAAGTATGTAAGGTGAGTGATAAGTGTAAAAAAATGTTCACTTACCTTGTTTTCTTCCTACAGCCTTCATCCTCTCTGGATCGGGAGACCCGACATCCTCGTTGTCGATTTCACAGACTGGCTGTTGGATCCTCCGAACCAAGAGCCATCTGAAATCGACAAAGTTGAAAGGTTTGATGAGTCCTGAACACAAGGACTCATCAAACTGCAGAGAATGTCAGTGTTTGACAGCTTCACAGAGCTGTCAAACGCTGACATTTCGTCTTCCAAGAAGTCTTGACAGATAGCACGTCTGACGTTGACATGCTCAGTCAGTGACTTCCTCCCTAATTGGCCTGCTGAGCCCGCAGGGCGGGCTTAACAAGGTCAATCAGGGGAAAATCCCTCTGGTTGGTCAGATGAGGATGGCGGCGGGACATTGACATGACAAGCAGCAGTCCCGCCTCCAACTCGTCTCCATTGAGAAAATCCAGCCCGATGGGCCGAATGGCCTTCTTCTGTGCTGTACTATTCTATGATTCTATGAATTCACCCTCCTTCTCATTTGTTCCTCTGTCTCTTTCTCAATCCTTAAATCTCATCGGTTAAGGAGATACATTGTTGGTCCCACTGTTCACCGAGGTCTCGGATGCCCTGTTGTCTTTGCCACACTGTTATCTGCTCGCACTTTCAGCAGGTTAGGGCGCAAAAAGCTTTTGAGCTGAAGTGTGCAGAGAAAAAGTCTAACTAACAGGGCACGCCACGAGATGCCTCGCTCTAGTAAGATCCAGGGTAATGGAGGTAAAAACCCTGGAATAATTTAACAGTTTGATGCCATGAGGTGTGAGGCAAGTGTAGATTCTTTCTGGATGAATAAGCTAAGACGGGCCATATTCCCTTCCTCATCTGTATCTATCTTGTGAAATGGCACAAAAAGATGGGTGAAGGTGTGACATGTACACCACAGTATATGGTAGCAAAGGCTGGGTTTAGAGAGACTCATTCAGTAACGTGATTTGTGGCCATGGACTTTAAAGGGGCAATGTACTAATACAACTGTGGGTTTGTTTTGTTTCCCAAGCCATGAGGTCGTAGCACAAATCACATTGGCACATTCTCCAGTCACTTCTGCGTGATGTAGTCATGACAAAGATGGTGCACATTTCTTGGGGCTCTTCCCCCCTTTGCAAATAAAAAGGGTTTGCCACTTTTTGTATGAATTCAATTGCATGGAAAGATGCAAAGGAATAGCGATCAGATGATGAGGGAGAAATATATTGAATCTCTGGAATTTCTTAATTAGTGGAATGCAGTGGGATGATTTGGGAAAGAAAGTAATAGATAGAAATTTTTAACAAAGATGCTGGAAATTTGAAATAAAAACATAAAATGTTTAGAATATGCAGCAGGTCAATGAATTTCTGTAAAGAGAAAAGTCAAGTTAACATTTCAGGTGTAAAACCCCAACAAAAATATTAATCCCTCTCTTCTCTTCACAGATGCTCTGTATTTCCAGACTTTTTGGAATAATACACAAATCTTGTTTCCTCACCACCCCACCCCTCATGCCGCCCACAAGAACTAACCCTTTGGGTCCTTTCTAAGGTCTCCCCAACACCTGATCTCGCTATCACCTACATTGAGCACTAGAATCATAGAACCTCACAGCACAGAAGGAGGCCAATCAATCGTGCCTGTGCCGGCTCTTAGAAGTCCCACTGCCCTGCACTTTCCCCATAGCCCTGCAATTCTTTCCCCTTCAAGTATTTATCCAATTCCCTTATACACCACAAAGTATGAGTGTATGATTCTGTGTCGCAATTCTGAATAACTGTAATTGAAGAAATTGTTTTTATTTTTCCAGGAGGATTCGAGTAGAACATGTGTGTGGGGAAGGGCAGTAAATAGTTCAGCTCCAAAGGCAGGTGTTCACCCAGTGAAGATGGCTCAATATCTTGCACCAGAAGATTTAAAGTTTTCATATTTTTCTTACAAGAATGCTATGAATTATAAAATTAATGTTTGGTTTTCCACAGGAAAACAATCCAAACCCATTAGAAGTTAAACTGAAACAAAAGGCTGAATTTTCCTTCTCAATATTAAATATCTAGCCAATTTCTGGCAATGGCTCGCAATGCTTGCCAAGCATTGCGAAATCTGCCAATTAACCCTATTAACACCTTAGACTCCCTATTCTGTTTTCATTAACAGTTCACACCTTGCGAAGCCCAGCACAGTCAACCTGTCCGATCTCTGATCTCCGGGTTTTTCTTTGAGAAATATCATGAGTGACCTTGGGTTTTAACTCCTCACAGGCTGCTTCCAGCAGTGAAGAATCCAAACTGAAGATTGGACATCGGCAAAAAATGCTTCCTTGTCTCGGTGTCATTTGGGAATATGGAGACCCGTTTTCTGCGCATGGCCGTAATGTAATGACATCATTGCAGGTCTCTGTTACAAATTTGAGAATTTTCATCAGGCAGCTTTGATGCAATTGGCTTCACATGCCCCAAAACAACCCCATGCATTTTTAGGCCAGGAGGGAATCAAGTGAGTCCAGCGCCAGCTCACAAGACCCGTGAAAAAATGGGTCTCCACTGCAAATGGAACAAAGAAGATCGGATCCTTTGTGCTTCCACGTGCGGCTGAAGGCAGAAGAGCCCTGTGTTCGCCATCAACCGCGGTCGAGTTTGGGAGTGCCTGTAGCCTGCTAAAAAAATAGAGACACACCTATTACATCGGCCTTCTTGGGTTCAAAGTCGACCCATATAAAACTCTTCAACCAGGCCACTTGGATTATCAAAGAGCAAAGGTACATACCTGCAACTAGGCCACAAAGAAAGGAGTCTGTTCTGTATCACAGGACTTCCAGAAATGTTTTTAAAATTTCCTAAATAATAACTGATATATGTATGCACATATTTTAAGAGGTAATTAATTGTGTTTATCACTGGACTATGAAAGAGAATGGAAACCTCCTCCACTAGAGCATAAGGTCTTGGTTTTCCTGTGATTTAAAATCACACCAATTTCACCTTCGTGTTTGCAGTTTCAGTAATTGACAGCAGGCACCGCAGGAGAAAGATGTTGCATTAAAATGATGGCCACATGTTAGCAAAGGAGCTTTTTAATTTTGTGTGGAGTGCCACAAAGAAAGTGGCTTCACACAGGTGCAGAGATGCAGCTGGTCTCTGCATGTGCAGGTGTGGCCACCTTTCGTAGTAACAGCCACATCAAATCTGATGTGGTATGAATTGTAACAAGTCTGGGTAACGCGATAAACACTGAACTAGAAACTGTCTGTCTGCCGTGTATGTTTCAGGCTTAGCCTTGAAATGTCAGCATTCTTGCACAATGTTCAATGCTACCAGTTTACAAACACCTAAAGTACAATCTGAGCTCACCATAAAATAATATGGTGGCCAAGGAAAGTCTCAACTTCAATCGCCCTTCAGGATTGAGCCAGCTAATTTGAGTTAGTTAGGGCAGTGTCGTGGTGCTCTAATTAGACTTGGGGGGGAAAAATTGGTGATTGCCAGCAAAGCAATCGGTGTCACCGCCAACTGCTGTTAACGGCGCCCTGAAATAGTCGCAGCGCTAACCGACCTAAATTGGTGTGGGGTGGCATGGAGGTAGGTGGCGCAGCGCTAACCTTAGGTGCAATGCTGTCCTGGTGGCGTTACACAAGGGATCCAGGACCAATTTGTAGTCCTGGTGCGGCGTTGCTGCTTCCCCGAGCGTCGGTGTGCAAGGCTGTGAAGCTCGCAATGCATTGTGGGCAGTGAGGAGCTCAGAAATTTAAAGGGGCCATGCACATTGAAGCAAGTCAAAATAAAATGCACTGTTTCAATACATTTTTCAGCCCTTTCTGTCTTTTTACAATATTCAATATTTAAAAGAAGTTCCAAATGCGATTATTCAGCTCTTAAAGCTGAATTACCTTCCTAAACTGAACAAATGGAAAAACTGCCTCAGCACTATCACAAATGGCTCAGCAAGCCAGGGAAGGGGCACCCAGGGTCTCGCAAACAGCACTCCAGCTTTGTGCAGGGGGTCAACACTGCAAGACAGGCCCTCTACCCACTGGGGCCAGGAGGCCCTCCAGAAAGAACAATGTGGGAGTACATTACCAAGGCCATCACTGCCAGCAGTGTTGCCCCCACCACCTGGCTCCATTGCCCAAAAAAGCTTCATGACCTCAGACCACTGGTCAAGGTCAGTGAATGCAACTTCAAAAGCCATCTCCTACCAACTGTACCACTAGCCTCACACACTGCTCAATGCAGGACCCCCCAATAACTCACCTACCAACAATCTGCACTAATGACGAGGCACATCTACCAATCCTAGCATCACCTCACCCCCTTGGAGGAGACGGTGCAGGCCATTCTTGGCAGGAGTATGGCTGAGCCCTTGGCCAGCAGGCGGGGCTGAAAGGATACAAGATGCCGGTATCCTCGTACGCTATCCCCCTTCTGGCAAGCACCTCTAGGTTTCCTGCCCTCCCGTCAGCACAACTCCACCCTTGTGTCTTCCTCATTTCACACACCCAAGAAATGTAGCCTGCCCAGCCAGTGGGTCAACAAGAAGAGGCAGCCTGCCCAGCCAGTGGGACCACAGGCAGTTGATTCCATCCCAGATATCCCGGCCACAAAGGGGCTGTCTGGGATGCATCCTTCCATCTGATTCCTCCTCTTCGGCTTCCTCCTCTTCTGCGTCCTTCTCTTCCGCGTCTTCCTCCTCCCTCTGCAAGCGGATGCTGTAAATGTGAAATGACAGCAAAAGATGCTGCAAATACTCAGTTGGTCAGGCAGCATGTCGACCTGAAATGTGAAGTCCATGGATGTAGCATGACCTGCTGTGTATTCGCAGCATGTTCTGTCCTCTCAAAGGGGTTCCGAGCCTTGCAAGCATCCAGCAGCACTTCCAAAAAAGCACTTAAAAAACTTTTCACATATATTGCAGCAAGCCACCACTTCAATAAAATCCAAAAAAAAAGGCCAAACCCTTCCATTCAAACTTACCTGATTGATGTCTGTGTTCCTTTAACAGCTGCAGATATTGCCCCAGTCAGTGTTAGCCTGGCGTGCTTAGGACCCATCACTGAATTGAGCGCTAGGGTCGAGGTTCGCGCAGTTGATGTTAAGTCGGCATTGCACACCGACTGACGTCACCACACTGCCATTTTATTTTACAGGGTGCTGCAGGTTACTGGTAGCGCAAAGGGCCCACCAATATGGCGGCCGCCACAGGGACCGCATCCAGCTGGTGCAAGAGCGGCAGCTACCATTTTTTCCAGAATCGCTGGCGCTAACAGGTGATGGTAAGTATATGAATTTCTCACCCTTGGAGTCTTTGGGCTGGGAGAACGACAACAGGGGATATCAACCTGCCATTCCATTCCTGATAGCTAGGCCATATCCAAGCTCAGGCATGCATGGCTAGTTGGGATGGTATAGAAAGGCTGCTGACACCCCTGAAACTCTACTCCAGCATGAACCACTGCTTTTGGGGTGGGAAGGCCAAGGGAAGGAAATCAAAGAGTAAACAGAAAAAACAAAAGTAAAAACCTTGCAACAAATTTTCACTCTCAATAACAGATTGGAGGGGATCACTCAGATCTGGCTCAGAGCTAAATGAGATTGGCTGGGTTTACATAGAATGTACAGCGTAGAAACAGGCCATTCAGCCCAACTGATTTGTGCTTGTGTTTATGCTCCACACGAGCCTCGGTTTGATTCCCACGGACCCAAAACACCTGAACCAAGGCTAGATAACTCTAGTCAATTCCTGACAAGGTTACAAGCAACATTGTGACTATATAGACCTTATGGATGCTTTAACAGTCCATAAAACTACAGTCTCTGACCTGCATCACTTTCATTCATAGAAACATAGAAGATAGGAGCAGGAGTAGGCCATTCGGCCCCTCGAGCCTGCTCCGCCATTCAATGCGATCATGGCTGATCATCCAAATTCAGTACCCTGTCCCTGCTTTCTCCCCATATCCCTTGATCCCTTTAGCCTTAAGAAATATATCTAACTCCTTCTTGAATATAACAGATGGTGAGAAAGAGTTTTCAACCCAGCAAATTCGTAAACCACAACATTTTGTAGGTGAAGGTGATTAGTGGCATGTGGGGTTTGTTTCTAACTCAGTTTCAGCTTATTTAGACCAGGGTTTGAAACTCTGGTACAAAACACTTCAGATGCTAAACAAGGCACAATCTGCCTTTTGTAAGATGTTTCATTTTGCTGTCTAAAATCCAAAACGTACAAATTCCACCTCGTAGGCTGGATAAAATGGCCAGCATGGAGTGTGATTAATTATAGACATGCTTTATCATGCTGGAGCAGCTTTTTGCTGGTTAAGTGCTGCAATTATTGTACTTGCTAATTTATTCAAATGACATTTAAAATACAATAAAAGCTCATCTTTTGTGTAAAACTCTGCCCACAGTGGATTTTGAAAAAGCTAATTTCTACAAGTGAACAAGAAATGTAGACAGGGAACTCTTCTGAATTACAACTGAGGAGCAGAAGGCTGCTGTGTCGAAGTGATGATAGGACAATGTACAACTGTACACATACATAGATGGGAAACGTGTACATATTCATATATATGTGAGTATATATAGGTATATACAAAGACACATATCTTGGAGCAATCTTTCTGTCTGAAGCAATTGGGTATCTACACAAATTAAGTTCAGGTTTGAATGCCCAGTTACTAGTGTAAAGATAACTAAGTTCACAGTGTGCTGACTACCAATAATTTTGCGGTTTCATTCATTCGCATTATTATTCATTCCTGCCTGTGTATCTTTGGCTTTGTGCAAAACCATGGCTTCACATGAAATTTTACTGAATTGGACACCTGAAGGTAAAGGGAGCCAAAAATTCTTTGAGCCTTTAAGGAAAGCTCAAAATGCATTTCAAGCCTTTGGCGGGCTGAAGGGGAAGATGAAGGAAGAGAAGTGCCAGGGAAAAAAACATAATGTAGCGGCCCAGAACATATGCAGCCCACTGACAGAGCATCCCCAGCCTCTGTTCCATTCTTGGTGAAGTGGAAGTGCTGCTGCAGGAGGTGGGTGCATGGGGGGTTATCCGAGGCAGTGCATCGTGCCTGCCAACATTCCATTAGCCTTTTAAATTATTTTTTGTACCTGGCCACTAGATTTCTGTGCTTGGATCCCGAAATCCCTCAGCTCCTCCACAATTCCTAGCTTCTCGTCAAGAAGAAAATACTCTGATCTATCATTCTTAGGTCCAAACAGGATGATTTCCGAAAATGACGGTCAGAAGCATCCCTGACAGCTTTGTGGTAAAGGCACCGAAGGTGTATACCTACTTTCAAACACAGATGGAGTTTACCTATTTCAAGCACGGGTGGAGTTTATATATTTCAAACACTGGTGGAGTTTATATATTTCAAACACTGGTGGAGTTTATATATTTCAAACACTGGTGGAGTTTATATATTTCAAACACTGGTGGAGTTTATATATTTATTACACTGGTGGAGTTTATATATTTCATACACTGGTGCAGTTTATATATTTAATACACTGGTGAGTTTATATATTTCAAACACTGGTGGAGTTTATATATTTATTACACTGGTGGAGTTTATATATTTATTACACTGGTGGAGTTTATATATTTCAAACACTGATGGAGTTTACCTATTTCAAACACGGGTGGAGTTTATATATTTCAAACACTGGTGGAGTTTATATATTTCAAACACTGATGGAGTTTATATATTTATTACACTGATGGAGTTTATATATTTCAAACACTGGTGCAGTTTATATATTTATTACACTGGTGGAGTTTATATATTTCAAACACTGGTGGAGTTTATATATTTATTACACTGGTGGAGTTTATATATTTATTACACTGGTGGAGTTTATATATTTCAAACACTGGTGGAGTTTATATATTTATTACACTGGTGGAGTTTATATATTTCAAACACTGGTGGAGTTTATATATTTATTACACTGGTGGAGTTTATATATTTATTACACTGGTGGAGTTTATATATTTCAAACATGGGTGGAGTTTATATATTTCAAACACTGATGGAGTTTATATATTTATTACACTGGTGGAGTTTATATATTTCAAACACTGGTGCAGTTTATATATTTATTACACTGGTGGAGTTTATATATTTCAAACACTGGTGGAGTTTATATATTTCAAACACGGGTGGAGTTTATATATTTATTACACTGGTGGAGTTTATATATTTCAAACACTGGTGGAGTTTATATATTTATTACACTGGTGGAGTTTATATATTTATTACACTGATGGAGTTTATATATTTATTACACTGGTGGAGTTTATATATTTCAAACACTGGTGGAGTTTATATATTTCAAACACTGATGGAGTTTATATATTTATTACACTGATTGAGTTTATATATTTATTACACTGGTGGAGTTTATATATTTATTACACTGATGGAGTTTATATATTTATTACACTGGTGGAGTTTATATATTTCAAACACTGGTGGAGTTTATATATTTCAAACACTGATGGAGTTTATATATTTATTACACTGATGGAGTTTATATATTTATTACACTGGTGGAGTTTATATATTTCAAACACTGGTGCAGTTTATATATTTATTACACTGGTGGAGTTTATATATTTCAAACACTGATGGAGTTTATATATTTATTACACTGATTGGGTTTATATATTTATTACACTGGTGGAGTTTATATATTTCGAACACTGGTGCAGTTTATATATTTATTACACTGGTGGAGTTTATATATTTCAAACACTGATGGAGTTTATATTTTTCACACACTGATGGAGTTTATATATTTATTACACTGCTGGAGTTTATATATTTCAAACACTGGTGGAGTTTATATATTTCAAACACTGATGGAGTTTATATATTTATTACACTGGTGGAGTTTATATATTTATTACCCTGATGGAGTTTATATATTTCAAACACTGGTGGAGTTTATATATTTCACACACTGATGGAGTTTATATAATTATTACACTGATGGAGTTTATATATTTCAAACACTGATGGAGTTTATATATTTCACACACTGATGGAGTTTATATAATTATTACACTGATGGAGTTTATATATTTCAAACACTGGTGGAGTTTATATATTTCAAACAAGGATGGAGTTTATATATTTATTACACTGGTGGAGTTTATATATTTCAAACATTGGTGGAGATTATCTATTTCAAACACTGGTGGAGTTTATATATTTCAAACATTGGTGGAGATTATATATTTCAAACACTGATGGAGTTTATATATTTATTACACTGCTGGAGTTTATATATTTCAAACATTGGTGGAGATTATCTATTTCAAACACTGATGGAGTTTATATATTTCAAACACTGATGGAGTTTATATATTTATGACACTGATGGAGTTTATATATTTCAAACATTGGTGGAGTTTATATATTTCAAACACTGATGGAGTTTATATATTTATGACACTGATGGAGTTTATATATTTCAAACATTGGTGGAGTTTATATATTTCAAACATTGGTGGAGTTTATATATTTATGACACTGATGGAGTTTATACATGTATTACACTGATGGAGTTTATATATTTATGACACTGATGGAATTTATATATTTCAAACACTGGTGGAGTTTATATATTTCAAACATTGGTGGAGTTTATATATTTATTACACTGATGCAGTTTAAATATGCATTGCACTGATGGAGTTTATATATTTATGACACTGATGGAGTTTATATATTTATTACACTGGTGGAGTTTATATATTTCAAACACTGGTGGAGTTTATATATTTATTACACTGATGGAGTTTATGGGGGAAAAATTCAGTTGGTTGCGCCTCCCGTTAGCGCCTTAAGAGGGCGCTAATGGGGCGCAAAGCATCTAGCGCCCGGGCGCGGCGAAGTTTGCGCCGCTCGTGGAATTAACTAGACATTTTGCGGCGGTGCTAAACACTACCGCCACGATCTCCTGCGCCGGCAGATTGTGACGTCAGTCGAGTGCGCAACGCCCCGGTATCGCCCCGGAGCGGATATTGAGTGGCGCCCCCTGCGTTACCGCCTGACGCTAGCAACGACAGGTTGAGGGGAGCGTTCTGCAGTCATGAAGGGAAAGGGGGAGCGCTATTTAAAGGTGACCGCTTCCTGCCTTTTATTGTTGGTGCCATTTTTGAACTACGCATTGTGAGAGAGAGAGAGAGAAACTTCTGGAGAGTTTCAACGTTGTGTGAAGGAATTTTGGGTACTGAGTAGCACTTTGCAGGTTCATTTTGATTTGCCATTCCTTGTATCGATTTAGCAGAGACTGTGAAGGCTGCACTCTGAGCTCTTTGCCTGGTACTCTCCATTGTTCTTTCCAGCAGATTTGATGTGCAGGTCTCTCCAGGCTGAGATTCAAGGCTGCAATTAGCATGATGTGGATGGAAAGTGAGATTAACCATCCCCTTTAAGAACTGTCCCATGCCATTGTGTGTGTGTTCCATTGCTGACTGACATTACATGAGCTTCGCCAGCGTTCTGAGGTAGCGCCTCGCTCCTCGGCCTTTGCGCCTTAAGACAGGTGTGAAGCGCCTGATTTAGAGCTCCAATCACCTCCAGGGGCGATATAAGTCAAGTTTGCAGTCGGTGGCGATAATTAGTGCCAGGCGCTAATCTTTGCGCCCGGCCGATAATTGCGCCCCAAATGGGGCGATACTGAATTTCTCCCCCTATATATTTAGTACACTGGTGGAGTTTATATATTTATTACACTGGTGGAGTTTATATATTTCAAACACCGGTGGAGTTTATATATTTATTACACTGGTGGAGTTTATATATTTCAAACACTGATGGAGTTTATATATTTATTACACTGATGGAGTTTATATATTTATTACACTGGTGGAGTTTATATATTTATTACACTGGTGGAGTTTATATATTTATTACACTGATGGAGTTTATATATTTATTACACTGACGGAGTTTATATATTTATTATACTGGTGGAGTTTATATATTTATTACACTGATGGAGTTTATATATTTATTACACTGGTGGAGTTTATATATTTATTACACTGATGGAGTTTATACATTTCAAACACTGATGGTGTTTATATATTTATTACACTGATGGAGTTTATATATTTATTACACTGGTGGAGTTTATATATTTATTACACTGATGGAGTTTATACATTTCAAACACTGATGGTGTTTATATATTTATTACACTGATGGAGTTTATATTTTCAAACACTGATGGAGTTTATATATTTATTACACTGATGGAGTTTATTTTTTTTAAACACTGATGGAGTTTATATATTTATTACACTGGTGGAGTTTATATATTTATTACACTGATGGAGTTTATATATTTATTACACTGATGGATTTTATCTATTTATTGCACTGATGGAGTTTATATATTTATTACACTGGTGGAGTTTATATATTTATTACACTGATGGAGTTTATATAATTATTACACTGGTGGAGTTAATATATTTCAAACACTGATGGAGTTTATATATTTATTACACTGGTGGAGTTTATATATTTATGACACTGATGGAGTTTATATATTTCAAACATTGGTGGAGTTTATATATTTCAAACACTGATGGAGTTTATATATTTATGACACTGATGGAGTTTATATATTTCAAACATTGGTGGAGTTTATACATTTCAAACACTGATGGAGTTTATATATTTCAAACATTGGTGGAGTTTATATATTTCAAACATTGGTGGAGTTTATATATTTATGACACTGATGGAGTTTATACATGTATTACACTGATGGAGTTTATATATTTATGACACTGATGGAATTTATATATTTCAAACACTGGTGGAGTTTATGGGGTAAAAATTCAGTTGGTTGCGCCTCCCGTTAGCGCCTTAAATGGGCGCTAATGGGGCGTTAAGGCGCTAACGCCCGGGCGCAGCGCTGTTTGCGCCGCTCGAGAACTTAACTTGAGATTGTGCGGCAGTGCTAAAACTTACCGCTGCGACCACCTGCGCGCGCAGATTGTGACGTCAGTCCGTGGTGCAACGCCCTTGGGGCGCCCCGGAGCGGAAATTGAGTGGCGCCCCCTGCCTTACCGCCTGGCGCTTCCAACGACCGGAAGACTGGAACGTTATCAATCGGTCTGGGGCTGGGGGGGGCGCTATTTAAAGGGGGCCTCTTCCTGTCTTTTTCTGTGGTCGACATCTATGCACCACTCGTTCTGAGAGAGAGAGAGAGATTCGGAGAGAGAGAGAGAGAGACTTCTACATTGACTCAACGCTTTGTGAGGTAGTTTTGCCTAGTTCATCCTAACTTTGCTGCTACTTTCGTTGCTGTACCTCATTACTTTTCTGGCAAAGAGAAGATGGGGGCTGCAATGATTGGGGGCGTCGTCCTGCTCCAGCTCAATCGGAGCAGAGTGAGACGCAGACAGAGAGTGGCAATGATGGCCAGACGGAGGAGGCCCATCAGGCGCATGTACAGGAGAGCTTACCCTCCCAGGGTATATCGTGAACAGCTCTCCTACATCCACATGTCCGAGGAGCTGTGTTTGCGAAGGCTGCGATTCAGCAAGGAGGTGGTCACTGAGCTCTGCCACCTGCTGCAGCCAGATCTGCAGCCTCAGCTGAGGTCCAGGACGTCTCTGTCGGTGGCAGTGAAGGTCACAGTGGCCTTGAACTTCTACGCCACTGGCTCATTCCAAGCTGCTGTTGGGGACCTCGCCAATATCTCCCAGTTTGCGGTGCATCGCTGCATCCGGCAGGTCACCAATGCCCTCTTCACAAGGAGACGAGACTTCATCTCCTTCCCTATGACCCCAGACAAGCAGCATGACCGTGCTATGGGCTTTGCGAGGGTAGCGGGCTTCCCCATGGTGCAGGGCGCCATTGACTGCACGCATGTGGCTTTGCGTGCTCCGCGAGAGAATGCAGAGGAGTTCCGGAACAGAAAGGGGTTCCATTCCTTGAATGTGCAGTTGGTCTGTGACCACAGACAGGTGATTCTCGCTGTCAATGCCCACTATCCGGGCAGCTGCCACGATGCTTTCATCCTGCGCCAGAGTACTGTGGCAGAAATTTTCGAGGCACCGCATCAGCCAGTCGGTTGGCTTCTGGGGGACAAGGGGTACGCATTGAGCACCTGGCTGATGACACCGCTCCGTGCGCCAAACACCCCTGCTGAGCTGCGGTACCAGGAAAGCCAACAAGCAACGAGGAACATTATTGAGCGCACAATCGGCGTGCTCAAACAACGATTCCGCTGTCTGGACCATTCCGGAGGAGCCCTGCAGTACTCGCCTGAGCAAGTTTCCAAATTCGTAGTGGTGTGCTGCATGTTGCACAACATGGCAATCCTCAGGACGCAGCCAATGCCACCAGGCCTTGCAGCACCACAAGAGGAGGAGGAGGAAGAGGAGGAACAGGCCGAGGACGATGATCAGCAGCAGCACCAAGGCAGGAGGGCGGCCCACAATGGTCAAACTGCAAGGGCCGTCCGTCAACGACTAATAGCAAGCCGCTTCTAGGGCCCCTGCCAGTGCTACAAACACGAATCAACCCAGCACGCAACCCCTAAGCCGGCCAAGGCACCAATAATTCCAACCACCAGCCATGTATATTTTGAATACAGAAACTTATTTATTGTACAAACTCTGTGTGTGTCAATTCCTCATGACAAACTCATAGAAATAAACACAAAAAAACAGTCAATAATATAACTGGTTCTCACAACCTGGAGATAATGTCCAAAACACTAAACAAAAGTTGGGCCATGAACCTCGGCCTTTAATAAAAAAATGACCAGCATTTTGGCACACCTCCTACTTTTTGCCCTTCGAGGGTGATCTCCTTCCCTTGCGCACTTCCCCCCTTCTAACCCTACTGCTCCTCCGTAATGGGACCTCAGTGGCTGCAGCAAGGCTGGTGGAAGGCTGCTGCTTGTCAGACCCTGACACTGCAGATGCCCCTGAAGGCCGGCCTCGACCACTTCTGGGCCTGGAGGGCCCGGCTGCAGACTGCACCAACTCTGCATGGGCGGCAGCAGTCTGTCCTACAGGCGGTGGCAAGTGCAGTGGAGAAGTGACAGTGTTGGCAGCAGGAATGCTGTCATCGTGAGAGAGGACAGCAACTCCCTGCTCGCCCGACACACTGGCACTCCCACGGGGCAGCACTTCAGCATCCGGAGCAATTTGCCTGAGAACAGATTGCTGGCCTGCTGCGGCGCGGTGACAGCCCCGGGGACATGTGCACGAACCATCGAGGATGGCAGCAGTCAGTGCTCGCGTGGCCTCAATCTGAGTCTGCATGAGAGCAGGCTCAGATGGGTTCCTGGCAGCCAGTGACTGAATTGCAGCAGTAAGCTTTAGTGTGGCATCCGCCTGTGCTACAGCGAAGTGCTCCACACTCCTTGCCAGTGCCTCAATGCATTCGGGCACCCTTCCCACTGCACCCATGAGCTCAGTGTGCATGACCACCGCCTGGCTGTTCATTTCTGCAATCATCCGCTCCTCCTCTGCGTCCATTGCATTAGGAGTGTCTGGCATACTCTCCCTCTGGGGAGAAGGCTCCCGTTCTTCCCTCCCCCCCCCATGGCGTTGCTGCAGCCCGCTGGGTCCTGGAACTTCACCATCATCAGCCCCTTCCCCCCTGCTCCCCCGTTCTTCCCTCCCCCCCCCATGGCGTTGCTGCAGCCCGCTGGGTCCTGGAACTTCACCATCATCAGCCCCTTCCCCCCTGCTCCCCTCCGGGGAAGGCGTGTTCCCAGTGTGGCCATGGGCTTCCTCGGGAGAGGGTGGCACTGATGCTCCGGCTTCCTCCTCAGCTGCAGCATCACTCCCAGTGGCAGCTTCAGGGACCATCTCCTCAGCTGGTGAATCACCATCTGAAAGCAGGGAGGTACAAGAGTGGCTTTAGCGTGAGGACAGGGTGGCAGTAAGGGAGGAATAAGTGCAGCGAGTTAGCAAGTTGGATTGAAAGTGTCAAAGGCTGGTATTGTGAGGGACAAGTGGAAGGACAGAGGACAAAAAGGTGATGACCTTACCATTGCTGTCCACAACGGGGTCGGCGTCTCCAGTGGCGACGGGACCGATCACCCGGCTTGCCACAATCCTGTGGACGCGCTCCTCCAGATCGCTGAGGGGTTGCAGCTGAAGCCGCCCTCCACCCGTCCGTTGCTGCTGTCTCCGATTATGAGCCAGCTTAGCCTGCAAGAAAAAGGACAGCATCTGAGTCAATATACAGCCATGGTCTTGCCTGATGTGCCTCCCATAGGTGAATAGCCCTTACAATATGCAGCCATGGTCTTGCCTGATGTGCCTCCCATAGGTGAATAGCCCTTACTGTATGCAAAGTGTGGAATGTGTGTGTGTGTTTGATGAAAGGGCCATAGGTGTTGGATGAGTGTTGTGCATTGGGGTTTTAAGACCCTCTGGCCATAGAGTGAGGTTGAGATGGAGGGATGGAGAGGTATTGAGAAAAAGCCACTCACCCTGACGACCCGAGTGAGGTCGTTGAACTTTTTGCGGCACTGGACATGGGTCCTGGGCACCATGCTCCTGGAGGAGACGCTCTGAGCCACCTCCCTCCACACTCTTCTGAACTCGCGTGGCAAAGGCCTCCTGCCACTCTCTGGGAACAGCATGCATCGTCTGCGCTCCACTGCGTCAACCAGAGCATCCAAGGCCCGCTCGGTGAAGCGATGAGCGCGTTCTCTCACCCTCTCCATTCTTGGCAGCAAAATGGATTACAGGTCTCTCCAGGCTGAGATTCAAGGCTGCAATGAGCAGGGTGTGGCTGGGGAGCAAGTGGCCCCCCCCGCTTTAAGAAGTGTCCGGCGCCAGTGTGTCTGTGTTACCGCGCTAACTGGCAGCAGCTGCGCTGCGCTCGTGCGCTGAGTTAGCGCCTCACTCCTAGGCCTTTGCGCCTTAAGAGAGGTGTGCAGCGCCTAATTTAGCGCTCCACTCACCTCCCGGGGCGGTAAAAGTGAAGTTTCCTGTCAGTGCCGATAATTAGCGCCAGGCGCTAATATTTGCGCGCGGACGATATTTGCGCCCCAAATGGGGCGCGACCTAATTTCTACCCCTATATATTTCAAACATTGGTGGAGTTTATATATTTATTACACTGATGCAGTTTAAATATGCATTGCACTGATGGAGTTTATATATTTATGACACTGATGGAGTTTATATATTTATTACACTGGTGGAGTTTATATATTTCAAACACTGGTGGAGTTTATATATTTATTACACTGATGGAGTTTATGGGGGAAAAATTCAGTTGGTTGCGCCTCCCGTTAGCGCCTTAAGAGGGCGCTAATGGGGCGCAAAGCATCTAGCGCCCGGGCGCGGCGAAGTTTGCGCCGCTCGTGGAATTAACTAGACATTTTGCGGCGGTGCTAAACACTACCGCCACGATCTCCTGCGCCGGCAGATTGTGACGTCAGTCGAGTGCGCAACGCCCCGGTATCGCCCCGGAGCGGATATTGAGTGGCGCCCCCTGCGTTACCGCCTGACGCTAGCAACGACAGGTTGAGGGGAGCGTTCTGCAGTCATGAAGGGAAAGGGGGAGCGCTATTTAAAGGTGACCGCTTCCTGCCTTTTATTGTTGGTGCCATTTTTGAACTACGCATTGTGAGAGAGAGAGAGAGAAACTTCTGGAGAGTTTCAACGTTGTGTGAAGGAATTTTGGGTACTGAGTAGCACTTTGCAGGTTCATTTTGATTTGCCATTCCTTGTATCGATTTAGCAGAGACTGTGAAGGCTGCACTCTGAGCTCTTTGCCTGGTACTCTCCATTGTTCTTTCCAGCAGATTTGATGTGCAGGTCTCTCCAGGCTGAGATTCAAGGCTGCAATTAGCATGATGTGGATGGAAAGTGAGATTAACCATCCCCTTTAAGAACTGTCCCATGCCATTGTGTGTGTGTTCCATTGCTGACTGACATTACATGAGCTTCGCCAGCGTTCTGAGGTAGCGCCTCGCTCCTCGGCCTTTGCGCCTTAAGACAGGTGTGAAGCGCCTGATTTAGAGCTCCAATCACCTCCAGGGGCGATATAAGTCAAGTTTGCAGTCGGTGGCGATAATTAGTGCCAGGCGCTAATCTTTGCGCCCGGCCGATAATTGCGCCCCAAATGGGGCGATACTGAATTTCTCCCCCTATATATTTAGTACACTGGTGGAGTTTATATATTTATTACACTGGTGGAGTTTATATATTTCAAACACCGGTGGAGTTTATATATTTATTACACTGGTGGAGTTTATATATTTCAAACACTGATGGAGTTTATATATTTATTACACTGATGGAGTTTATATATTTATTACACTGGTGGAGTTTATATATTTATTACACTGGTGGAGTTTATATATTTATTACACTGATGGAGTTTATATATTTATTACACTGACGGAGTTTATATATTTATTACACTGATGGAGTTTATATATTTATTACACTGATGGAGTTTATATATTTATTGCACTGATGGAGTTTATATATTTCAAACACTGATGGAGTTTATATATTTATTACACTGATGGAGTTTATATATTTCAAACACTGATGGAGTTTATATATTTATTACACTGATGGAGTTTATATATTTCAAACACTGATGGAGTTTATATATTTCAAACATGGGTGGAGTTTATATAATTCAAACACTGATGGAGTTTATATATTTATTACACTGATGGAGTTCATATATTTCAAACACTGGTGGAGTTTATATATTTCAAACACTGGTGGAGTTTATATATTTATTACACTGATGGAGTTTATATATTTCAAACACTGATGGAGTTTATATATTTATTACACTGATGGAGTTTATATATTTCAAACACTGGTGGAGTTTATATATTTATTACTGGTGTTACACTGGTGGAGTTTATATGTTTATTACACTGATGGAGTTTATATGTTTCAAACACTGATGGAGTTTATATATTTATTACACTGATGGAGTTTATATATTTCAAACACTGATGGAGTTTATATATTTATTACACTGATGGAGTTTATATATTTCAAACACTGGTGGAGTTTATGTATTTATTACACTGATGGAGTTTATATATTTCAAACACTGATGGAGTTTATATATTTCAAACATGGGTGGAGTTTATATAATTCAAACACTGATGGAGTTTATATATTTATTACGCTGATGGAGTTTATATATTTCAAACACTGATGGAGTTTATATATTTCAAACACTGGTGGAGTTTATATATTTGAAAAAAATTGATGATACTTTGGTCAAAGCCACCAAAGGCACAAATACCTTTAAAGGAAAATCGTAAGAGAATTGGTGTTTTTTGATTTTGAAAGAAAAAATACTCCAAAATTAACAGCCAAATTCTGCAAGTCCTAGACATAAACAGGTAAAAATTCAGTTGGTTGCGCCTCCCGTTAGCGCCTTAAGAGGGCGCTAATGGGGCGCAAAGCCGCTAACGCCCGGGCGCAGCGATGTTTGCGCCGCTTGGGAACTTAACTAGAGATTGTGCGGCGGCGCTAAACTTTACCGCTGCGACCACCTGCGCGCGCAGATTGTGACGTCATTCCATGGTGCAACGCCCTTGTGGCGCCCCGGAGTGGAAATTGAGTGGCGCCCCCTGCCTTACCGCCTGGCGCATCCAACGACCAGAAGACTGGAATGCTATCAATCGCTGTGGGGCTGGGGGAGGCGCTATTTAAAGGGGGCCTCTTCCTGTCTTTTATTGTTGGTGGCATTTTTGAACTACGCTTTCTGAGAGAGAGAGGGAGAGACTTCTGGAGAGATTCAACGTTGTGTGAAGGAGTTTTGGGTACTGAGCAGCACTTTGCAGGTTCATTTTGATTTGCCATTCCTTGTATCGATTTAGCAGAGACTGTGGGAGCTGCACTCTGAGCTCTTTGCTTGTTACTCTCCATTGTTCTTTCCAGCACATTTGATGTGCAAGTCTCTCCAGGCCGAGATTCAAGGCTGCAATGAACAGGATGTGGATGGAAAGCAAGATTAACCATCCCCTTTAAGAACTGGCCCGTGCCATTGTGTGTGTGTTCCATTGCTGACTGACATTACCTGAGCTTCGCCAGCGCTCTGAGTTAGCGCCTCACTCCTTGGCCTTTGCGCCTTAAGACAGGTGTGCAGCGCCTGATTTAGCGCTCCACTCACCTCCCGGGGCGGTAAAAGTGAAGTTTCCAGTCAGTGCCGATAATTAGCGCCAGGCGCTAATATTTGCGTCCAGACGATATTTGCGCCCCAAATGGGGCGCGACCTAATTTTTCCCCCAAATAGTTTTATCCTTAAAGAACGTTAACTTTGTAGGAGACCTTGCTATTGGATTAGACTATTATTCTGTACTGTCTGTGGATTTTCTGAAATGAGAATCTGGACTTCCTTTGGATTTGTCTGCTGGTTCACCTTTGGGGATCCTGATCTTTCATTTGCATGAATCTTGCTACAGAACCACTGAACAGACAAGTGGTCTTCCTTCCTCATTCTACCACTAGAGATATAGGCATCCAATTTCATCCACAGAACAAAGCACTGCATGCCAGATATTCCTTCCACACACCTAGAATTCATCAGCCTCCTAGCAACACTTGGGGAATGGATAAATGTCTTGAACAAAATCAATTCAGGTCGAGTAGAACTGAGAAGGTAATTGAGCAATGCCCCCAGGTCTATTATTTATAAGGAGGTTGTCCAATTCAAACTTAGAGAAATGCTGATGCACTTTTTAAAACATATACAAGATGTTTATGTGCTGTGTCATGGTGTGTTAGAGTGCATGATATCATGCAGATTTCACAATACTTGCAGGTACATAGAATGAGGGTCATTTTTAGTTGCACAGTTCTATTAGGGGCTGGAGTTGCTCAGTGACTGGGCTATTTGGGGGTGTCAAGAGGACCAGGGAAGGGTGGAGGGATGTGCTTTAGTTTGAGACATTAGTGGGTTCCTGTTGAGGTCTAATCACCTTTAATGCTGTGTAATGAAACATTTAAACTTTATCTTTGCCAGGTTTTTTTTCTCATTAAAAAATATGCCATCTGAAGTAGATACTGAGGCAGTAAAAGGTGAGGGTTAACAGAGAGGACTTGAACAAGTGTAAATGGATATCAGGAAAGTAAAATGTCGGCATTAAGGCTACAGGCAACATTAATCATCCTTGGGCTTCTGTAGTATTGCAAATGGAAAGAAATCAATTATTTTTATTCTTTTAATTTTTTTTTAGCACTCATTAAGGCAAGTGATGACCCCACTGCCAAGAAAAAGCCAGCAAGATAACAGTATAATATACATGAGTGCTGAAGGAGAATGCATGAGATGACTTGTGTATGCTTCATATTTAAGAGAACATTGTATCCCTTGGCATACAATTTGTTGGGAATTGGGTACCACATGATCGAAAATGACAGGGTAATTGCCAGAAACTCTCCTTAGAAAGGAGTAATGGAGCATGATTTGGTTCGAATATACCTTAGATGGGAAGATATGAAGGATGCCAGTCAAGCTGATGGAAGTTAATGAATTCTTGTAGCCCGATAAGTCTCACAGGCATGAATAGATCACAATATCTTAACTGAACCTCAAAACTTAAAACCAATCTCAGATTAGTAACTTAAAAGGATGAGAAAATGCACAGAGAGTATTTTCAATATTTCACCCTGCCCCCGTCTAATATGTGTTAAAAAAAATAAAAGCTCTCCTCACGCCTCCTGTGTGTTCCTGCTGGTTGAGAGGTCTTGGATTTAGGCTATGACTGGCATTACACAGGAGCCAAATCCTTGCAGAGATATTTGGTGCTACCAGTAATGATTCTCCCTGAAATGGTGCGTGGGAACATTAATCGAGATGTTTGTAAGAGGCCAGAAGCAGTATTTGCTAAGTGGTGCCAGGCAGCTCTACTAGCATCCACCGTCTAGATCCAGAGGGTATGACAGATTGCAGGATCACTCTGAATGTGGTTTGCCTGAGTCAGAACATGTTTCCCAAGAACTGAATTCCTCCCGCAGATTCCGTTTTACAGAATTGTCAATTCTTCTTTGCAACTCCAAGATAGCAACTAGCTGATTATTCTGTCCTGAGGAAATGTATGCATAGACTTATCCGGAATCCTTTTATGACTGACAACCGGCCAATCTTTCATGTTGCCATGGTGATAATACATCACCTTGTATACATGCACTGGAATGATGCACTGCAATAATGTGTGGGGTAGCAATAACCTGTGTGCTAAAACAGATTATTAAATTGGAATTGTTGTTTAGCAGGTGCCAATTCTAGAGTCCAAGGAAGTAGCTACCTATAACTTTGTGGGGTAGACATTGACTTGGTGCGGGGGTAGATATTGACTTGGTGCGGTAGTGTTAAACGGGTGATAGCGAATCGGCAGCCTGTTTTACATCTCTCCTGATTTTTATTTCCATTGACCTCATTGGACATAAAATTCGAGAGAGATGTAAAACGGGCTGCCAATTCGCTATTACCCGTTTAACATTTTCGCACAATGTCAAAATCTACCCCGCTATGTATTAAAAAAATTTTTTTCAAGATAGCAGCTAAAATAAAGCATCTTTCGTGCTTAGTGCAATACTCATATTCAGCAACCGTTAGGCCGGATCAGGCTAGCTGTCATTGTAGCTCTTTCTGGAACAAAGCCATGAATACAGATTATCAAAATCTGAAGACACTGCCAAATTGTCCATGGTACCCAAGATAGATCTAATGCTTCCCTCAGTGTAGTGAGCAATTTCTTTCAACTATTATGAAAGTAAATGTTCGGCAGCACCTTAATATGTCCATATTTATTCTGAGACAATATTGCTGGCATCCAGTCAGAAATGGAACTCAACACTCACAGCATGGCCACTGCACATATGGTAATGATGAATGTTTGCCCTGCATCAGTTCTGAGCACAACCCCTCATGGCCATCTGATGAACTAATTATTTTCCCCTTTAGTGATGTTGATGCAGATACAATGCTCGATATTAATAGCCCTGAGGAGGCCGGTTTGGAGGCGGGTTAGCAGCGAAAATCAGAAAAATGGCTTCAGACACCCAACCCACCTCCATCCCACTCCCACGTGATTTTCCTGAGTGTCTGTTCAGCCGTTCCCAAACTGACCCGACTCCAACCGGTGGGACAGGTAGTTAAGGCAGTTAAGAGCCTGTTAACTGCCTTGATAATCCTATTTTGATAGAAGTTTCCCATTTTCATGCCTCTGGCTCCTGTTTCCCATCTTGTCAGAAACAGGCCAGGTTCAAGGAGACGAGTTGGTGGAGGACATGATCTGTAGTCATTATTGGTGCCGCACTTTAAAAGCGCTCCTGTAACATGGCCTGGCATTCAAATGCAACAACTTTGGTGTTGGAGGTTTGGGATAAGATTTTGCAAATCTACTGACCTTGTGACTGGTCAAGCTGACACACATCTGCTGTTTGAACTGAAATAATTTCAGGCCACTTTGAGTGTGCGCTTGCAAGCTTCTTGCTTCAACTGAAATCTATAACAACAGGATGGGAACCATTTACATCCTTTCATCCTGGTCGTCAGATTCGGAGGAAGAGCAGTGCGGCTTAGTGCTGCCGGATGAACAAGTGGCTCAGCACACAGCCTCCTTGGAGGAAGATGAAGAGGACAAGGAGGAGGATGAGTAGGAGGAGGGGGAGTGACGCCTTGCGGGGCCGGATGTGGCCAATCCAGCAGCAGGCGACCACATTGCTGGCCGTCAGGCAAGGGATGCACTCAGCCATGCCAGATTCACATAAGCTCACGCTTCAACCACAGGTGGCTGGCACATGGTGACCAATATAAGTCCGACATTCTCAAACCCCCAGGCATCATCTGTCCAATAAACGGTGGTTTGCACTCAGTGTCACCACCAACCTTCTACATGGAAATCGCCCTGAGCCCTCACTCTTGAACTTCCATTTCCCAGAACACAGAGGCCACACTTTAGGTGATCTCAGCAGATCATTAAACCTTTTTCCACACTGAACCCATGTGCGTCTGCACACAAAGATCTCGAGCTCACTTCCTCAGCAATTTGCAGCCAAGCTGCCTTGGTTTGCTGAGGAGGCCTCCTCCTTCTGTTTCCAGGGAAGAGGAGCTCCTGACATCCTCTAACTCCCTCAACAAGAGCATGGAGGGAGTTAGAACCTCATTGAACCTGGGTGCAGCCTTAGTTATTGGGGCTGCCGTTCCCAACACCTTTAAGAGAAAAAAGTAGTAACATTACTAAGCAAATGATTGGAACACATCTGGCATCTTTTTCATTTCATAGTCAGATAATAAAGTCATATATCAAAAAATCATGAATCTCTTTCTGGACTAATATGACCAGCAATATCATTCATTAAATTTTGCTCAGAACAGACGCTGTCAACTCTCTTTCTATATAATACAGCACCAATCCATCCCAATGACATTTGTATGCAAAGGGGACATGGCCCCTTTAAATTTTCAAACAAACAACGTGTCATCAGACGCGAGAAACTGACATCCTCCGAGCAATTTCCTGGAGGGACCCGACCCGCACGTCGGCCGTAACGAGGCCAATGAAGCCAAAATCGGAAGTGCTGGGAGGCGGCAGCCGGGAGCGGGTCGGAAAGCTGCCGAGCAGCGGGCCCGCCCTCAACCCGCCTCCGTTATTAAAATCGAGCCCAATGTTTATACATAGCAAATACAATAGAAGCAGGATTATTGTGAAGCCAGCTGGCCTTTGATACCTTGAACGAGTAGTCATTCTTTAGGTGTGAGCCCAGACAGTGGCTTGGAAATTCGGATCTCACCCGAATCCGGGCACAAGCCCAGTGCAGCGCACGCTCCTTGCGCCTAACGCGGGTGGCGGCAAGACCGCGGCAAATTGGTCTTCAGGCCTCATTAGGATCGCATAGATAGACAACAGCTTGCAGTAATCAACTGTAAAACAGTGCGTAGATTTCCATTTTAGTGTTGGCAGTATTTCCGTTGGATAAAACTACTTCATAAAGAAGTGGTTCTGTTTGTTTCTCATTAAGGTTGATCCTGTGCCACAGCAAATAGCCATGCTTGCCAAGAGCACCGGTTCAAGTATCAGGCTAATGTGCTGCAGCCCTATCTCTGACCCTCACTCCCTTTTGAGCGTGACTTCCCCACAAGAGGAATTACCACCAGCATTAATCTGCCCTCTGGGTCAGACGTGACTGTACTGACAGCAATACAAACAACTGAACATATTGGAAGCTTGCCATGCACAAGAGTGGTGATCGTGAATTGTACTTACTGGGTGCAAATTTTACCTTGCTGGCTGATCATTATAGGCCAGCAACATAAAAACTGCATAATTGTCCTATACTGGTCGGCTGAATGCCTACCCTGCCTCCAGCCAGAAATAATTTACACTAGCCACTAGAGGCACTGGGCTGGATTTTGATACTGGGGCGGGCTGGGGTCGTGTCATCCACTTTTTGTGTTATCCACCCGACTGCAATTGGATGTGGGAGATTGATGCAATTTTCACCTAATTGGGCAATTGAGTTCCAGCATGTGGGAACCCATGAACCAATTAGTGTTTTCAGTCTGAAAGTCACCTCTGATGATGTCATCATTGCTGCTGCATTGAAGGTCTTCAGAGACTGCCTGGCCTTTGCTGTGAGAGGACCTGGATGCAAAATGAGCAGCAGCAGCCCTAAGTCTGCTCCCAGATATTTTTACACCACCACTCCCAGATATGTCTCCTCCATCCATCCATATATGCATCCATCCACATAGCCATCCATATATGCATCCCCATAGCCAGCCAGCCAACCAGCCAGCCAAATGTGCTCCCACCAGGTTTCACATTCGTGGTTCAGAACAGGCGTGCTTCACGTAGAAAAAGGGTTAAAATCACAAAGGCCTTTCAAAATGGCATTATAGAGGCAATTTAGTGCTTGTTAAGGGCCTTAACAGCCTATCCCGCCTCTTAGAGGCAGGACGGAGTCGGGACCAGCAGACACGATTTAATGAAAATTGCGTGGAGGCGGGATGGAGGTGGGCTTGTGCCCGCCCACCAGTTTTCGCAATTTTAACCCCCCACACGCCTCCAAACCCACCTCCACGGGTCAATGAAAATCCAGCCCACTGTGTGAATGGTAGCACAAGGGGAAAAAACCTCTCCAGCGGGGATTCCGCCTAGCCAGAGACTCTCGGGCCACCTCATTTCCCCTACAGCCCTGCCACTGGCACCAGCATTGTACGGTAAATGGAACTTTATTTATATTTGGCTACACAGACACATCCTTGCAGTCAACACTTAATTTTAAGTGATCATTGCAGAATATTTTACAAATCTCTACCACTGATGGTTCTATCAAAGGATTATTGCTAGATTTCACTATCCCTAACATTGGTTTATTCTTGAGAATCTAACTACGCTCTCTAATTAGGTATAATTATCTGGGGAACCATATCACCTTTCGGTATCTGTTGTTGGTGTTGTCTAAGGCAACGTCTCTTTAATCTGTGAAGCATTTTTTGCGCTGTTTACACTGTATCGATGTCATCCCACTGTAACATAGGCCTGGTCAGAGTTCAGACTCATTAATCTCTTCTTTCTTCAGACAATAAAGGTTGGCAGTGAAGTCAAAGCCATATTCTGGCTACGCATTGGTCCAAGAAATTAGACCTGTGTTCAGAGTATATCTACAGAGATATTGCCTTACTTAGCATTAAACATAAGATCTCATTATTATTGTATATCATGGCATTGATCTCGTGTGCTGCTGTGAATGACGGATGAGATGCAGTGCTAACTAACCCATTATTCCTTAGAGAATCATAGAATGATACAGCACAGAAAGAGGCCATTTGGCCCATGGTGCCTGTGACAGCGCTTTGAAAGAGCTAACCAATTAGTCCCACTCCCCTGTTCCTTCCCCAGAGCCCTTCATTATATATATATATATATATATATATACAATTCCATTTTGGCTACTGTGGATTTTGCTCTTTCCTCTTTTTTGGGGGTGAAATTGTCCTACGGTATAGATGGGGCAGATTTACCAAATGGAGACAACATTCAGGGTCACTGGGGTTACACTGCCTATTTTGCCGTACAAGGTTTTCCAACATTGCATCACTCCACTGTTCTCGCTTTCCACATCAGCTATCCTTGTGGTCTCATAGATTAAAATGATCAGTTTAGCCAAATTAGGAGCCATTTGTGTTGTGGGCCCACACTAACTGTGAACTGGATGGAGACTGTCCAACCTCACTTTTACAGAGGATGCTTGGGAGTCAGCAGACAAAGGAGATTTTCACCCCATCTGTCTGGTCTGAATTTAATCCCGAGTCCCAGAGCGGAAAGGACAACATGCTAACCTCACTGGTCCACAGAGTGCTCAGAAATTGTAAATTTGGAAGAAGAAAATGTCATTTGCTAGCTGGTTGAAAAATATTAATAATTAAGACAAGATAAATGTTGGCTTACTGAGTTTACCCAGTGAGAAGTTGGGCAGTACAGCAACAACTTGCATTTATATAGCACCTTTCATGTGGTAAAACGTCCCAAGGCGCTTCACAGGAACGATTATCAAACAAAATTTAACACCGAGCCACGTAAGAGCATATTAGGACAGGTGACCAAAAGGTTGGTCAAAGAGGTAGGTTTTAAGGAGCATCTTAAAGGAGGAAAGAGAGGTAGAGAGAAGGAGAGGTTTAGGGAAGGAATTCCAGACATCAGGGCCTAGGCAACTGAAGGCACGGCCGCCAATGATGGAGCGATTAAAATCGGGGCTGCGCAAGAGGCCAGAATCGGAAGAGCGGAGATATCTCGGAGGGTTGTAGGGCTGGAGAGGGTTACAGAGATAGGGAGGGGCGAGGCCATGCAGGAATTTGAAAACAAGGATGAGAATTTTGAAATTGAGGCGTTGCCGAACTGGGAGCCAATGTAGGTCATCGAGCACAGGGGTGATGGGTGAACGGGACTTAGTGTGAGTTAGGATATGGGCAGCAGAGTTTTGGATGAGCTCAAGATTATTGAGGGTGAAAGATGGGAGACCGGCCAGGAGTGCAGTGGAATAGTCAAGTCCACAAGTAACAGAAGCTGATGAGCTGAGGCAGCGGCAGAGTCGGGCGATGTTACGGAAGTGGAAGGTCCCAGATTTGAATCTCAGCCTGTGGGAATTTAGCTGAACTCAGCCAGGGTGACAGTAGAAGGATGGCAATTGGCCGCAGTGCCCCTGGATTAGGGAGGGGAAACTTTGGTCAGGGTTCTAGTGCATATCTGTGGATGTTGTGCGAAAACAAGATTGATCTATATAGTCGTACAGCCCGTCAACACTGCAAAGACTTACACATGAATAATGAGCACTTGGGTAAGGTACCGTAGAGCAGCTATCACCCATGGAGCTGTACTGAAGCAAGGAATCAGCCCCTTCAGTAGGAAAGGGAAGGGAAGAAATGGGAGATGGAGAAATATAAAGAAAAGAAAAAGATGGAGCTGTGAATGCAGCATCCCAAAAGCATCCCCCCAACTTATTAAAAATAAATCAACCCCAAATTTGGTGGAAAATAGCCCACTCCCTTCAAGATGTCATAAGCATAACTGGAGTACAGGTGAAAAATTTCACACTGGTGCAGTGACAGGCTGGGGGTGAAGAATTGTGGGGAAAGATTTCCTCCTCTCACTATTTATAGCGAGTATAAAGAATATGTTTATGACTTTGCAATGTAGAGAGAGCTTTCCTCCATCATATCAGACCTGGGACTCCTTGCAGCTGACACACGAGAATAAATTTTACGAGGTAGCACTTCTGGGCTGGAGCTTCACTCCACTGTAGGGCAGGCTGGATAATTGGGAGCCGAGGTCAGCACACCCAACACACAGCCCTCCGAATAATCTGGCTATTCATTTTAATAACAAAAAAATTCAGAAGTACGTGAATTGAACACTATGCCTGATTGTCTGACCAGCCTTCCTGTTGTGTATGGCTCCAGCGTTAACCAGCGATATCTACCCCACAGTGCCAAACAAAGATATTCCACAAACCACACATTAGGAAGCAGGTGACTTGTAAAAAACGTATGTTTTTGTGATATTTTATTAACAGATTTCAACGGCGACATCAAAATCAAAGCATCTTCTGGTCACTGAAATACCAAAGCCCTTAGAATAGCACAATGTAACACAACACACATTGCTCCCTTGCTAGCAGGAAACTCGCTCAATACACGTCATTTTTGCACAGCTCCCAGAGGCAATCTTCCAGAGAGAATCTGCTCTATAATTGCATAAATTGTTTGGTCCATTTCAATTATTCAGTAACGAAATTTGCAATAAAATGAATATACCTCTGCTCATTGAACCAGCGTTTGGACAAATATACTTTTACCTCGAAGCAAACTACAAGGGTCTGAAACAATGGGGCTGATTCAATTTTCCAGTTGTGTTGTTGACTTGGACCAGAGTGGTTCTGATCCTGGCTTGTGTCACTATGGGTCAAAATAAGCTGGAAGTAGAAGCCAAGCCAGTTTATTCAGTCCATTGCCATTGGCAGCCACTGTTCACTCCTTAGGTTGGATTTATGCCACTCTATTATCTTTAATAAGGAACTACACTAATGGAAAATGCAGTCATTTCATATCTTACTCTAAGTGACAGCTTCAAGAACGGACAGGTCAAATATCTTGCTGGTGTGATGTGGACTAACACTGTTAAGGAAATACACATATCTTCAGAGCAAGAGGTTGTATTAAATTCAGTTTAGCTTTGCACTGTGTAGTCATGTCCACTGAAAACTGGACTGAGGCTGAACCAACAACAAACAAGGCTGTATTTCTACTTTCAGTTCAGTTTATCCCGAGTCGAACTAAGCAAATGGAATTCGGGTCGATGTACCTTTTTATTCAGTAATGCACAATCAGCCAGTGTACTGGGGCCAGCATGGCACTGTGTGACCAGGGACTGAGGCAGTAAAATTGGCACTGTGATCCTCTTACCTCTTATCAGCCAAGTGCTGAGCTGCACTAGCGCTGGGTGCTGTTCATTTCTCTCCTCTTCCAACAGTAGGGTGACTTATGGTGGTGAAGAGTAACTATAATAAATAAAAGAAAATAGGGAAGATTGAAAGATAAGTGGAGACAAACAAGGTGTAATCTCTTCAAAACACACACACACACATTTAATTTGCTTTTATTTCCAGTGTTCATTGGCACTCTGATACCAAACACTTGGTCATAATGGACAAAGACCTTGACTGCAGGAACTTTATTAGCAAATGAGGCAAGGAGCATGTAGCCCGAGGGTCCTTTCGACAACATACCATCATATTCTTCCAGGTCGGCAAGAAGCACTTACACATCTCTGTACAAGAACAACAACAACTTGCATTTATATAGCGTCTTTAACCTAGTTAAACGTCCCAAGGCGCTTCACATGAGCGTTATTGAACAATATTTGACACCGAGCCTCATAAGGAGATATTAGGGCAGAAGACCAAAAGCTTGGTCAAAGAGGTAGGTTTTAAGGAGCGTCTTAAAGGAGGAAAGAGAGGTAGCGAGGTGGAGAGGTTTAGGGAGGGAATTCCAGAGCTTAGGGCCTCGGCAGCTGAAAGCACAGCCACCAATGGTGGAGCGATTAAAATAGGGGATGCTCAAGAGGCCAGAATTGGAAGAGCGCGGATATCTCGGGCGATTGTAGGGCTGGAGAAGGTGACTGAGATAGGGAAGGGCGAGGCCATGGAGGGATTTGAAAACAAGGTTGAGAATTTTTAAATTGAGGTGTTGCCGAAACGGGAGCCAATGTAGATCAGCAAGCACAGGGGTGATGGGTGAATGGGACTTGGTGCGAGTTAGAATATGGGCAGCAGAGTTTTGGATGAGCTCAAGTTTATGGAGGGTGGAAGATGGGAGGCCGGCCAGGAGAGTGTTGGAATAGACAAGTCTAGAGGTAACAAAGGCATGGATGAAGGTTTCAGCAGCAGATGAGCTGAGACAGGGGCGGAGTCGGACAATGTTACAGAGGAAGTAGGCGGTCTTAGTGATGGTGCGGATTTGTGGTTGGAAGCTCATCTCGG
Source organism: Squalus acanthias (assembly GCA_030390025.1). Taxonomy (NCBI): domain Eukaryota; kingdom Metazoa; phylum Chordata; class Chondrichthyes; order Squaliformes; family Squalidae; genus Squalus; species Squalus acanthias. The sequence continues at coordinate 37,674,468 of CM059441.1, read as the reverse complement.
GGTCAAATACAACACCAAAGTTGTAAATGGTCTGGTTCAGCCTCAGACGTTTGCAAGGGAGCGGGATGGAGTCGTGGCTAGGGAATGGAGTTTGTGGCGGGGACCGAAGTCAATGGCTTCGGTCTTCCCAATACTTAGTTGGAGGAAATTTCTGTCCATTCAAGAGTGAGCAAGATACAATCTGCTAGCGAGTGAAGGTGATTGGAAAAACGAATTCAAAAGTAAGAGTCCTCAAGGAAACTCTGCCCTGCTTATCGTTGTCTGCTACTTCAATATAACCGCCCGAGATATCTGCGCTCCTCCAATTATTTGGTAGGAAAAATAGAAAAGCAGAGTATTTTTTAAATGGTGAGAGATTGGGAAATGTTGGTGTTCAGAGGGACCTGGGTGTCCTTATACTTGAATCACTGAAAGTTAACATGCAGATACAGCAAGCAATTAGGAAAGCAAATGGTATGTTGGCCTTTATTACAAAAGGATTTGAGTATAAGAGTAGAGACGTCTTACTGTAATTATATAGGGCCCTGATGAGACCACACCTGGAGTATTGTGTACAGTTTTGGTCTCCTTAGAAGGATATACTTGCCATAGAGGGAGTGCAACGAAGGTTCACCAGACTGATTCCTGGGATAAGAACATAAGAACATAAGAAATAGGAGCAGGAGTAGGCCAATTGGCCCCTTGAGCCTGCTCCGCCATTCAATAAGATCATGGCTGATCTGATCCTAACCGCCAATCTACTATCACAGAACCATCTCCTGAACCTAACGGAATTGGACACACGAAATAGGAGCAGGATCAGGCTACACGGCCCCTGGGCCCGCTACGCTACCCACAGGGCCATGACCGATCCGAACCTAGACTCATGTCCAAATTCCTGCCCGCTCCCCGTAACCCTTAATTCCCTTTACTTCTAGGAAACTGTCTATTTCTGTTTTAAATTTATGTAATGATGTAGCTTCTACAGCTTTTTGGGGCAGCATATTCCATGGACCTACCACCCTCTGAGTGAAGTAGTTCCTTCTCATCTCAGTTTTGAAAGAGCAGCCCCTTATTCTAAGACTATGCCCCCTAGTTCTAGTTTCACCCATCATCGGGAACATCCTCCCCGCATCCACCCGATCCAACCCCTTCACAATCTTAGATGTTTCAATAAGATCGCCTCTCATTCTTCTGAACTCCAATGAGTAGAGTCCCAATCTACCCAACCTCTCCTCATATGTCCATCCCCTCATCCCTGGGATTAACCGAGTGAACCTTCTTTGTACTGACTCGAGAGCAAGTATGTCTTTTCTTAAGTATGGACACCAAAACTGTATGCAGTATTCCAGGTGCGGTCTCACCAATACCTTGTACAACTGAAGCAATACCTCCCTATTTTTATATTCTATCCCCTTAGCAATGAAAGCCAACATTCCATTGGCCTTCCTAATCACTTGCTGCACCTGCATACTAACCTTTTGAGTTTCGTGCACCAGGACCCCCAGATCCCTTTGTACTTCAGTACTTTCCAGTTTCTTGCCATTTAGATAATAACTTGCTCTACTATTTTTCCTGCCAAAGTGCATAACCTCACACTTTCCAGTATTGTATTCCATCTGCCAAATCTCTGCCCACTTACTTAGCCTGTCTATGTCCCCTTGCAGATTTTTTATGTCCTCCTCACTCACTACTTTCCCTCCCATCTTAGTATCATCTGCAAACTTTGATATGTTACACTCGGTCCCCTCCTCAAATCGTTAATATAGATTGTAAAGAGTTGGGGACCCAGCACTGACCCCTGCGGAACACCACTGGTTACTGATTGCCAGTCTGAGAATGAACCATTTATCCCAACTCTCTGCCTTCTGTTAGATAGCCAATCCTCTATCCATGCCAGAATATTACCCCCAATCCCGTGATTTTTTATCTTAAGCAATAATCTTTTGTGTGGCACCTTGTCAAATGCCTTTGGAAGTCTAAATACAGCTCATCCACTGGTTCCCCTTTATCCACCCTGTGTGTTACTTCCTCAAAGAACTCCAGCAAATTTGTCAAACATGACTTCCCCTTCATAAAACCATGCTGACTTTGTCCTATTAAATTATGATTATCCAAATGTCCCGTTACTGTCTCCTTAATAATGGTCTCCAAAATGTTATCTACCACAGATGTTAGGCTAACCGGTCTATAGTTTCCAGCCTTCTGTCTACTGCCCTTTTTAAATAAGGGTGTTACATTAGCAGTTTTCCAGTCTGCCGGGATCTTTGCTGAGTCCAGGGAGTTTTGGAAAATTATTACCAATGCATCCACAATCCCTACCGTCACTTCCCTCAAGACCCTAGGATGTAAGCCATCAGGTCCAGGTGATTTATCCGCCTTGAGTCCCATTATTTTACCGAGTACCACTTCCTTAGTGATTTTGATCGTGTTTAGCTCCTCCCCCCCTATAGCCCCCTGTTTGTCCAGTGTTGGGATATTCTTAGTGTCCTCTACTGTAAAGACTGATACAAAATATTCATTCAGTGTATTTGCCATCTCCATATTTCCCACCATTAATTTCCCGGTCTCATCCTCTAAGGGACCAACATTTACTTTAGCCACCCTTTTTCTTTTTATATAACTATAAAAACTCTTACTATCTGTTTTTATATTTTTTGCTAATTTACTTTCATAATCTATCTTCCCTTTCTTAATCAATCTTTTTGTTATTTTTTGCTGTCTTTTAAAGTTTTCCCAATCCTCTATCCTCCCACTAGATTTGGCTACCTTATAAGCCCTTGTTTTTAGTCGAATATTATCCTTAATTTCTTTACTTAGCCACGGATGACTGTCTTTTCTTTTACACCCTTTTCTTCTCAATGGAATATATATTTTTTGGAAGTTGTAAAATAACTCCTTAAATGTACACCACTGATCATGTATCGTCTTACCCTTTAATCTATTTTCCCAATCCACTCTACTTAATTCCGCTCGCATACCTTCATAGTCTCCTTTATTCAAGCTTAGCACGCTTGTTTGAGATCCAACCTTCTCACCCTCTAATTGAATATGGAATTCAACCATGTTATGGTCACTCATTCCAAGGGGATCCTTTACTAGGACATTTTTAATTAATCCTGTCTCGTTACACAGGACCAGATCTAAGGTTGCTTGCCCCCTGGTCGGTTCAGTTACATACTGCTCAAGAAACCCATCCCTAATACACTCAATGAACTCATCTTCAAGGCAGCCCTGCCCAATTTGATTTGTCCAATTAATATGATAGTTAAAATCCTCCATAATTAAAGATGTTCCCTTATTACAAGCCTCAACTATTTCCTGATTGATACTCCGTCCAACAGAGTTGCAACTGTTCGGAGGCCTATAGACTACGCCCACTAGTGTTTTTTTCCCCTTATTATTCCTTATCTCCACCCAAACTGTTTCTTTATCCTGATCTTTTGGCCCAATATCATTTCTCTGTATTACAGTGATTCCTTCCTTTATTAACATAGCCACCCCACCTCCCCTTCCTTCCTGCCTGTCCTTCCTGATCGTTAAATAACCTGGTATGTTTAATTCCCAGGCATTGTCACCCTGCAGCCATGTTTCTGTAATGGCCACAAGATCATACCCATATGTAGTTATTTGTGCCATTAACTCATCTAATTTGTTACGAATGCTACGTGCATTCAGATAGAGAACTTTCAAATATGTTTTGTGACACTTAGTTCCTGCTTTTGCCCTTTTTATTACTTTACCTTTTACTCCATACCTTCTGCCCCTTCCTGACACACTCTGGTTTTTAATTTCCCCACTGCTACCTAAGTCTATGACCTTCTCTGTTGTCATTTTTATTATTTGCTCTCTAGGAACCTCCCCCCGACTAGTTAGTTTAAAGCCCTCTCTACAGCCCTAGTTATATGATCCGCCAGGACTCTAGTCCCAGCACTGGCCAAGTGAAGCCCGTCCCAATGGAACAGCTCCCTCCTGCCCCAGTACTGGTGCCAGTGTCCCAGAAAGCAAAACCCATTTCTCCCACACCAGTCTTTGAGCCACTCATTTAACTCTCTAATTTTATTTGTCCTAGCCAAATTCGCTCGTGGCTCAGGTAATAATCCAGAGATTAATACCCTTGAGGTTCTGTTTTTTAATTTGACCCCTAGCTGCTCATACCCCTTTAACAGAACCTGCTTCCTTGTCCTATCTACGTCGTTTGTACCAACATGGACCACGACAACTGGATCCACCCCTCCCACTGCAAGTTTCTTTCCAGCCCAGAGGAGATGTCCTTAACCCTGGCACCGGGCAGGCAACACAGCCTACGGGACTCTCGCTCTCGGCTGCAGAGAACTCTATCTATCCCCCTAATAATACTATCCCCAACCACTACAACATTTCTATTTACTCCCCCCTCTTGAATGGCCCCCCGTTCCATGGTGCTGTGGCCAGGTTGCTCATCCTCCCTGCAGTCCCTGCTCCCGTCCCCACAGGGAGTAAGAACCTCGAACCTGTTGGACAAGAGCAAGGGCTGCGGCTCCTCCAACACTACCTCCTGGATCCCCGTACCTGCCTCACTCGTAGTCACACCATCCTGTCCCTGACCATGGGCTACATCTGAATTAATTAACTTCATAGGTGTGACCATCTCCTGAAACACAAAGTCCAGGTACTTCTCCCCCACCCTGATGTGTCGCAGTGTCTGAAGCTCAGACTCCAGCTCATCAATACGGAGCTGGAGTTCCTGTAGCAGCAGACACTTGTCACAGATGTAATCACTGTGAGCCTCAATGGGGTCCACCGGCTCCCACATTTCGCAACAGTAACACATCACCTGCTCCATTCTATGTAATTAATTTAAAAAAATTATTTATTGATGGGGGATTGTCCTATGAGGAGAGATTGAGTATACTAGGCAATATAAAAAGGAAGAGGTTAGCTAAAGTAAACGTTGGTCCCTTAGAGGATGAGACTGGGGAATTAATAATGGGGAACAGGGAAATGGCAGAGACTCTGAACAAATATTTTGTATCTGTCTTCACAGTAGAAGACACTAACAACATCCCAATAATGGACAATCAAGGGGCCACAGGGAGGGGGGAACTAAAAACAATCACTATCACTAAGGAAATAGTACTTGGTAAAATAATGAGATTAAAAGATGACAAGTCCCCTGGACCAGATGGCCTGCATCCCAGAAGTAGTGGCTGCAGAGATAGTGGATGCATTGGTTGCAATATACCAAAATTCCTTGGACTCTGGAGATGTCCCAGCGGATTGGAAAACCACAGGGATCGGTGCTGGGGCCTCAACTATTTACAATCTACATTTATGACTTGGATGAAGGGACCGAGTGTAATGTAGCCAAGTTTGTGGATGATACAATGATGGGTGGGAAAGCAAGTTGTGCAGAGGACTCAAAGAACCTGCAAAGGGATATAGACAGGCTAAGTGAGTGGGCAAACATTTGGCAGATGGAGTATAATGTGGGAAAGTGCGAGGTTATCCACTTTGGATGGAAAAATAAAAAAGCAAATTATTATTTAAATGGAGAGAGATTACAAAATGCTACAGTTCAGAGGGACCTGGGGGTCCTTGTGCATGAAACACAAAATGTTAGCATGCAGGTACAGCAAGTAATCAAAAAGGCAAATGGAATGTTGGCCTTTATTTCAAAGGGGTTGGAGTATAAAAGCAGGGAAGTTCTGCTACAACTATACAGGGTATTGGTGAGACCACACCTTGAGTACTGCGTACAGTTTTGGTCTCCTTATTTAAGGAAGGATATACTTGCATTGGAGGCAGTTCAGAGACGATTCACTAGGATAATTCCAGAGATGAGGGGGTTGACTTATGAGGAAAGGTTGAGCAGGCAGGGCCTATACTCATTGGAATGTAGAAGAATGAGAGGTGATCTTATCGAAACATATAAGATACTGAGGGGGCCTCGACAGGTAGATGCAGAGTCTCTTAATGTCTCTTAATCTCTCCTTTTGTTCTTTTATCCCCTCCCCCTTTTCCCAGCTTTATCCTTGCTTTAAATCTATTTGATTTCCTGCTGTCTCCAGTTCTGCTGAAAGGTCTTCGACCTGAAACGTTAACTCTGTTTCTCTCTCCACGGATGCTGCCTCGCCTGCTGAGTTTTTCCAGCGTTTTCTGTTGTTATTTCAGATTTCCAGCATTTGCAGTATTTTGCTATCATATTAGTGTTTGGTCCACTGCCACCTCTCTTCTAGGAATGCCTACCTTGAAGAAGTTCTGCTCTTCTCTTCGACGGGACCTCCGTTTGTCTCTTCAACCTTGTTCAAATTCACTGCTTTCAGTTTCCCTTCTCGTGTTTGATCAGGTATCTGCCAAGACTCGGTTTCACAGCCACATTACTTTTCCTCAGCAACTGTCTCCGGTTCCGTCTTATTCCACGTGGATTCCAACTCAACTTCCACCCTACGTGTTTCGGATCCACCCAGGATTACAAATATCTCCAAGATATTCATCGTTCCTCGAACTACTGCTCTCGCCGCATCTTGAGATCCACGCTCAATGCCATGCGGCGCCACATGAACACTCTCGACCTCTCTCTTCAGCAGCACCGACGCAATCTATCTCAAAGCTGTCCGGGTCCACAGTTCCACTTCATCCTTCGACTCATCCGACGCTTCAACAAAAAACTTTTTTTCTTCCTTTCTGATGTCAAGGATCGCAAGCTTCATCAACTCTTGAACACCAACGTCCCTCCGGAACCTTCTTCCCCTTCACTTTCCTCTGACCTCCCTTCTCCCAATCTCACCCCTGCCGTGTTTTCACTATCCCCTCTAACCTTCCCCTCTCTGACCCCGAACGATCAGTCCTCAGCAAAGGCCTGAGCTTCATCCCCTTACGCCCCCACCTCAATGAATTTCGAGCTCGGCACGATGCTGAGCTCTTTTTCCGCCGCCTTCGCCTCCGTGCCCACTTCTCTGGCCAGGAGTCTTCCCCCCATACGGCTGACCCTTTCTCCCGCTTTCAGAATTCCTGTTCTACCTGGACCCCTCCCTCTGGCCTCTTACCCTTTCTAGATCTTTTCATTGCCAACTGCCGGCGTGACATCGGCCGTCTCAATTTCTCTGCTCCCCTCTCTCACTCCAACCTACCTCCCTCTGAACTTGCAGCACTCTATTCCCTCAGATCCAACCCCGACATTGTCATTAAACCTGCTGACAAGGGTGGTGCTGTTGTTGTTTGGCGTACCGACCTCTACCTAGCGGAAGCTGAACGCCAACTCTCCGACACCTCCTCCTACCTCCACCTGGACCATGACCCCACTACCGAACATCAAACCACCATTTCCAAGACCGTCACTGACCTCATCTCCTCTGGAGATCTTCCCCCCACGGCCGCCAATCTCATAGTTCCCCAACCCCGCACAGCCCGCTTCTACCTCCTTCCCAAGATCCACAAACAGGACTGCCCCAGTAGACCCATCGTTTCAGCCTGTTCTTGCCCCACGGAACTTATCTCTTCCTAACTCGACTCTATTTTTCTCTCCCCTTGTCCAGTCTCTTCCCACCTACATCCGCGACTCTTCCGACGCCCTCCGCCATTTTAACAGTTTCCAGTTTCCCGGCCCCAACCGCCTCCTCTTCACTATGGACGTACAATCCCTCTACACCTCCATCCCCCACCAGGATGGCCTGAGGGCGCTCCGCTTCTTCCTTGAACAGAGGCCCAACCAGTCCCCATCCACCACCACCCTCCTCCGCCTGGCTGAACTTGTTCTCACATTGAACAACTTCTCCTTTGACTCCACCCATTTCCTCCAAATTAAAGGTGTTGCTATGGGTACCCGCATAGGTCCTAGCTATGCCTGCCTTTTCGTGGGATATGTGGAACACTCTTTGTTCAAATCCTACTCGGATCCCCTCCCACACCTCTTTTTCCGGTACATTGATGACTGTATCGGTGCCGTCTCCTGCTCTCGCCCTGAACTAGAACATTTCATTCACTATGCTTCCAATTTCCACCCTTCCCTCACCTTCACATGGTCCATCTCCGACTCTTCCCTTCCCTTCCTCGACTTCTCCATCTCCATCTCTGGGGATAGGTTATTGACTAACATTCACTACAAGCCCACTGACTCCCACAGCTACCTGGACTACACTTCCTCCCACCCCGCCTCCTGTAAGGACTCTATTCCATTCTCCCAGTTTCTCCGTCTCCGCTGCATCTGCTCTGATGATGCCACCTTCCATACCAGTGCTTCCGACATGTCTTCCTTTTTCCTCAACCGAGGATTCCCCTCTACCGTGGTCGACACAGGCCCTCGACCGTGTCCGTTCTATCTCCCGCACTTCTGCCCTCACCCCTGCCCCTCCCTCCCGGAACCACGATAGAGTTCCCCTTGTCCTCACCTTTCACCCCACCAGCCTCCACATTCAACGGATCATCCTCCGCCATTTCCGCCACCTCCAGCGTGATCCCACCACCAAACGCATCTTCCCCTCACCTCCCCTTTCAGCATTCCGCAGGGACCGCTCCCTCCGCGACACCCTAGTCCACTCCTCTACCACCCCCAGCACCCCATCCCCTTCGCCCGGCACCTTCCCGTGCAAGCGCAGGAGATGCAACACATGCCCTTATACCTCCCCTCTTCCCACTATCCAGGGCCCCAAACACCCCTTCCAGGTGAAACAGCGATTTACTTGTACTTCCTGCAATTTAGTATACTGTATTCGCTGCTCACGATGTGGTCTCCTCTACATTGGGGAGACCAAACGCAGATTGGGTGACCGCTTTGCGGAACACCTCCGTTCAGTCCGTAAGGGGGACCCCGAGCTCCCGGTCGCCTGTCACTTTAATTCACCGCTTCACTCCTACTCTGACCTCACCGTCCTCGGCCTATTACACTGTTCCACGGAAGCGCAGCGTAAGCTCGAGGAACAGCACCTCATCTTTCGTTTAGGCACGCTACAGCCCTCTGAACTCAATATCGAGTTCAACAATTTTAGATCATAACCTTAGCCAAATCACATTTATATTTTATTTTCTCATCCACCCTTTTATTTCCCCCCCCCCTTTTTTTTCCTCCTAGAAGCTGGCAGCTGTCCTTCATTCTGCCATTGCATTTCACACTTCTTTCAGCCTTAACCTGTCACATTAACACCACCTCTTGCCTTGATATCTCTTAATGTCTCTTAATCTCTCCTTTTGTTCTTTTATCCCCTCCCCCTTTTCCCAGCTTTATCCTTGCTTTAAATCTATTTGATTTCCTGCTGTCTCCAGTTCTGATGAAAGGTCTTCGACCTGAAACGTTAACTCTGTTTCTCTCTCCACGGATGCTGCCTCGCCTGCTGAGTTTTTCCAGCGTTTTCTGTTGTTATTTCGGATTTCCAGCATCTGCAGTATTTTGCTATCATATCGATGCAGAGAGGATGTTTCCCCTCGTGGGGAAATCTAGAACGCGGGGGCACAGTTTTAGAATAAAGGGTCGCCCTTTTAGAACTGAGATGAAGAGGAATTTCTTCTCTCAGAGGGTCGTAAATCTGTGGAATTCTCTGCCCCAGAGAGCTGTGGAGGCTGGGTCATTGAATACATTTAAGGTGGAGAGAGACAGATTTTTGCAAGATAAAGGAGTGAAGGGTTATGGGGAGCGGGCGGGGAAGTGGCTTTGCGCCCCAGATCAGCCATGATCTTATTGAATGGCGGAGCAGGCTCGAGGGGCCAAGTGGCCTATTCCTGCTCCTATTTCTTATGTTCTTATGTAAAATCAATTTAGTGATGTACCTGCCCTTATTTCAGTTGTCTCTGCTTGCACCTGGTTATGCTATATAAATAAAAGGTTCTTACTATTACGATTGCTAATAATGGGCTGCAAGTATAGAATTTGTGGACTGAGCTAAAAGTAAGCTTCAGTCTCTGCATTTCAGCCAGTGTCTATCATAATTACTGCAAACAGTGAGTGTGGCTGGAAATGATGGACCATATGGCAATACCGAGCTAGATAAAGAACTCAAGTGCAGCTACTGTAACATTCATCACTCTGGGCAATAAAGTAGCAAGGAAACCAATACAGCTGGAGTTCATTAATGAACCTATTGTATTCCATAATATTTTTTTTATTCGTTCCTGGGATGTGGGCGTCGCTGGCAAGTCCAGCATTTATTGCCCATCCCTAATTGCCCTTGAGAAGGTGATGGGGAACCGCTGCAGTCCGTGTGGTGAAAGTACTTCTATAGTGCTGTGAGGGAGGGAGTTCTAGGATTTTCATGTAACCCTTTCACCTGCATTTCCTCCAACCTTTTCTGTGTCAAAATAATATCACTTTGTATTCTGCTGACTGAATCGGAGTGAGTATCGCCATTTTGTTGAATATTTCATGAGAAAGTATACTGCTACAGTTCCTGAGCCATTTTATGCATTATTGCTGGTTTTTCTAAACCATTAGCTTCCCATTCCGCTCCTTCAGGTGCAGAATTTGTTTATTTCTCTGACAAAGAAATGAAAAGTGACACTGATATGAATACAAGTTTAAGCTGCAGTGTTCTACTCTTTGAGATGTGCACACATTAGGCTGCCCCAGTCTTCATGTAGAGAGGTGCATATGTCTAGAGTTTAAGATATACTTGCTTGCTGCTCATCTCATCCTTAAATCCTTTCTAAGTTTCCAGTTTTAAATAATGGCTCATCACTTGGCCAATTTGGCATTGCTTTTAGTGGCAGACACTGAGAGAACGATGGCCTTGTTGAATTCCATTTTTATCCTCAGATATCTGTGGGTCCTCCAATTCTGGCCTCTTGCGCATCCTCGATTTCCATCACCCACCATTGACGGTCGTGCCTTCAGCTGCCTAGGCTCTTGGTATCAAATTTTGTTTGATAATGCTCCTTGGGACATTTTACTACATTAAAGGCGCGATATAAATGCAGGTTGTTGTCAACCTGAGAGGTTGTGCTCCCGCCTCAGAAGAATGCTGGAATCACTCAGAACACAGTGGGCCACCAACCGCCTTTCCCAGCTCACCTGCGGCCATTCCAGCATCAAGTTATATATCTCAGCTGACAGAGGTCAGGTTTTGCATTACTATTTGTTTTGTGGCATATCACGCCACAAGGCCCCAATCAAATACACTGGGGTAAAATTTCATCTTGGGAGGTACCACAAAGCGTGCGTTATCAAATCGGCCACCTATCATACGCCCTGCCTGATGTTTAATTCCACTATTTATGGATTATTTAATCAAAATATCACCTCTTGTAAAGCCATGCCTGCTTTTATTTATTTTCTGCTCTGTTCCCTTTCGCTCCATGTCGTTAACTACCAAGCTCAAAGCTCTTATGTCCCAGTGCAGAGTGCAACCTCCTACCTATGATAACGTTATTGGGGGTAATTGTAACTTTGGGTGATAGTCATTGTTCCCTTTAATTTTTTTTGGGTGCGTGGCCCCTTTAAGGGGTTGCGCGACCCATTCAAAATACCGCGCAATCGCCAGCCGGTGAGCCAGCTGCGTGGGAGCTGCAGAGCACTGCGCGGCCGCATGCCACACAGCTTAAAGGGAATATTGGTGATAATGTAAAATGGCCGATATCGGATTGGCTGCCCATTAGGAGCCACGTCTGATTTTTCCTTCCATTTGGAAAGGAAAATCAGGCGGAGTGTATAATGGGCAGTTCATTCGTCATCGCCCACTTTACACCATTGCTCAAAGTTAAAATGACCCCCATCGGGTCCCTTGTCACCATTCACCTCCCAAAAGACATCAACTCTTTCATTAATTACTTCACCAAGGTCTTTTGACGGTTTACCTTCGGCCTGAACGTGACACAGTTCTCACGTTATTATTGCAACCACTTCAAGTAGAAAAGCATCTTTCATAGCCTTGGCTGCCGGTGCTGTGAAATCTGCTGGTTTGCACTGTGGAGTGGGTACAACAGCATCAGTGACAAAACAAGAACAACTGAGCATGTGCAGGTAGCTGCTTGAAAGTTATTGCTGAATCTGCTTCCACCATCCTTTCAGGCAGTGCATTCCAGATCACAACAAATCGCAGCGTAAAAAAAAATTCTCCTCCTCTCCCCTCTGGTTCTAATGCCAACTATTTTAAATCTGTGTCCTCTGGTTACCGACCCTCCTACCAGTGGAAACAGTTTCTCCTTATTTACTCTATCACAACCCTTCATGATTTTGAACACCTCTGTCAAATCTCCCCTTAACCTTCACTGCTCTGAGGAGAATAACCCCAGCTTCTCTAGTCTCTCCACATAACTGAAGCCCCTCATCAGTTGGAAATGGTTGGCTCTCGCAGTGAAGTTCAGATTAGTTTTCCTGAATGCCGTGCTCTGGGTCATTTCAAACAGTCCTGATCTAATAAGTAAGGCAAGTTTGTGGAGTAAAATCTCACGTTAACAACCTTTGAATATTACAGTCGAGTATCTGCTACTAATTAACAGCATTGATAGCAGAGGCGGTCATTAAAACTAGCAGATACCCAGGGACATCAGCCTGGTTTCCATTTTCTGCAGTACTGCCTGTTATCCAACCCTCGCAGAGTGAAATTTGTAACAAAATTGTGAAAATCTGCTGTTCTTTGGTCAGATTTTGTTAATGAGCTTTCAGAGAAGATGAAGGCAGCCTTCCATTGGGGAAAATTAAAACGACCAGGTAGGAATTAGTTTACTGCTGAGCTAAAGTGAATTTAATGATTGAGGAGGGGAAGGGGGAGGGGCTAAACTCTTTGGCCAAGTATCCGTTGAACATGCATTTTGCTGGAATTGTCACATTAACTGGTTCATTATTGGCCTTGATGGGAGGAGGCTGCTGGGGATCATCGTCTCCATTGGAAAAATCCCACTCTCCAGAGTTGGGAGAAGTACTCTTGGCCATTACTCGACTAAATACAGTCCCCACTTTTTATAGCGGGTGTGTTGGAGTCAACGTGATTTGCCCACTATACGCGGTGGACAGTAAAACCAAAAATCGAACGTAACCAACATATAAAAAAAAAGTAAATCTCCACTTCGCAATTGCATCTTCTGATTGTTAGCAGTTACATCCAGAATCTCATCACGAAGGTAATCACACTTTAACAAGGTGTGAACAGCTGATTGAAACTGCTTGAAACAGACCCGGCAGAGCCTATTAAATGGGTAGATATAGGGTAAGAACTTATTGAACCACCCGAAATGGTCAGTGTGCTTAATATGTTATAAGCAGCTCCTTTGTAATTGATTCCTATGGTAACAGGAAATGGTTAACACTGTTTTCCTGATATAGGCGGCTGCCCGTGATACGCATTAACGGTATAAGTGGTGGGGACTGTAAGTGGCAATGAAGTGTTGTAAATGAGCATCGCTGCAGATGAGTCTTGATTGGCCAGGTTTCTGCTGGTAAGGTTAACGAAATCCTATGGACCAAATTCACCCAGCGAAACACTGAAGGAGTCAGCATTCACTGTTGTTAAAGTGTAAAAAAATGCAAGATTACCATCTGGGTTTCTAAAAGTGGAAAGCATACCTTTAATGTCTAAATACCATTCTGGTGGGCAGAAGCTGGACACAGGCAGGGCGAGCCTGGCATGGAGCTGGTTCTGTGCATCTGAGTGCGCGCATCACAAAACTATTTTCGCTTCATGATGCAAGCATACAGACAGACTGAACGAGCCCCACTCAATGAGCTGGCCAGAGCAGGAGGCACCTAAACTGAAAGATCCACAATAATCTGGGTCTACAACGCTGTTGGATCCCCAGAGGTCACTGTTACAAATTGGGCTTCATCCCAACAGTCCTTACTCATGCTCCTAAAGTCAGCTTTCACAGGCAGGTCAGCGCTTCCCATGAACTGTATGTACAAAGTGATTGGGATAGTGCACCTCAGGGTTAACAAGCTATTCTTGGTCCACTGGAGTCTACAGCAGATATATTTCAGACTAAACTACAAATTATATTTAATTGTAAGATGTAAATTTATACAAAAGCTCAACAGCAGATAAAGAACAGTTCAGTTCTTAACTTTCAGGAATACTTCAAACCATTTTCTGAAACCACAACAGCAAAAGTGTTTGTATTCAGAGTCCGTAATCTGAATCTTTGTGGAGCGAATCACAGAGTTCTACCTCACTGCCACGATGTCGAAGTACAGTTGGAATGAGTGAACTAAAGTTAAGGTAAAAAGCTACAGTAAATACATCTGGTCTAGGCAGCTTTTCACACCTCAGTTCCAAAGTACACCTTTCATAATAGGCTGCCTCTGCATCCATCACCTCAGGCACAACCGGGGATAGAATTACATAGATTAGGAGATCTGTTCTCATTTCTCAGATGTCATAGAGCAAGTCACAAAACTTCACTCAACAGAACAGTAATCAATATTCATTACATCCATTACCCGAGTGGATGGAAGTGAAAAGCAGCTCGCTGTCTGAATGAGTTGTTTCTCGGTTCTGACCTGAGACTAAACTCATAGGAATATCAGATTGACATGATACCCCTTTTAATGGATTTGGTAATTACTGACAATTAACTCACACAGCCCCATCTAGTTTTGCACACAAGCTCTCAAGTCAATAACAACAACAACAACTTGTATTTATATAGCGCCTTTAACGTAGTAAAATATCCCAAGGCACTTCACAGGACTGTCATAAAACAAAATTTGACACTGAGCCAGATAAGGAGATATTAGGGCAGATGACCAAAAGTTTGGTCAAAGAGGTAGGTTTCAAGGAGTGTCTTAAAGGGGGAAAGTGGAGGTAGCGAGGTTTAGGCAGGGAATTCCAGAGCTTAGGGCCTTGGCACACCACCAATGGTGGAGCGAATAAAATCAGGGATGCTCAAGAGGCCAGAATTGGAGGAGCACAGATATCTTGGATGGTTGTAGGGCTGGAGGAAATTACAGAGATAGGGAGGGGGCAAGGCCATGGGGAGATTTGAAAACAAGAATCAGAATTTTAAAATCGAGGTGCTGCTTAACCGGGAATCAGAGTAGGTCAGCGAGCACAGGGGTGATGGGTGAACGGGACTTTCTTTCTAAATTTCAGTTAAATGAGTAGAAATACTGGTAGTAATTTTCTTTTATATATAAACAGTTAATTGTATTACAGAATTATACATGTACTCAGGGACTAATATGTTTCTATGTTTTAATATTAAATCCTCCACCATGTGCACGATGAAGTAGATGTTTGATGTTACCATCTAGCAGAGCTGTCAACATTGGGCAATTCCAGATGTGAGGTTTTCAGTGCGACATCATAATCCTGCAGAGAGGGGGCCATAATCTCTGATGCATGACCCCCCCGCTGAATGTGCGAGTGTTCGAAGCTCTGGTGGCAACAGTCAGCAACAGGCAGACTTGTCACTACTGTAGTAAATTGCCCTGTGTTGTTTTTTGTTCCAGCTTTGCTAGCAGTTATTTTTAGTACAACGTGGCTGGAACTACAGCCTACTGAGGACAGATCTCCTGTTGTGCCATTGCAACATTGACACGAGAAGAAATAATGAAATGAGGTATTGAGTAGTTTCTGCAGATATCACTGTTGCTGCTAGGCTGCAGGAAAATCTAGAGACAGTAGAGAATGACAACTGTAGAGGAACAATAAGGAAAACTGGATGATCGATCATCATTACCACCAACCCACTGCCTGCCGTCCCATTCTGCCCAGCTGAAGGGATAATTACTAGTCCTAGCCCCTTTAGGGCTACCCCAGATCAGGCGTATTCCCCAGACGTTCACTTTCAACTAAAGTTTGAGGTTGCTGAATCCTAAAGATGCTTAATTAGGTCTAAAGGTCTGGACCATCTCTCCCTAAAGGAAAGGAACAACCTGAAAATGTTACCGTCCTCCAGATAGCACTTTTAATAAGTTTAGCTAGACTGTAACGTTCTGGATATTATGAGGGTCCGGAAAACTCCCCCAGAACTCTGCAACTCCTCACCAAAGAGTGTACAGAAATTGAGTTCGTGAGTTTGATACAGAAGTCTTATGTGAGACAATTCTAAAAATATATAGATTTATTAAAGAACCGACATGTAATTTACAGTTGGTGAGTCAATCGCAACATTAACAGTTCCAAAAAGAGAAAGTTTACAATTCTATTATCAGAGAACCTACTCTCAAATCTTAACTTTGCTACAGTTTTACAGTTCTTAGTTTTCTACAGGATATCCACCAAAATCAAATACAGTACCTTTGATCCCCGAGGTACAAAGAGTTGGAGACTTACAGAGCCGCCTCTGAAGCCGAGAATCGCCTTGCCCCTTTAAAGCGAGTTTACTATCCCATTTGAGAGTTCAATATTTATACCCTTTTCCAGTGGTATTTCCTTTAAGGTTTTCTGCTGATGTAAGCTAATTATCTCTAGTCATTTTTCTGCTGACCCCTGCAATTCTTACAGTCACCTCAACTGGTAGCATTACAGAATTATGTCTCTTCTCTAGGTGTTCTAAGTTTACCATAAAAAACGGTGTAACGGCAGGTGCGTTTTACTTGATGTCATTTTTATGAAGGCAGATGTTTCTTAATTTTATGTGCTTCTTTACGAAGTGTAAATTAGAACACCTTAACCAGGGTGAACCATTGTCTTGTTCCGAAAGATTCAGACTACCGGAGCCTTTAACCTTCTGTTTCAATAAGGTTATTGATTCAGTGACAACAACTATCTTATCTCTATGGCCAGAATGCTTTCACAGCTTTTTCATAGTTAGGTTTCTAGATTTCCAGACCCAGTTTGTCATGTTTTAATAAGGCCAGAATTCTTTCATAGAATGGTGTATTTTTCTGAATAGGTTATATGGCTTATTCCTTCACACAGCATCAGTGGCAACTCCCCAAGAAAGTCAGAAAATCCTCCATGGACTATTTATAATAATGACAAATGATTTTAAATACAAAGGATATCATGCTGAATGGCCTGAATATATTAAAGGTTATACAGGGACTAGGTAGTACAATGGGCTAACCACTTTGCTTTTATCTCTGGAACATGGGTTTTAATCCAGCCAGGAAGGAAGGACAGGCAGACATACTTGCATTTATATAGCTCCCTATCAAGTCTCGCAGAGACGCTCATGCCACTTTAGATATAATGAATTATTTTGTAGTGCAGTGATTAGGTCAATGCTATGGCCACCAGAAGTGGGTTAGGGTGGGACTTCCACTTACCAGTGTGTTACGGTGGGGCTTCCACTTGGGTCCTTTTGTGCTAGGCCAATGCCACTATCTCTTTTCCCTTAGGTTTGACCCTGAAATGAGCTTCCGAGCACATATCCGCAGCATAACAAATACTTCCACCTCCGTAACATCGCCCGTCTCCGCCGTTGCCTCAGCTCATCCGCTGCTGAAACCCTCATCCATGCCTTTGTTACCTCTAGACTTGTCTATTCCAATGCACTCCTGGCTGGCCTCCCACATTCACCCTACATAAAATTGAGATCATCCAAAACTCGGCTGCCCGTATCCTAACTCGCACCAAGTCCCGTTCGCCCATCACCCCTGTGCTCGCTGACCTACATTGGCTCCCGGTTAAGCAGCGTCTCGATTTGAAAATTCTCATCCTTGTTTTCAATTCCCTCCATGGCCTCGGCCCTTCCTATCTCTGTAATCTCCTTCAGCCCCACAACCCCCCCCGAGATATCTGCGCTCCTCTAATTCTGCCCTCTTGTGCATCCCTGATTATAATCGCTCAACCTTTGGTGGCCGTGCCTTCTGTTGCCTAGGCCCTAAGCTCTAGAATTCCCTGCCTAAACCTCTCCGCCTCGCTACCTCTATTTCCTCCTTTAAGACGCTCCTTAAAACCTACCTCTCACCTGCCCTAATATCTCCTTATGTGGATCGGTGTCAATTTTTTTGTCTTAAAATACTCCTGTGCAGCGCCTTGGGACATTTTACTACGTTAAAGGTGCTATATAAATACAAGTTGTTGTTGTTGTTGTTGTTGTTGTAGGTCAATGCTACTAACTTTTTGGACACAGCAAAATGTCATACACAGCAAAAAGATGAATAATCAGTTATCTATTTTTGGTACTATTGGTTCAGTGAGGAACTCCCTGTTTTTCTTCAAATAGTGTTATGGAATCTTTAACGTCTAGCCAAACTACTGGCATAGGCAGATGGGTCCTCAGCTTAATACCTATCAGAAGGACAGTACCTCCAATAATATAGTATTCCCGCAGTGCTGCTCTGGGCTACCTACTTAGTTTACGTGTTTAGTTTAAGGAGTAGTGCTTGAACCCTTAGGGGGAGAAATTCAGTATCGCCCCATTTGGGGCGCAATTATTGGCCGGGCGCAAAGATTAGCGCCTGGCGCTAATTATCGCCACCGATTGCAAACTTGACTTTTATCGCCCCTGGAGGTGATTGGAGCGCTAAATCAGGCGCTTCACACCTGTCTTAAGGCGCAAAGGCCGAGGAGCGAGGCGCTACCTCAGAGCGCTGGCGAAGCTCATGTAATGTCAGTCAGCAATGGAACACACACACAATGGCACGGGCCAGTTCTTAAAGGGGATGGTTGATCTTGCTTTCCATCCACATCCTGCTCATTGCAGCCTTGAATCTCGGCCTGGGGAGACCTGCACATCAAATCTGCTGGAAAGAACAATGGAGAGTACCAGGCAAAGAGCTCAGAGTGCAGCCCCCACAGTCTCTTCTAAATCGATACAAGGAATGGCAAATCAAAATGAACCTGCAAAGTGCTGCTCAGTACCCAAAACTCCTTCACACAACGTTGAATCTCTCCAGAAGTCTCTCTCTCTCTCTCTCTCTCTCTCTCTCTCAGAATGCGTAGTTCAAAAATGGCACCAACAATAAAAGGCAGGAAGCGGTCACCTTTAAATAGCGCTGCCCCTTTCCCTTCATGAATGCAGAATGCTCCCCTCAACCTGTCGTTGCTAGCGTCAGGCGGTAAGGCAGGGGGCGCCACTCAATATCCACTCCGGGGCGATACCGGGGTGTTGCGCACTCGACTGACGTCACGATCTGCCGGCGCAGGAGATCGTGGCGGTAGTGTTTAGCGCCGCTGCAAAATGTCTAGTTAATTTCGCGAGCGGCGCAAACTTTGCCGCGCCTGGGCGCTAGATGCTTTGCGCCCCATTAGCGCCCTCTTAAGGCGCTAACGGGAGGCGCAACCAACTGAATTTTTCTCCCTTAATCTTCTACCTCTAAAGCATGCTGTCAACTGAACCAAGCTGACACTTAGGGGTGGAATGTATTCAGACAATCCCGGAACCTAATATGTAGGAAAAGGGGGTGAGGAGGCATTCAACTGAATTCCAACCCCTAAAAATGGCCAGATAGCTTTTCCCCCACCACCCACTCCGGGGCAGATTGCACCATCAGCTGCATGTCATCCCGTTACATGTAAACGAGTGAGTAGTTGGGTCCTCGATAGCATTTCCCTCTCATTATTCTGCTCCTCCCCCCAATGAACAACATCGATATAGAAGAGGTGGTAGTACTTGTCTTTTGGTGGGAGCCAGGCTGTCATGATATGGCCCATCAGTTTCTTCCTCCAAACTGGAACAAGCAATGAATGCATCTGGCGACTAATTTTGATGGCTATGGTTTTGAAAGATGTGCGCTCTTTCCTTCCCAGAACAACAGGTTCCCAAGACTTTTTAACCTCTGCTATTTCGGGGCATTATGGGCCAGCCCCTTGAAGCTGCAGCAGCCCAGCATTCGTCCCTCCGTAAAGGTGGACTCCCACTGACGAGCACTGGGTGTGCTTATCAAAGGTGGGGTGAGGTCAACATGGAATCAAACCGGTAGGTGGAAGCCCCCCCTGACCCATTTCTGGTGTAAATCACATGGATGAGGGAAATCCACCATTTAATATCTCGTCTTGTTGTAAGGGTCCTTTGTGAAATAAGTTTGGGCAGTTTCAACTTAGTTTCTATTGAACATGGGCTCGCAACACAAAACTGACCACAATTCAGCCCTTAATTAGAATGCTCACTCATTGGGATGGTGGTACAGGAAATGGAGAAATTCAATGACAACAACTTGCATTTATATAGCGTGTTTAATGTAGTAAAACATCCCAAGGCGCTTCACAGGAACGTTATCAAACAAAATTTGACACCGAGCCACATAAGGAGATATTGTGACAGGTGACAAGGTAGGTTTTAAGGAGCGTCTTAAAACAGGAGAGAGCTAGAGAGGCAGAGAGGTTTAGGGAGGGAATTCTGGAGTTTAGGGCCTCGGCAGCTGAAGGCACGGCCGCCAATGGTAGAGCGATTGAAATCGGGGTTGCGCAAGAGGCCAGAATTGGAGGAGCGCAGAGATCAGAGAAGGTTATAGGGCTGGAGGAGGTTACAGTGATAGGGACGGGCGAGGCAATGAAGGGATTTGAAAACAAGGATGAGAATTTTTAAATTGAGGCGTTGCCGGACCAGGAGCCAATTTAGGACAGCGAGCACAGGAGTGATGGGTCAACAGGACTAGGTGCGAGTTAGGATACGGGTAGCATAGTTCTGGATGAGCTCAAGTTTATGGTGCAGCTGGCTATATTGTACTTGACCTGGAAGTGTTGGATACAGATACTGAACAGGCAATGGAAAAAGGACAAAATTATAATCACTAATAACCCACTACTAAGTTATAAAGTGAAATGCCAGTACAGACCTACTAGTGTCTTTCAGTCATCCTTGTTGTTTCACATGTTGGGAGAGTTAGGATACTGGAGAGATGAGCTCGACAGGCCAGAGGCCTCTTTTACTTCTTATGCATGGTGGTGCTTTCAAGTTGCTGGTCAGATACAGTCTGGAAGCAGTGTTTAGAAGCTCCCCTCCAATCACATCATGAAGCAGGACAGAGAGCTGGGGGCAGCACCATGGAGGCATTGGAAAGGGAATGACACACACTCCTCCCAAACTGCCTTTGACCAGCAGTTTAAAACCAGAGAACACAGCAAGAGGGAAGTGTCTAGTTATTTCCCATTGTAACTTTGAGAATTGTATGGCAACTAGAATATGCTTCCTGTTCCATGCTTGCAGTTACATGGGTCGCAGCAACTGGAAGTAACGAAAAACCCATCTGACAGTTTTGTGAGCCATAATTTGATGAAAAACAGAAACTTATTATCTACTGAATGAGGAACCTCGCTCCAGTAAGCTGACGTGTGGCTAGTGATCGTGTGGGATTCACTAGTTCAATGTTGCAAACATGCGCAGTTTCATTAACTATTTACTGATTTTTCACTATAGTTTTAATGTGCATGATTCAATGGAGGGGAAGGGGAAGAGGCAGAAGATAGTCGATTAAATTGAAAGCGTTGGCATCTCTGCCCAGTGCTAGCAGGGCTGTGGTTTCAGGCTCGGTTGTACTACAAGGTCAAGCATTTCTGGGACTTCTTGGATAATTTTAGAGTATTCCATCTCATGGAGGCTATACATTTATTCTTGTTTCTTAATATCACTATTTGGCACAAAGTTACTTTAAAATATGTCTGCTTCGCTAGTTTTTTTTTATTTGTCTTTTATGATAACTTATTATTTTCCTCTCTCTTGGTCTCCCCATGCCACACCTCTTGCAATGTTTGCGAGGGGGGGAGGGGGGTGGCGGGGAAGAAAACAACCAGCTCCCCGGCCTCTACTGCACTTTACCGCTCCATAACCAGCTGCTAGGGAATGATTGAGTGCACCTTGGGGCGACTGCCTTCGATTCCCCCTCCCTCCTCCTGAGGAGACAGCTGCTCTCCGCTTGGTGTCTCCTTGCTATGGTCGAGCTGAGGCTGGGAATTCCCAGCGGAGAAGTCTCAGCAGTAAAGCTGCATTCTAGCAGTCTACAGCACCGTACTCTGAAGCTTCAACGTGATGTGACATTCTCAATTCTCTTTTGGATCTCTTGCTGATCAAGGCACGCAGTACAGCTTTGGTGCGAGATTTGAGAGGGGGAGGCAAAATAAGGGAGGCGTAAAATAAGACAGAAGTGGAACTTTTGAATTTGCAGCTTACTCAGTGACTCAGTTTTCACACCAGCTATCGTTGTGACCTTTAAGTGTGAAAGCCAATTTAGATTTTCAGGCTGCCTTTATATCACCAATTTTATGCCATTATGAAGCAGTTCAATTGAAGCACCAGAGAATTGAAACCATTGGCAACTTGGGAGTTTCAAATCTAAGGTGCAGGTCACGCTGAAGCATAACTCCTGTGTTCTTGGAGTTTGGTTGCATAGGAGAATATCTATGGAACATAACATATACAAGAAGAACATAAGACGTAGGAGCAGGAGTAGGTCATTTGGCCCCTCGAGCCTGCTCCGCCATTCAATAAGATCATGGCTGATCTGATCTTGGCCTCAACTCCACTTCCCTGCCCGCTCCCCATAACCCTTGACTCCCTTACCATTCAAAAATCTGTCTATCTCCACCTTAAATATATTCAATGACCCAGCCTCCACAGCTCTCTGGGGAAGAGAATTCCAAAGATTCACGACTCTCTGAGAGAAGAAATTTCTCCTCATTTCCGATTTAAAAGGGTGCCCCCTTATTCTGAAATTATGCCCCTAGTTCTAGTTTCCCCCACGAGGGGAAACATCCTCTCTGCATCTACCCTGTCAAGCCCCTTTAGAATCTTATATGTTTCAATAAGATCCCCTCTCATTCTTCTAAACTCCAATGAGTATAGGCCCAACCTGCTCAACCTTCCTTCATAAGACAACCCCTTCATCTCTGGAATCAACCTCGTGAACCTTCTCTGAACTGCCTCCAATGCACGTATATCCTTCCTTAAATAAGGAGACCAAAACTGTACGCAGTACTCCAGATGTGGTCTCACCAACGCCCTGTACAGTTGTAACAGGACTTCCCTACTTTTATACTCCATTCCCTTTGCAATAAAGGCCAACACTCCATTTGCCTTCCTAATTACTTGCTGTACCTGCATGCTAACTTTTTGTGATTCATGTACAAGGACCCCCAGATCCCTCTGTTCCTCAGCATTTTGTAATCTCTCCCCATTTAAATAATAATTTGCTTTTTTATTTTTCCTACCAAAGCGGATAACCTCGCATTTTCCCACATTAAACTCCATCTGCCAGATTTTTGCCCACTCACTAAGCCTATCTATATCCCTTTGGAGATTCTTTGCGTCCTCCACACAATTTGCTTTCCCACCTATCTTTGAATCATCAGCAAATTTGGCTACATTACATTCGTTCCCTTCATCCAAGTCATTAATATAGATTGTAAATAGTTAAGGCTCCAGCACTGATCCCTGCGGAACATTCTGCATCATGACGTGATGATGTCAGGACTGGTAAAAGCACCTGTCAGCAAGGTACAGCTGGGTTGTTCCCCCTCACAAGTTATGGTATATAAACATCCTGGGGCCTGGAACTGACCTATGCATCACAAAAAATACTACGAAAGACAGAGTGGAAGCCTATGAAACTTTCACATTGTTATATGCAGTAGAACTGTATCTTTAAAGTTGGTCTTCTCTGGGAATGGAGACTGAAAGTGATGAGCCTTCCTTAATAAATAGCTATTTATTCTTTTTCACTTCTTCTGAGTGTTAGAAAACCTCTGCTTTCTAACCATAGCTGCTTCGAACCAAAAAATAAAATCACACAATCAGCGTTTGTAGCCAGTTTGAAACAGCAGTGAAGGATTTTCTATTCCAATTGTTTGATGTCTTTCTTGAGATTAAAAAAAGCCAACAAACTCTCATATTAGCATCCTCACAGTATAGAGTCTGGTATTCGTGCATGGGCCTGGAGTAAGTAAACAGGTTGTTAAATGCCCTTACTATAATTCTGGGCTGCACTAGATATTTCTCGTGCTCACTGTAAAGGATGATCCCTGTAAGTCCTCACACCCTATGGACTGACGTGTGACCTTAAACACATTGGGGGAAAAATTTGTCCCCTTAGCATCTCCCGTTAGTGCCAGTAGATGGCGCTAATGGGGTGCTCGTGCAGTTTCGCCGGGGCGAAGCAAATCCAGCGCCGCATGCCAAATCTGGCCCCTCCCCGCAGCACCGCCGGTAAGAGATATCACCGGGAACGTCAACGCCAGGTAGATCGTGATGTCAGTGAGTGTGCAACGCTCACTGACCGCCCGATATGCAAAATTGATTCTTGCCACTTACCTCACCACCTGGAGTAAACACTGACAGGGAGAGCTGGTGTGCAGCACCAGGAAGCCGGCTCCAGGGTCGTTATTTAAAGGGATCATCAGTAATCACTCGCAGCTGTCAGGTTAGTGCAGTTTCAGTGGTTTTTTGTTAGTTTCACAGTTTTATTCAGTAATTTGAAGGTTCTTTTGTATCAGGAGTCTTCTGGCAACTAAAAAGTAGCTACATTTATTCTTCAAATATTCAAACTGCTACACTTGGTAACATTAATGGGGGCTGTACTGGCAGTCGATCTCACCCTCCAGGATCTACGGCGGAGGGAGTGGAGGCAACAAGAAATATGGGAACATGTGCGCAGAGGGAGGAGGAGGGACATCAGGGCTCTCAACAGGAGGCCTTACCTCCGAGGGTATTCCGAGAGTACTTCTCCTACCTTCAATTAAGTGAGGAGCAGTGTATTTGACGGCCTCACCTCACCAAGGAGGTGGTCATAGAACTCTGCCACCTCCTCCAAACAGACCTCCTGCCTCACACCAGGATGACTTAAACCCCAGATCCCCTTTGCTCACCACATCCTCATCAATCCATCCCTCTGTCAGCTGTGGCTCAGTGGGCAGCACACTCGCCTCTGAGTCAGAAGGTTGTGGGTTCACAGTCCCACTCCAGGGACTTGAGCACATAAATCTAGGCTGACACTCCAGTGCAGTGCTGAGGGAGTGCTGCACTGTCGGAGGTGCCGTCTTTCGGATGAGATGTTAAACCGAGGCCTCGTCTGCTCTCTCAGGTGGATATAAAAGATCCCATGGCACTATTTCAAAGAAGAGCAGGGGAGTTATCCCCGGTGTCCTGGCCAATATTTATCCCTCATTAATCCAACATAACAAAAACAGATTATCTGGTCTTATCACATTGCTGTTTGTGGGAGCTTGCTGTGTGCAAATTGGCTACCACATTTCCCACATTACAACAGTGACTCCACTTCAAATAGTACTTCATTGGCTGTAAAGCACTTTGAGATGTCCGGTGGTCGTGAAAGGTGCTATATAAATGCAAGTCTTTCTTTCTTGCAGGCCGTATAACACCGCAAAGCTAAATTGACAGACTCCATAAAAGAATGGTAAGTGAATTAATAAATTTATCAATAATCAGTGAACACATATTGACACCAAAAATATTAACTATTCACCCATGTGCAATCCTTAAGTGCCTCTTGTTACAGTGCCTTTGCCTACTCTAGTGCTCCTACGAAGTGCTGGCCCAGTGGCTGCAGCACGGCAGGTGGAAGGCTGATGAGTATCCATACCGGAGACTTCAGATGGCCTTGCAGGATGCCCTCGACCAGCTCTGTACCCGCAAGGCCTGGCTGTAGACTGCACCACCTCAGCATGAGCAGCAGCAATCTGGGCTAGCTGGATGACAGACAGCAACAAAGGCAATGGCAGAGTGGCAGTGGTGGGAGCAAGAATGCTGTCATCCTGAGAGAGGACAGCAGGTTCCTGCTCCACTGGCCCACTGCCACTCTCCTGGGGCAGCACCTCAGCATCTCTAGCAATCTGTTGGAACACAGATTGCTGGCCTGCTGTGACACCGTGAAAGCCCCAGTCGACGGTGGTAGACCCAGCCACGATGGCAGCAATCAGAGCTTGCAGGGCATCAAGCTGATACTGCATGAGAGCAGTCTGAGAATCGATGCCACCAAGCATAGACTGCATTACAGCACTAAGACGTTGCGTTGCTTCTGCCTGTGCTGCAATGGAAGCTGCCAGATTGCCTGTCACAAGCAGCATCAGGTCTGGGTCGCCACAGTCTCTGAGGGTCTACCTTCCTTTGCAGCGTGGAAATGATGGACTCCATGGTGTGCGCAGAGCCTTGTGTGATGTTGGAGGCGGACTCCTCCACACTCCTTAACATTGCCGAGAGGCTCTCGAGCACCCTTGCCATTGCACCTATCATCTCCGTGTGCATGCCCATCACCCTTCTTCTAAAGGCCTCCCCATCGAGGTCCTCATCTGAGTTCTGTGCAGCAGAACTCACGCACGAACTCGCCCTCTGGGGAGCTGGCCCCCGAGCTACCCTTTCCCCCTGGCCTTGCTGCAGCCCGCTCGTCCCCAGTGCATCACCCTGTGCAGATTTTGCTACTATACTAGCCTCTAAAGAACGTGTAGTGCCAGTATCTGAGCTGGTGCCTGAGGGTGAGACATGCAGTGACGTGGTGTGTTCTTCCTCCTCCTCAACTCCCGCCTCGTTCTCTATGGTGCCCTCAGGGACAGGCTGCTCAGGTGCTTGCTGATTATCTGAAAGCATAAAGGCACAAGAGTCGGGTTAAGGTGAGGGGAGGGGGGCAGGAAGGGAGAAATGCATGCATACAGCATAATTAGCTGGAAAGTGCGAAACACTTCTGGGTAAGTGGGATGTGAGAAGAAGGTGTAGGGATGAACATACCGTTGTTGTCCCCAAGGGGGTCAATGTCGCTGGTGGCCATGGCACCCACCACCTGGCGCCCAATGATCTGCAGCACTCAATTCTCCAGAGCAGACAGTGGTTGGGTGTCAGCTTGTCCTCCGCCTGTGCGCTCCTGCTCCCTCCTGTTGTGTGTCACCTTGGCCTGCAAGAGAAAGGAAAGTGTGTGAGTGAGTGTGGAGCAATGTGTTTGGGTGATGTGCCTGCCATAGTTGAATAGCTGTCATTGTGAGATGTGGGTGTTAGTGTTGGTAGGTGGAGATTGTTGGTGGGTGAGTACTGGGGGTGTGGTGCTTTGGGCCGTGCCTGAAGATTGTGGCTCAGATGATGGTATATATCATTTGTTGAAGCATTCACTCACCCTGACCATCCGAGTGAGGTTGTTAAATTTCTTCCTACACTGTGTGTGGGTCCTGGGGACCACAGTGCTGCCAGAGACATGCTGCGCCATCTCCCTCCACATGGTGCGGAAGACTTGTGGCGAGGGCCTCCTGCCACTTGCCGGGTAGAGCACCGCCCTCCGTTTCTCCACAGCGAAAACCAATACCTCCAATGCTTCATCGCAGAATCTGCGGGCTCTCTCCCTGGGGCGTGGATCTGCCCTGAGCACACCTGGTTCAGTCCTCCAGCTCCTTCTCCTTGTTCTGCTTCTGCTTGCTGAGGCAGCTGCACAGCCAGCAATGCTGAGAATGAGGTGCTGCAGCATCAATGAACCTCCCCTTTAAGTAGTGAAAAAAGCCTCTGGCAATCATGACTTGCAATTTGCCTGCACCTGATATTGGTCCACCCTTTAAGTCTAACGCCACTGAGCTTGGGTTTTAAGACTTGATTTAGGACTCAAATCATTTTATTGAGCAGGGAGCATGAATTTTGTGTGCAGTCTAAAGCATTTGCGCCTGGCACTAATTCTCCAACTTTTCTACTGACACCGCCCATTCCTTGGCTATAACGAATTTTTAG
Source organism: Squalus acanthias (assembly GCA_030390025.1). Classification (NCBI taxonomy): domain Eukaryota; kingdom Metazoa; phylum Chordata; class Chondrichthyes; order Squaliformes; family Squalidae; genus Squalus; species Squalus acanthias. The sequence goes on along the minus strand of CM059441.1, from coordinate 37,647,048 downwards.
CCCTTACAATATCTCATAATTGTATCCATATCATATCCAAGGTTGAACAAGACACTCACTACTGTAGCTTTCTCACTGAAAAGAACACAAACCCTCTCATTTCTCCTAGTCTTCATACAACAGAAGAAATACTACTCCATCAGACCAGGTGACAAACCTTTTTGCCCCGAGGTTGCTTACCAGCCCACTAAATAAATGTCCGCAGACCATTGCTTTCATGCTCTGGCTAAGGAGGCATCAACAAACTCATTATGGTTTTTGATGCTAGGTAATGCCTTGCTGGTTCACATCTAGAAGTTGCTCAGTGTTGACAGCTCTGTTAAATGTTATGGAGTAGATCGGCTGGAAAGGTTCAGTATGTGATGTTGCGTTTATATTACAGACAGCTCCAAGTTTACAAACCACACATCAGGCCTATGTGCCGAACAATCGGGTCACAGCCTGGAAAATTACTGCCTCAAGAGGACCTGGGAACGCCAGTGTCACGATGCTTCGCTGAACCTCTCGTGGCAGTAGCTTCCCCCCTTTACAGTAAGTGCTGTCACTGGGGTTGGGTCAGTTGTTCGTGGCAGAACTGCAATGTAAAGGGGGCGTAACTCAAATTTATTTTGTGACATTTTGGTTCTCATGCTGCGCATCGAAGACAGAAGAGCTACTTGAAGTGGTTCTGTAGCAGAGACCACTGTTGCTATTTTGACAGAAACTCCCTGTGCTCGGTTGCAAAACATCTGTCTTTCGTTCTTCAAAAATAAACTTTATTCATTTATCAAACAAATATCGAACAACAAATATTCTGTACACTGCAAGGTCATATCGCACTGAAAGGCACATCATTCCACTTAGTGTTGGCATTGACACATTAATTTCGATCCAAAACACTGCACTTGAAAGGATGCTACTTTTAGATTGTGCTGCACGGTTTCCTCTGGTGTTCCAATACATTTATTTCCATTTGAAAGATGCTATATATACTATTGAGGCATGCAGTTTCCAGAAGCCTTTGTTCACACCAATACATTTTCTGTAAATATTCAAACTGAAAGCATGTTATCTTTTAGATTCAGGTGCTCAGTACACAAATACCACGGCAGGAGGACCTCAGATTGTGGCCATTCCCCGTTTTGTCCTTGCGGCAGTCGCACCAAAACGGCAGTCCATCCCTCAACATGTAGCCCCGTGCCGTGGGATGTGTAGGTCTTCGAAGCTCAGTCTCCAGCAGGCCCTTGCCTTGGAAGAGCTGCAGGTTTCGGGTAGAACAAACTGATGGCCTTCCAGCAGCAGTTGATTTTTGTCTCGGGCTTGTGTCCACGGGATCAGTCCATAGAGCACTATGAAGCTGCCCAGGATGAACTCCGAGAGAAACCACGACATCAGACGCTCTTTGCAAACTCACGTTCCAGAAGGAGGTGGGTGGCAGCTATCTGTAGGAAAACGTCCTAGAATGGGGAGCCCATCTCCTGACCAATCAACTGAGGTCTTAGTGTCTATTCGACACATCTGGTGACAATTCAAGTCTTTTGCACTTTACACACACAGTTCACTTTTTCAGCCCCCATTCAGACTGTTCACGTTGGAGTCACAACTGCTGTGTTCAGCCTCCCCTGTTAACAGAGGACAAGCTCACACTGAGCCCATCGGTTCTCAGAGTAGAACCTCCTCTGATAGAAAGCGGAAAATAAGGGGTGGGGGAAAAATATCACCTTTTGAGATTGGACGCCAATTGCTGCCTCATTTGCACATTTGCACCAGCCGACGAGAGAAGCAAAGTAGTTTGAGTGGAGGCTGCTCATTGAATGAAGAAATTAGTAGATTGCTGATTGGAAGTGGAACCTAAAGCCGCTTCACCTTTGTATTGATTGGTCTTTGAAAGAGCCACTCAAACCTAAGAGAACCGTGATTGGTGAAATGGTTTGTGGCAGATTTATCGCAAGATTTATTGTGTTGCTTCTGTGGAGACTCTCACTGGTTGTCCTTAGGTGGTCTGACCGAGATGTGACTCTAGTCCCACACCAACATGGTTGACTCTTAACCACTCTCTGTCGCAGCCCAGCAAGCCACTCAGCTGTATTTCAAGAAGGCAGCCCGCCACCACCTTCTTAGGGAAACCAGGGATGGGCCGGCTTCGCCAGCGAGGCCCACACACTGAGAATGAATTGAAAAATGTAGTCCTATATTATATAAATAAAATTGTATATACGTTGCACTGGTACACAAGTCACATCCTCAGGTTCGCAGGTCACAAAAAGCTGTGTTACTCGTGTCACGTTGAAAGCGATTGGGAAAGTTTCAAGTTGATAATACATCGCAGAATGATCACAACAACAACAACTTGTATTTATATAGCACCTTTAACGTAGTAAAACGTCCCAAGGCGCTGCACAGGAGTATTATGAGACAAAACATTTGACACCGAGCCACATAAGGAGAAATTAGGGCCGGTGACCAAAAGCTTGGACAAAGAGATGGGTTTTAAGGTATGTCTTAAAGGAGGAAAGAGAGGTAGAGAGGCGGAGAGGTTTAGGCAGGGAATTCCAGAGCTTAGGGCCTAGGCAACAGAAGGCACGGCCACCAAAGGTTGAGCGATTATAATCAGGGATGCTCAAGAGGGCAGAATTAGAGGAGCGCAGATATCTCGGGGGGTTGTGGGGCTGAAGGAGATTACAGAAATAGGAAGGGGCGAGGCCATGGAGGGATTTGAAAACAAGGATGCGAATTTTGAAATCGAGGCATTGCTTAACCGGGAGCCAATATAGGCCAGCGAGCACAGGGGTGATGGGTGAACGGGACTTGGTGCGAGTTAGGACACGGGCAGCCGAGTTTTGGAACAACTCAAGTTTACATAGGGTAGAATGTGGGAGGCCAGCCAGGAGTGCGTTGGAATAATCAAGTCTAGAGGTAACAAAGGCATGGATGAGGGTTTCAGCAGTGGATGAGCTGAGGCAAGGGCGGAGACGGGCAATGTTATGGAGGTGGAAGTAGGCAGTCTTAGCTATGCTGCAGATATGTGGGCGGAAGCTCATTTCAGGGTCAACTATGACGCCAAGGTTGCGAACAGCGTGGCTCAGCCTCAGACAGATGTTAGGGAGAAGGATAGAGTCACTGGCTAGGGAATGGAGTTTGTGGCAGGGACCGAAAACAATGGCTTCAGTCTTTCCAATATTTAACAAGATGCTGTTGAGTATTGTAACGGTCTTCTATAAATCGTTTCACTTACCCCATCAATTGAAATAAAATAGCTGCAATTGGCCATCAGTGTCAGACCAAGAGAAAACCTTATATTAAGACACAGTTGATTAAGAACTGCACACAACTAAAAGGCCAGAGCTATTTATAACACATAAGATAGGTAGCCACTAACTTAGCTGATCCCTATCTGCACCCATGTCACCATCTCACTCTTCCTATTCTTCATTAGGCTTTTATGACCTTCGTGTTCCCAAACTCTTAGATTAGGAATGTAGCAGCACTCAGACAAACCTCAAATTTGTGGGATTATACCCAAACTCTGCAATTAACTGGAGTTCAGGAAAAGGGCGTGAATGGAGATTTAACACAATTCTGAGATACCAGTGTGACTGCCCTAAAATCGTCCATGACTGTAGCTGTTTTACACTGAGCCCCGGAGACTTAATTAGACTGTTGTTAAATCCACAAAGTGTGTACAGTGATGGCTTTCATCGAGTCACCTCCACCTCCAAAAATATATTTGCATCGAGGTTACGGCCTTCCAGTGACGTTAGATTCTGGAAGAATCCTAAGATTTGTCACCGCCCTGCCTCCACACTGGTTCCAAAACCAACTAAAGAGATTAGGTTTACCCGACATACATAATGATTTGAAGTGTACAATTAATTCATTGCCTGCTTATTGCCTGAAGATTCTATCAAAGCAAGCATTGTGTCCCAATGTAAGCATTGTGTCCACGGTGATTGTTGATTATCATTATAATCAATGCATTGATGTGAATGCACAGTATGTTGAGAGAGAAAAATGCACACTGATGTGAGAGATAACTGACCTTATAGAACTAAAGAGCTTGGGAACCCTGTGTGGATCAATCTTGATGCGCAGCATGAAAGAAGAGCAAGATAGCAACACGGGTGCATTTGGGTATCATCTAAATTAGTGGCTGCCTAGTTTTTTTCGTGTGTCATAAACAAAGAAAAGGCTCATTACTCTCGGTGATTACATTTTACAGGGTGTACGACAGATCTTGTTGAGGTATATCGCTAATTTCTTTATTTGTGTGAGAATCCATATGCAATGTTAATTTTGATCACGGACTGCGGACTGTGATGTCCTCAGGATTTTTTTTTAAAAGGAGAGGGGGGATAATTTACAGACTTGTGTAGTTTTTTGTGCATTGTACGAGGAAAAAAAATGTAGAGTGTGGGCCTGCAATGCTTAACTACCATGTGCTGTTTTGGGGTATTTTTCTCAGTTTCAGTGTCATAGACCACTCTTGAAAGTGAATCCTCACTCCCTGATGCCCAGAGTGTGCCTTTACTTGCTGAATATCTAGGAAAACGTAGCAAGCCCAAGGGTTGAAGAGGGAATCCTCATCACTGTATTCCAGTTTACTGGATACACCATGTGCATGTATTCCTTGACTTCAAAAGGTAGAAGAATAAACACTATCAGACCACAACTTAGGGCTGTAAACTACAAGACAGATGTATTGAAGAGTAAAGAGATAAATGAATGGTAGCAGTACCAAACAATAAAGTTACAGCAATTATAACCTTAACTATACCTTCTGAAGATATACAAAGCAACAAAGTCGCTTCTCCTGTACAAACACTCAATATTAAAGTAAACCTCGAGTCATGGTCTTCAATTAGACTTACATGGCAATTGGCTACGTGTTTGGGTTTTTACACTAGGTATACTATTTTCGTTCGGTATCAATGACCATTCCTGTAAGCAGTCCCGTATGAACTAGGATGCTTCTTTTTCTGCTCAATAGCTAGATAACATAGAAACACACGAAAATGACGGGCAGGAAAAGACCAGCTGGTCCATCAAACCTGCCCCACAAACGAAAGATACAACAATCATGAAATGAAACAAAGAACAAGAATAAGACCATATTAAATTGCCTGTATAGCGATGTACAGAGCATCAGCCTCAAAAAGTGTGATACGCCTCTGGATGTAGTGGGGAATGCATAAATACAGAGATCAAGGAAGCATGTAGCAAACAATACGATAATGATCGAAGATTTTAATATCCACAGAGTGGGAGAAGCAGAACAAGTAATAAAGGCACCAAATTTCTAAATTGTATTCGAGACAATTTTCTAGGACAATATGGTTTAGAATCGACAAGGGAACAGGCCATACTAGATTTAGTATGGAGTAACGAACCTGATTAGTTAACAGTTTGACAGTAAAGGAACATCTTTTGAATAGTGACAATAATATGATTGAATTTGATATTAGATTTGAGAGGGAGAAGGGAGAGTCACAAACCACGATTTTAAATGTAAGCAAGGTAAACTTTGAAGGGATGAGAAATGAATTGACCACAGTAAGCTGGGCTGAACTGTTAATGAATAAACCTGCAGACATACAGTGTGAAGCATTCAAAAAGGTATTTGATATGATACAAAAATCAATACATACCTAGAAAAGGCAAAAACTCCACTAGTGTAGTTAAGCTACCATGGTCAACAAATGAAGCAAGAGACAGTATCAAGCTAAAGGATAAGGCTTACACAAATGCAAGGAAAAGTGGAAATCCAGTGGACTGGGCAAGCTATAAAAAGCAACAAAGGGATGCAAAAAAAAAGACAAAATAAATGCTAAAAGGGAATATGAAAAATACTTGAAAGGGGTTTTAAAGCCAACAGTAAAAGTTTTGATGAATAAATTAAGAAAAAGAGAGTGGTAAGGCGGAATGCGAGCCCGTTGAAGACAGATGCGGACTAGACTATACATGGACAGTAAGGAAAAGGCAGACTTGTTAAATGAACACTGCGGGCTGGATTTTACCAGCCCCGAGGAGGCGGGTATGGAGGCGGGACTGCCGGGAAAGTGGCAGAATTTGGGGGCGGGTGGCAAACCCGCCCCCAACCCGCCTCCGTGCCCTCTTGCCAGGAGGCGGGAAGCAGTCCCGCCCCGGGTCCCGTCTCCTTGGAGACGGGAAGGGATTAAAGCCTATTAACTGCCTGTTAACAGATAGTTAACAGGCAGAAAATAGGATTATCCCCATTTTTCGTCCTAAAGTGCGGGCTTCCCGACCTGGGGGAACCCCGCCAGGGTGTAGGAGGTGAGTAGGAGGTCTACGGGGGTCGGAGGGGTCTGAAAGTGTGATGTAGAGGTGAGTGATGGGTGCAAGTGTGGAGTGGTAAGTATGTGAGGTGAGTGTAAAGTGTTAGAAAATGTTAACTTACCTTTGTTTCTACCTACAGCCTTCAGCCACTGTGGAGCCGGAGTCCCTGACATCTCCATTGTAGAGATCACAGAGTGGCTGTTGCATCCTCCGATACAACAGCCAACTGATTTCTGCAAAGTAGAAAGGTTTGATGAGTCCTGAACACAAGGACTCATCAAACTACACAGAATGTCAGTGTTTGACAGCTTCACATTTCTTCTTTCAAAAATTCTTGACAGATGACACGTCATACGTTGACGTGCTCTGTCACTGACTTTCCCCTAATTGGCCTGCTGAGGGGAAAATCCCGCTGGTTGGCCAGAAGCTGATGGAGGCGGGACTGAAACCCGGCAAGCAGCAGTCCCGCCTCCAACACGTCTCCATTCATAAAATCCAGCCCTGCATATTCAGCTTCACGGTGGAGAAAGAGGACAAAATACCAGTTGTACAAGAGAACCTAAGAATAAGTCAAAGGGAGAAACTAATTAGTAATAGAGAAAATGGTAACGGAGAAAATAATGGGACTTGAGATAGACAAATCTCCAGGATCTGATGGTTTCCACCTCAGGGTATTAAAGGAAATTGATCAGGAAATTGCAGATGCTTTTCCAAAGCTCTCTAGATTCAGAAATTGTGCCATTGGATTGGAAAATTGCAAACGTCACTCCATTATTTACAGAGGGAGGGAGAATCCAGGAAACTACAGACCCCATCAGTTTAATATCAATTGTGGGGAAGTTACTGAAGCTATCATCAGAGACAGTGACTGAGCACATGGACATATCAGCTGATCAGAGAGAGTCAGCATGGATTTGTGAAGGGTAGGTCATGCCTGACTAATCTAGTTGAATTTTTTGAGGTGACCAACATGGTTGATAAGGGGGTGTCTATATGGATATCCAGAAGGTATTTGATAAAGTTCCGCACAAGAGATTACTGGCAACAACTAGAACACACAGAATTGGAGGCAAACTTGTGACATGGGTTGGTAATTGGTTAAGAGGTGGGAGACTGAGAGTAGGGATAAAGGGAATATACTGTCATTGGTTGAATGTGACAAGTCGTGTTCACCAGGGATCTGTACTGGGGCCTCAGCTTTTCACCATATACTGTCCTCACCATTTACACCATCCATGCTTATCATGGGCAGCTGGCCACCTATATCGGACAAATGGAGCTAACTATTTACCCTTAAGTCAATAACAAAGGCACCACTTATAATACATTAAGCGCACTGGCTATTTCGAGCAGTGGCGGATCAGACTTATCCTATTACGTAGTACGGACCATGAGTCTCAAAATAGTCATCCTGTAAAAGGTTTTGGATGACATCCTTTGGTGGATTAAAGCCTTGCCGTCCACAAACACTTTGCCTTGGAGCCGTCACCAGACCAATGTTGAAAGAAATGCTACAGGATAGGTTGTTTAAACCTCTTGCAGGCACTAGTTGTCTTTTGTAGCCTTCCCTGCATCCCAATATATACACTGCACTCCATGCCTCACTCCAGCTACCAGAGCTATGCCATTGTACTAACCAATAGGAAAGATGCAGTTTTAACATCCTCTTTTTATCACGGGCAAATCGCATTATTACCAAAGTGGCCACGATAAGATATCTGTATTTCAATGACTTGGATGAGTAAGAGAGAGTTGTATATCCAAGTTTGCAGATAGCAGTAAGTAAGGAGCCACAGTAAGTTGTGTAGATGGGAGACGAAAGTTACAAAGAGACAGAGACAGATTAAGTGAGCCAAACTGTGGCAGATGGAGTTTAATGTGGGGAAGTGTGAGGTCATCCACTTTGTATCCAAGAAACACAAATTGGTGCATTTTCTTAATGGTGAGAAACTACAAACTGTGGAGGAGTAAAGGGATCGTCCACAAATTACCAAACGTTAGTGCACAGGTACAAAAAGTAATCCAAAAGGCTAATGGAATGTCAGTCTTTATCGCATGGGGGCTGGAATACAAAGGGGAGGAAGTGATGCTTCTCTTCTTTACAGCCTTGGTCAGACCCCATCTGGAGCACTGTGTTCTGTTTTGAAAGGATATAGTGGCCTTGAAGGGGTACAGCACAGATTTATACTGGGGTTTAAATGGTTAAATTACGAGGACATGTTGCATAAAGTTGGCTTGCATTCCTTTGAGTTCAGAAGGTGGAGGGGAGGTCTAATCAAGGTCTTTAAAATGATAAAGGATAGGATAGATACAAAGAAACTATTTCCTCTGGTGGGGGAATCCACGAGAAGGGTATCAAGGGATATGGAGCAAAGGCTGGTAAATGGAGTTGAGGTACAGATCAGCCATGATCTAACTGAAGGGTGGAAGGGGTCCGAGAAGGCTGAATGGCCTATGCTTGTTCCTATGTTGAATGTAATGGGACAATCCTAAGAAAATGGGTGTGAACAATTAGTGGGACATTTTTGATTGAGCCTCCATGACATGTTTGGGGCACTATTGAACAACAACAACAACAACAACACTCTTACACCACCCAACATCCCAATGGATTCAAAGTGCTGCACGCAATTTGTAAAATACCCTCAATACTTTCTATGTAGCATGGACACAACTGCCAATTTATATGCAGAGGTCAAGAAGCCACAATAGAAATTCACTGGGTGAGGCCAAACTGAAGGACCTTGTCCATGTTTACATGAAGTGAGGAAATGGGAAGGATTGAAATCAACCTTGGTAGTACAGACGAGCTTCTCTATCGTTCAGTAACGACAGTTATAAATGAATCGAAGTGCTCCATAGGTGCAGATCTGTCATATTTATTTTAGCTTTCCCAACCAGATGCTTCAGAGAAATCACTGGAACCTGCAGGCTTCACTGTTCATTTATCACTTCAGTTTCCGCTTTCAGATTCTAATAATGCAGCCTCACTGATTATTTGCATTGTGTGGCGGTGTGCCGGTGAGAATAGCAAAGCCCCTCTTGAGAGTTGGTGTCAATTTAAATCAGTTCCATGTCATGAATCTGAGTGACAGGATCACTAGGCAAAAAATTAGGAACTTCCCCAAGGGATGAATCTGAGACGGAAAAAAAAGTTGGAATGTATGCAAACAGAAAACAGTAACTCAAGAGAACTGGGTTTCATTTCTCAACTCACAACAAAGCAACAGTAAAACTAAATTATTATAAATGCAGCAGTGATCTCCAAGGAAGTTTAAGCATTCTGCCTGCATCCCCACCATTTCAAAAATGGTAGAGGAATGCCAGAATTGCTTCTCTATCCCTTCCAAATGTATTAGATGACTTCTGTGCTCATCAAGGATATTCAGGCAGGGAACTAGAACTCTTGACTATTTCAGAGACGCAAGGGAGAATTTTAACTGCCTCTGCCCAGCAGAAACCAGGCGGAACAGGAGATAAAACCCAAGCGCTACACCTACTGCTCTTTAAGCTTCACGTGGCTCTTTGAATGCCGCTGCTTTCTTGGGCGACTGAGGTGCCCGCTTGGATCAGGTGGGAGCCTCAGGCATACCTGTAAATCGGGGTCCAGTGACGCACGTAGGACTCCAGAGCTATTTTAATGGCCATTGGGACGAGTGTCTGCTGCAGACACTCATTTCAGTAAAACCTGGCAGGTAAGAAGCTGAGGCCTTTGCAGGTAAGTGGAAAAATTATTTTTATGAGGCTAGGAGGAACGGAAGTGCTCCTTCGCGCCGCACACAATGAACGTTTGAGACAGAACCTCTCCGGGTTTCCCTCCCTTCTGTGTTTCCTAAACCTTTCTGACCCACCCTCTCCCCACGGCAACTTGTCTCAGTGTCAGTCAGGCGGCCTCCAGGCTGCACAATATTCGCCAGCCAAAATGTCAAGATGTCTCTGGATGCCGATTTCAGTTAATGAGGCTCGGCCATTAAAACGGACTGGGCCTCTCACAGCACCTCCTAGTCAGCAGGCCCATGCTTTCCACTGGCCAACCGCCTGGGAGTAAAAATTCTCCCTGCAGTGTCAGCAAGCACAGCCAAGGTTAGGTATAGAATTGTTATACACAGAGTAAACCTCTTTCTTCATCCTGTCCCAAGAAACATCTCCTAATGCATCAGTGTCACATTTTTTTCTATTTCCCACATATCCTGTGGCCTCTCTCTCTGGGATTGCCAATTGAGTGCCAGTTGGGAGTTGGAGGCACTAGGATCTGGCTTGAATCAGCCCATACTCATTTCATGGAGAACTGCTAAAATCAAAGGGAGAACAATCGGTGCTGGAGTCAAAACGGTGTGCCAGTGATGAAAGGCAATGTCTGATCCACTGTGCCACCTAGTCCTTGTACACTCCACATGATCAAGTTCAACACCGTTCAAAACTTAAAAACTGCCTCACTGAGTGCCTGAAAAAACGATTAAAAAAAAGTCTCCCCGCAGCAGCTGATTGGAAATTTGGCATTATAACACGGAGTTTAAAAACAGCAGCATAAAACTAATTGTATACGCCAGCCTGCTGTGTACACATGCTGCGTGTTAAGAGCATGAACAGATTTTGTTTTAAACTCCCTTTCTCGCTTCTTAATGCCTGAATGCTCAGAGCTGCAGTCAAAAGTAATCTCAGCATAAATGATGTATGAACTACAAAGATCTCCAACTTCCATTTAACCTTTGTTTCAGCATCAGTGTCTGAGGCGTAAACTTGAAAACTATTAATGGTAATAAACTGAGGTATCAGGAGGCGCTCTGTAATATTAACCCTATACACCCAAAATAATTTCCCTATCCTTTTCCATTCTCTGATTCATTTCTATCAGGATAACACTAATTTTACTTTCTATTTAATATACTCTATTCAATCGTAACCCTTCATTTGAAATGGTTTATCTTTCTTTCTGTGCCTTCTAGGTCCAGTGTCCATTTTTGGAAGTGGGGGCCCAGATTGGAAAAAAATGGTCTTTGGTTTAGTTGGAATACCAACTCAAAGAACTCTTTTTTTTTTGAGCCGCCCTGACATCTAAAGATTGAGAAGGTCACGACAGAGGTAGGATTTTTCTCCCATAGAACTCTCTGCTGCAGGATATATTACACAATGCATTCATATCAGGATGAGCTGGCTCACTTACAGTTCACCAAGTGTGAGTGTAGACACACTCAACAAAAACCATCAAACAAACAGCAACAACTTGTATTTATATCGAAAACCATCCCAATGGGATTCACAGAGGGATGAAGGAATAAATGGAGACTAAAACCAAGAAGGAGATATTAGATGGGGTGACCAAAAGCTTGACCCAAAGAGAGCGGGGCAATCAGTCTGAGACCATCTGTTTGAGATGGTGGTCATTGAAGAACTCGCCCCAGTGCAGTGCCACACCAAATTCAGCTTCAGTAAGAACTGAAAATCCATCATGGGAGATAGGCAGGAGAAAATGACCTCAGGATCACCTAGAATCATAGAATAGTACAGCACAGAAGGAGGCCATTCGGCCCATCGAATCTGCGCCGGCTCTTTCGAAGAGCAATCCAATTAGTCCCTCTCCCCCTGCTGCCCGCTCTTTCCCCATATCCCTGCATTTTTTTCTCCTTCAAGTATTTATCCAATTCCCTTTTGAAGGCTACTATTGAATCTGTATCCACCACCCTATCAGGCAGTGCATTCCAAATCCTAACCACTCGTTGCGTAAAAAAGTTTTCCCTCATGTCACCTCTGGTTCTTTTGACAATCACCTTAAATCTGTGCCCTCTTGTTATTGACCCCTCACCCATTGGAAACAGTTTCTCCTTATTTACTCTATCTAAACCCTTCATGATTTTAAACACCTCTATCAAATCTCCTCTTATCCTTCTCTGCTCCAAGGAGAACAACCCCAGCTTCTCTAGTCTATCTACGTAACTGTAATCCTTCATCCAGAATTGCACACAATACTCCAACTGGGGCCGAACTAGTGTTTTATATAAAATAAAATAAAAACAGAAAATGCTGTAAATACTCAACAGGTCAGGCACCTCATCTTTCGAGGAACAGCACCTCATCTTTTGATTAGGCACTTTACAGCCTTCTGGACTCAACATCGAGTTCAACAATTTCAGACCATAACCTCTGCCCCTATCATTTTTTTCTCTCTCACATGGCAGCTGTCGATCATTCTGCCATTGCCATTTACACTTCATCTAGAGTCATCTTTTGTTTCTTAACTTGTCCCATTACCATCTCCTTTTGCCTTGCACCATCATCCCTTTGTCTCTTAATCTCTCCTGCCTTCCATCCTATCACAGACCTTCCCTTTTGTTCTTTCCTCCCCTCCCCCTGCCCCTACACTTGCTTAAAAACCTGTTCCATCTCCAACTTTTTCCAGTTAAAAAAAACATTAACTCTGTTTCTCTCTCTACAGATGCTGCCTGACCTGCTGAGTATTTCCAGCATTTTCTGTTATTATTTCAGATTTCCAGCATCCGCAGCAATTTGCTTTTGTATTAGTGTTTTATAAAGGTTTAGCATAATTTCCTGGCTTTTGTACTCTATGCCTCTATTTATAAAGCCCAGGATCCCATATGCTTTATTAACCTGTCCTGCCACCTTCAAAGGTTTGTGCACAAGCACCCCTCTTTGATCTTGTACCCCCTTTAAAATTGTAGCATTTAGTATATATGATCTCTCCTCATTCTTCCTACCAAAATGCAGCACCTCACATTTTTCTGCATTGAAATTCATCTGCCATGTGTCCGCCTTAAAGAAAAAGAAAGGTTCTGGACAGGGAGGAAGGAAGAAAACAAGTAACATATTTGCATTTTAAAGCAATACTACAAATCCACCAAAGGAGGTCGAGCAAAATATATTAAACTAGTCAATCTTCCATGGGGAGTCAAGACAAAGTGGTTTAGAAGGCAGGAGATAAATGAACAAAGGTGTGCAGACATGATTCAGCGCCCATTTTAAAGTTACTTGAAGCTATTTTGATTTGATATTATTCATAGGAAAAAAGAGCGTAACTTACTGCAATTTGGGAAGCAGAGTAAGGGAGTTGGCTGGACCAGAGGAGTTTCTCTGCGGTACTGGATGAGAAGCTGGTAGCTGCAAACCTGAGGCATGACAGCACCATTGCTAATGGGAGGGTGTAATTACAGCATGACAAATTTCTATTATAAATGTGGATTTTTAATGATTAATGAAAAAAGCTGACATGAAAGGCGCCCAAAGCATTACAGGAAGCAAGATTTGGAGACAGGCAGTGCACAGAGATATATATGATATGTTATATAGATTTAAATGTAAATAACACAATTTGATGTTTTGAGAAGGAAGACAAAATTATTTGCAATTTTTCATGAGCAAGTTTTATGAAGGCTGGAATTTTCGTGCTGCAGTGCGTGTGGGATTGGAGGCGGGTCGGGAGTAAAAGTCGGAATAAATGGGAGCGTGTCAGGAACCCGCCATCATCCCGCCTCCTCGGGCCTTTAACTCGGCGCATTTGCCAGCGCAGCAGAGACCCGAACAGCAGAGGCGGGCGACCTACTTTAGATCATTATTACCTCGTTGTCAGACCCTTAACCGTGTTTTTAACCAGACCTTTTGAATTTCACTGCATGACAACGGGAATGACGTAGCTCGGGAACCACGTCTGTGCAGCTGAGGTGGAAGTTCAGTGGCCATTGATCGAGGTCACTACTGCAGAGCATGGAAAGCACAATAAATACTCCCACATGACACCTGCTTACATTCCTAAGAGAAAGGCTCTTGCTGAGTGCATTTTGAGCACAGATTTAGGTGTCTACAGTTTGCAAGTATTTTCTGCAAATTCGGAAGCCCCTCTCACCTCATTGCTACAACCTATCGCACCATTGACAGATTGCTTCTCTGATCTCTACTTGACCTGCCATCTATTACATCAGCATGGGTGCCATTTATACTGTCTCGCCTTGGTCCTCAGCATTGGACCGCAGATGAGTGCCAAACATCAGGAGCAGCAGGCACACCAGCAGCAGCAACAGCAACAGCAACGCCACCAACCTTCAGCTCAATGACTTGATGCTCCACAGTACTGAGGGCATCAGCGCAGGGCTGGACCATGCCAGAGGCGATACCCCCAACACAGGGTATACAGGCAGAGGATGAGCTTCCTCAACATGACTGAGCAGCAGTGCCAGAGGAGGCTCACGCTATCGCGCCAGGTCGTCACAGACATTTGCAGCTTGCTGGAGTTCAATTCTCCAAAGCTTCCAAACAGCAAAACCTTTCAGTAAATGAGGTAAAGTAACAGGGAGGAGGAAAGACAGATGGATCAGTCGCTCGGGGTATCGTCTTAAAAGGGAGATTTAAAAGGAGAGGACATAAGAAGTTAAGGGTTTAGAGGAGAGGAATGAAGGTAAAAGAGAATGCCTGTGTGAAGTAGAGAACACAGGGGATCCACTGGAAATAACCCAAATAAAATAATACCTGAAGCAAAAAAAAAGGCGACTAGAAGGAAAGCCCAAAGGGAGCACCTGGGATGGGTAGTGCATGACTGCTCCTTGACCCAGGGTGTCAAGAACGCCACCAGAGAGAATGCTCATCTTAACCTAGTATTGGTAAATGACACAGAAAATGTACAGGAAATGAAAGTCATAGCACCCTGGGAGAGAGTAACCACCGAATGATAAAGTTTAACATGATAGGGGTATCAGAAATAACCAAGTCTAGGAGCCAGGTATATCATTTTAAAAGAGCTAAATTCTGAAATGTGGGAATAAAGCAAACAAAGGTTGTTCAATAACACTTCATTAGAAGGCAAATGGAAGATCTTTAAATGCACATGGTGAGCCTGTAGGATAAATACATTCCCAAAACCAACAAGCTGAGACTAAACAAACATGACTTCAAATGGAGCAGTAAACAAATTAAACGCAAGATAAAGAGGAAAAATGGCTTGTACAAATCCTGCAGGGAGAATGGAGACGGGATCCACTGGGATGAATGTAAAAAATTGCAGAAATATGTTAAAGAGGTGATCAGAGAGACAAAAGCAGAACAGTAAAAAAATTTCTCTCAGTACCACTAGAAAGGGCAGACAGAATGGAAACAGGTTAGTAAGCTAAGGTCTGCCCCCCAGTATTCACACAGTAAATGAAGTTTGGAGAGGGGAGGCCCTGATTTTGCCAGTTTGTTTGCCTCTTTCCTGTCGAATTTTGGACAGGATCCAACCCAAAAGGTCCTAAGTGTGGATAATGGTTCTTTTTATCCATCTCTTGTAGGTGGTCTCATGAAAGTTCACCCATGGGTTCCTGATGTGGTTGAGTGTGGAAGCCTATACCTTTAAGAGGGTTCCCCCCCTCCCAGCCCTCGCTTTCCCCCCCCCCTTTCCTGGAAGTGGGTACAATTCTATGGGCGCTGACAGCTCTTGTCCAAGTGGCAGTTCTTCCTCTGCAAGCCTAGAGAGCGAGAGTTACCACGCTATGAGAATGCAGAGATCATCACAGCTGAGCCCGTATCCCATCACTCAAAGTCCGCACAGCCACAATTTCCAGCAGGTGTCAGCAGGTGCTGACGACCAGGAGCATGATTTTTCCCCTTTAGCAGTGCGAGAATACCGAGACCAGTTTAATGCTTTACTACCATGCAAGCTAAGAATAGGCAACTCAGCACATATGGTTGAACTCCATCCCAAGTGATGCATTTTCCATTATGTCAGCTTGTAAGGGGTGTTGATGAAGGGGGTTAGGTGCATTTTTATAAAGATTAATGGACTGAAACTGCTGTCAAAAGTATGATATTGGTAAGAGATAGAGAGGAGCCAATACACAGGGATGCAGTGAAAGCAATAATTTAATAAAAATTGATAATCTCCTGTTGCATTTCTCAGTGAGTCAGACAGAGGATGCACTGATTATAAGAAAAAGCACATTATACTATTATAATGTACAATTCTGCTGCAACGGTGGAGTTGTTCATTATGTAGCCTGACCCTTTTAGGGTTACAAGTTCCAAGGTCTGTAAGCATGGACACCACAGACCAATTAGCAGTAATTGTTTTGCATTAGATTGGCGGCTGCTACTAAACCCCTGGTTGCTCCAAGGTCAGAAAAGAAACAGCAAGAAAGTATTTTGCTATTGTAAGAAATTATTAGCTTTCTGTTTCTTTTATGGCAAAAGATCAGTTTCCATCTGCAACAATGTGACGCCAGACACTTGATGGGAACATGCTACACACTAGACTTTTATTGATACAGATTATGTACTATTTAAACAAACTGCCTTGCTTCGCATATCCTCTGTTCTATTTCTTGTACCTGGAACAATAAAATTACATCTATCTCAGAAGAATGTATCCAATTCTGAGCATCTCAGAACTTCCAGTGATAAAAAGGCTATAATTAGAATGACTCAGGACGATGTAAATAGGTTTTTGATACCATTATCTAAAAATAGCAAGTTTCCACTCAAGACAAGACTGGTCTTTTATAGTTCATTTGCAGAACATCCTCTCTCATCCACTTAAGTAGCTCACGACGTGTCTCCTGTTCATACATTTGAAAGGCAAAATATGGCCCCTTTCAGTTAGCCCAAAACTGCTTCCGATAAATGAATGCAAGTGCGTGGGCATAGTACAGCTATTTGAAAGTAGAGAGAAAGAAAAACTGGCAAATCTGAAAAAACAACTTTTGAAAATGCACTAGTAACTACTCAGCGTCGGAACGTTTCAGGTGGGAGCCTTTGCCAGAACTGGTCTGATCTGCGGGATAGCTCCTTTATCTGATTGACCAAAACAGTGAGCGAAGGGAAAAATAAGAGGTGGAACTCAAGCAGCCTTAGCTCAGCGGTAGCACTGTCACCTTGGATTCACAAGTCCCACTCCAGAGACTTAAGCACATTGACCTGGAGTTGCCTCCTTGGGCACAACCCAGAAGTTAGACCCGAAAATGTGCCCGAAGCTGTGCCCATTCTGCCGATGTCAAGTTGCGCCCAAGTATCCTCCCAATCTCATTAGAATAGGCCCAAACTTAAAATGGCTGTAAATCAGCATAAAGATTTGCAGCCCAGGGAAACGCTGAACCCACACCAGTATATTTCTTCTTTAAGTATGAAAATTTAAGTTTCATCTCATTTAACCATCATTCATGTACTTCAGGTTTAAGAACCTGCAACCGGGGAAGCTTTCAATTTTTAATGTGGCTTATACTGAAGCCATAAAAATCCATTCAAAGAAACAGAAATTACAGAGCAGGTCTCAGTCAGGATAAATTTTTTAAAAACTTAGCAAATTTGCAATTAAACAGCAGAAAAATTACTTTCTTTCCTGTTGTACCTGAAGATCTGGTCGCAATGTTAAGTGATCCCTGAATAAGTGAAATTGGAGGAGAGTCAGGGGCGTGGCCAGTTTTATGGATGGAGATTCATTCAGATGAGGGGTTTGATGGATGGATGTAAGATTGAGGAGACCTGGGCGTATTGTAGTTGCTCACGCAACTCACTTAGGCCTAAAATTCCGCAATCATTTAACCCATGTAATTGATTTGCACCCAAGTTACATGTCTCTCTAGGCACAAATGCAGAGGATACCCCAGGCCATAATCCAAGCTGATACTTCAGTGCAGTACTGAGGGAGTGCTGCACTGTCAGAGGAGCCATCTTCTGGATAAAGCATTAAACCGAGACCCAGTGTGTCCTCTCAGGTGGCTGTGCAGCGGTTCAAGGCGGCGGCTCACCACCACCTTCTCAAGGGCAATTAGGGATGGGCAATAAATGCTGGCCTTGCCAGCGACGCCCACATCCCAGAAACGAATAAAAAAAAGTGTTAAAAAATCCCATGACACCATTCAAAGAAGAGCAGGGAGCTCTCCCTAGTGTCCTGGCCAGTATTTATCTCTCAACCAGCATTGCCAAAACAGATTATCTGGTCTTTTATCTCATTGCTGATTGTAGAACCACAAATTGGCTGCCATGTTTCCTACATTACAACAGTGACTACAATTCAAAGTACATAATTGGCTGTAAATCACTTTGGGACGTCCTGAGGTTGTGAAAGGCGCTATATGAATGAAACGTCTTTCTTTCTGTTTATGCTAATTATTTTGCAAAAAGGGACTTTAAGGTTTCAAGATGAACTTTTGTACTTCCAAGTCCAAAGTTTAGATTCAATTTCCTGGGCAGCTTCAGGCATTATCTGCTAGAATATTCCATCTGCAGTAATTACTGAATAGGAACATTTTGCAGGGCTGTGGGGAAAGAGCAGGGGAGTGGGACTAATTGGATAGCTCTTTCAAAGAGCCAGCACAGGCACGATGGGCCGAATGACCGTGATTCTATGAAATCACTTCAGATGGCTTTTGAACTCTGAACTGGGCATGAAGTTAGGGCAACACGGTGGCATAGTGGTTAGCACTGTTGCCTCACAGCGCCAGGGACCCGGGTTCGAATCCGGCCATGGGTGACTGTCTGTGTGAACGTTTGCACATTCTCCCCGTGTCTGCGTGGGTTTCCTCCGGGTGCTCCGGTTTCCTCCCACAGTCCAAAGATGTGCAGGTTAGGTTGATTTGGCTATGATAAATTGACCCTTAGTGTTAGGGGGATTAAATACATGGGGTTACGGGGATAGGGTGGGATATGTGTCGGTGCAGGCTCGATGGGCCGAAATGGCCTCTATCTGCACTGTGGGGATTCTGTGATTCTGTGATTCTGTGAAGTGCAATAGGTCTGAATGGGTCCAATTAGGATCAATTACTGTTAATGAGTAGAAGGTTTCCGTATTATGTGAATGATTGTGAAACAAGCCATACAGACAAAATACCCTACAGCAAGAGGTTAACTGCATTATTTGCACCAGATTGCATCATCTGTTACCCTAATGCTTCCGTCCTAATCGGTGGGTAAATCTGCTCCACAATAAATCACAGGATGTCTGGTTCAGAGTCATGCATGTTTGTTTGGGACAGCTTCGGTAAGTGGACAAAAAGGCTCACTTTGAGCAGAGTCGTGCGGAAGCAAGATGAGCTCAAATGCAATTACCAGGCAACTGTTTGTTGCAAGACTGCTCAACCCCGGTTCAGGGTTGTGTGGCCGTTTTCCCCAAACAGGATCCAAACGAGCTGCCTAAATATATGTTTTAGGCAGAAGCTTGCATGAAAGGGAATATTTTCTCCTACATCCTCATTGCACAAAGCATTCCCAGATCAGGTTTAGGCTGATTAAATAAGCAGAAAGAAAGAAAGTCTCGCATTGATATAGCACCTATTACACCTCAGGACATCCCAAAGCGCTTCACAGCCAATGAATCTCTTTTGAAGTGTCGTCACTGTTGTAATGTGGGAAACGCGGCAGCCAATTTGCGCACAGCAAGCTCCCACACTGTTTCAGTGATGTTGGTTGAGGGATAAGCAGTGTAAAGCTCTTTTGATTCTAAAATTTACGGAGGACGGGAGACTAGCCAGGAGAAACCTGCAGGAATGGGACTGCCGCCCATTGAACTCAGTGGAGAGTAAAATCGGGTGGGGTGTAAAACCGATGTCCTGCTTGTTTTCTGTCTCGCAGGTTAGGTTAACATTACCCCCGTTGAGTCTGGAGTTGATAAAGGCATGGATGAGTGTTCCCAAATCTCCATAAATAACAAGAGTAAATTTTAATGAACTATAAAGATCTTATACAGCAACTTTCTTCCTCCCTATTAACACACTTTTAAGTTTTGTAAAGTACACTGAATATACATAAAAAATACAACAGAAAAATTACATTCTATTCAATCCTTACAATCAGGTTTTCACCCCTGCCACAGTGCTGAAACGGCCCTTATCAAAGTAACAAATGACATCCAATGTGATTGTGACCGTGCTACACTGTCCCACCTCGTCCTTCTCGACCTGTCTGCTGTCTTTGACAAAGTTGACCACACTATACTCCTCCAACGTCTTATCTGTCGTCCAGCTGGGCGGGACTGCCCTCGCCTGGTTCCACTCTTACCTATCCTGTCGTAGCCAGAGAATCACCTGCAATGGCGTCTCTTCCCGCTCCCACACCGTTAACTCTGGTGTCCCCCAAGGAACTACCCTTGGCCTGCTCCTATTTCTCATCTACATACTGCCCCAAGGCGACATCATCCAAAACACAGTGTCAGTTTCCACATGTACGCTGATGACACCCAGCTCCACCTTACCACCACCACCTCTCTCGACCCCTCCACTGTCTCTAACCTGTCAGACTGCTTGTCCAACATCCAGAACTGGATGAGCAGAAATTTCCTCCAACTAAATATTAGGAAGACTGAAGCCATTGTCTTCGGTCTCCGCCACAATCTCCATTCCCTAGTCAGCGACTCCATCCCTCCCCCTGACTGAGGGTGAACCAGACTGTTTGCAACCTTGGTTTCATATATGACCCTGAGATGAGCTTCCGACCACATATCCACTCCATCAACAAGACCGCCTTTCTCCACCTTTGTAACATTGCCCAACTCCGCTCGCCTCAGCTACTGCTGAAACCCTCATCCATGCCTTTGTTACCTCTAGACTTGACTATTCCAACGCACTCCTGGCTGGCCTCCCATCTACCACCCTCCATGAACTGGAGTTCATCCAAAACTCTGCTGCCCATATCCCACCTCATGCCAAGTCCTGTTCACCCATCACCCCTGTGCTCGCTGACCTACATTGGCTCCCGGTCCGGCAACGCCTTATATTAAAATTCTCATCCTTGTTTTCAAATCCCTCCATGGCCTCACCGCTCCCTATCTCTGTAATCTCCTCCATCCCTACAACCCATGGAGATCTCTGTGCTCCTCCAATTCTGGCCTCTTGTGAATTTAATTGCTCCACTGTTGCCTTCAGCTGCCTAGGCCTCAGCTCTGGAATTTCTTCCCTAAACCTCTCGGCCTCTCTAGCTCTCTCTCCTCCTTTAAGATGCTCCTTAAAACCTACCTTTTTGAGCAAGCTTTTGGACATCTGTCCTAATATTTCTTTATGTGGCTCAGTGTCAAATTTTGTTTGATAACGCTGCTGTGAAGCGCCTTGGGACGTTTTACTACATTGAAGGCGCTATATAAATGCAAGTTGTTGTTGTTGACTATATTACAGGTCAAGGGGCATTACTGGATATGCAAAGGTCAGCCTGGAACCCTATCCTACATACTAAAAAAAACTGCCTTAAAAGGAATCTTGGAGGAAATGCCTGTATACCCCTGGACCTGTAAACTTGCCATTTGCCCCCTACAGATAAGAAAACCAATAATGTTGGAAATCTGAAATCTGAAATAAACAATAGTAAATGCAGAGGTCAAACAGCATCTGAAAGAAAGGGCAGCAATGCAACTATGATGCAATGTTACACTGGAATGCTAACCTGAGGGCATTAGGTGTGTAGGACTGGAGTCACAAGTAGGCTAAGCCTAGTAGGGTTTTTACAATTCAGCAGCTTTCATGGTCTGACGTCAAGCTTTGGACCAGCCAGATGTTTCCACAGTGTAATATGGGATATTTACTTTAGCTTTTTGTCTTTAAAACCGATGAGTGGCTTCAAGATTGCAAAATTTACTAAATACAGTGGGGTGTACCATAACATCACATGACAGCCACAAACGCTACCCTGAGCAATCCCAATGAATTCTCTCTTAAAATAAACAGGTAGTGGTCTTCCAGAAGCCATCAGTTAGACCAGAAATGACTGCAGGTAAACATTTGCAGCCATGTCCAAGAACTTTAGAGAATTCTTTAATGCTTCTAGGTGGAGGCCATTAAAGAGTCTTATCCTGGATTAATGAAAGTCTTGCATTCCTATAGTGCCTGTCATGGCCTCAGGACATCCCAAAACACTTTATAGCCAACTTTATTTTGAAGTGTAGTCATTGTGTTAATGTAGGAAACGCGGCAGCTAATTTGCACACAGCAAAGTCCCACAAACATCAATGAGATAATGACCAGATCATCTGTTTTAGTGATCTGACACGGGGAGAACTTCCCTGTTCATCTACGAATAGTGCCATGGGATTCTTTATGTCCAGACAGGGCCTTAGTTTTACGTCTCAACTGAAAGACGGCACCTCAGACAGTGCAGGACTCCCTCAGTGCTGCACTGGAGTGTCAGCCTAAATTTTGTGCTCAAGTCACTGGAGTGGGACTTGAACCCACAACCTTCTGACTCAGAGGCAAGAGAGCTACCCACTGAGCCCCGGCTGACACATCAACAATGAAGCTTAAAATAGACAGATAGATAAAACGATAGATAGATTCACAACTCCTTAACCACAGCCATTCCTCATGGATTCCAACATCAAGCCAGCATCTGTTCTCAGATGAGTCACATCAGCAGGTTTGCCAAGTCAGTTTGTTACACAGAAAGCTGAAATTCATGCACTCATACCAAAACTGGACATTTAAAAAGAAAAGAGGCTGATTCACTCATTCCAATTTACTTCAGTATTATATTTCTAATCTTTGTGAGATGTTGCATCAATAGATGGAGGGGTGGCTGGAAACACACCATCCCATGTCTCTGAAGAAAACTAATTTGCCACCTCACTACAAAACACACTCTTTATGGCCGAGCTGTGACTGTGCAGAAATTCAAACCCTAAACTGCATGTTTGTTCTGACTTAAGGAGGAAACAAAGATTAGCACAGAGAATATCGGGGTAAAGTCTGGGGAGGGAGGAGTACCAAGCTAAAAGAAACAGCGAAATGTGGAAGTCTAACTCAGGGTTTAAACTGCAATTAGGATTCTCAGGAGATAGAGTTTGGATTTTGACTAATTAACTAAACTATATGTGACAGTGATGTAAAAAGATCAATGTTCTTTCTAACTAGCGGCTAAGTATGTTAATCCAGACATCAAGAATTAAACTACGATAACCCTTACATTACACAGGCTTGTCAGTTCATGTTTAAAAAGAGACAGGCACAGACGTCTGTTGCTGCAGCTACAGTGATCCACACACTAAACAAAACAACAGCAACACATCAACGAAACAATAGCAACATAACAAAATTAAGCAAATATGCAGTTGAATGTTCAAATAACGCAGATGGGAGAAGTTCCTGCAAAGCTGCAACAAATTTTGTTGCTGTATTCATACCTCTGTCTGATGAAATGGTGCGGGAGAAAGAGGCTGGAAGGTTGCCGTGTAACTGAAGTGTGTCTCAATATGAAGCAACAGGAAAGTGTCCCTTGATTACGTTTCAGGGATGTGGCTGTGGGTTGTGTCTTATCCAATAGGCGACAGGCAACACAAGGGCAGAAGCAACTCCATGGAGAATTCAGAGAAGCCCCAAAACAAAAAGCTACCTTAATGCATTTTCAACACAGAGGTTAAGAAGAGTTTCTGAAAGCTTGTTAATTAATAATCGAACCACGGCTTTACATCTAATACCATCAATGGCACAGTTAATGGTGGCTAAACTTAGCACTGCATAAACATTTGGCCGGGTTGGATACCACTGCAGATTTTGTTCTGAAAGTTCAAGGGAGTCCTCATTTCACACAAGTTAAAGAGTATATTAATTCAGAACAATGTATGCTAGGTTTGTAGGAGGGAATTACAAGGCTGTATTTCAACCAAGGGAGTAGTGTTGCCATGTTTTTTTTAAATTCATTCATGGGATGTGGGCGTCGCTGGCAAGGCCAGCATTTATTGCCCACCCTTAGTTGCCCTTGAGAAGGTGGTGGTGAGCCGCCTTCTTGAACCGCTGCAGTCCATGTGGTGAAGGTACTCCCACAGTGCTGTTAGAGAGGGAGTTCCAGGATTTTGACCCAGCGACGATGAATGAACAGTGCTATATTTCCAAGTCAGGATGGTGTGTGACTTGGAGGAGAACTTGCAGGTGGTGGTGTTCCCATGTGCCTGCTGCCCTTGTCCTTCTAGGTGGAAGAGGTCGCGGGTTTGGGAGGTGCTGGCGAAGAAGCCTTGGCGAGTTGCTGCAGTGCATCTTGTAGACGGTACACACTGCAGACACGGTCATAAAGAAAGAGGTAAACTCATTGAAACAAGGTGCAGCAGTCCCTCAGTACTGCACTGAAGTGTCAGCCTAGGTTATGGGCTCAAGTCTCTGAGTGGGGCTCGAAGCCACAACCTTCTGACTGAAAGGCAAGAGTGATACCAACAGAGCCAAGGCTGACAGATATAAATCTTCAAAGGATATTCAATGGCACATCTCTGGCTATCTTTATCGAATCAGCAGGCAGTCTGAAGTCAGCAGAGGTACGTGGCCAGGCAAAGATACCGTGACAGCATTTTGTCACACAAGTAGTGAGCGACCATGTGGCAAGTGTTAGTTTTATGTTAAGTGTCAGTGCAGGATAAGCGTCTCTGTCGTTTTTCACATTGAGAAAAACCTTAACATTTGGAATGACTGTAAATATGTTGTTTGTACTGAATGCTGTTCATTTTCCTGCTTTACGTTGAAGAAGCTTGTTCAATGGTTCGTTGCCTGAGCCTTGGGCTGAGAGTGCACATTCTTCCACCTCAGGATTCCAGTAAACACAATGGCCAAGGCTTTGTACACAATAGGCGATTCGGGTGCAAGTTGCGCTCATTTTGAGAAGTTTTTTTCCCCCTCAAGTTTCTGCTCAAACTCATTTGCATATAGAGTCATAGAGTTATACAGCACGGATAGAGGCCCTTCGTGTCTGCGCCGGCCATCAAGCCCTGTCTAATCTAATCCCATATTCCAGCATTTGGTCCGTAGCCTTGTATGCTATGGCATTTCAAGTGCTCATCCAAATGCTTCTTGAATGTTGTGAGGGTTCCTGCCTCCACAACCCTTTCAGGCAGTGAGTTCCAGACTCCAACCACCCTCTGGGTGAAAAAGTTCTTTCTCAAATCCCTTCTAAACCTCCCGCCCTTTACCTTGAATCTATGCCCCCTTGTTATAGACCCCTCTACTAAGGGAAAAAGCTCCTTAGTATCCATCCTATCTATGCCCCTCATAATTTTGTACACCTCAATCATGTCCCCCCTCAGCCTCCTCTGCTCCAAGGAAAACAAACCCAATCTGCCCAGTCTCTCTTCATAGCTGAAGCACTCCAGCCCGGGTAACATTCTGGTGAATCTCCTCTGCACCCTCTCCAAAGCTATCACATCCTTCCTGTAGTGTGGCGACCAGAACTGCACACAGTATTCCAGATGTGGCCTAATCAGTGTTTTATACAGCTCCATCATAACCTCCTTGCTCTTATATTCTATGCCTCAGCTAATGAATGCAAGTATCCCATATGCCTTTTTTACCACCTTATCCACCTGTTCCGCCGCCTTCAGGGATCTGTGTACTTGTACACCAAGATCCCTCTGACCCTCCGTCTTGCCTAGGGTCTTACCATTCATTGTGTATTCCCTTGCCTTGTTAGTCCCTCTAAAGTGCATCACCTCGCACTTTTCCGGATTAAATTCCATTTGCCACTGTTCCGCCCATCTGACCAACCCATCTATATCGTCCTGCAGACTGAGGCTACCCTCCTCGCTATTTACCACCCTACCAATTTTTGTATCATCCGCGAACTTACTGATCATACCTTTTACATTCATATCCAAGTCGTTAATGTAGACCACAAACAGCAAGGGACCCAGCACTGATCCCTGTGGTATCCCACTGGCCACAGGCTTCCAGTCACAAAAACAACCTTCGACCATCACCCTCTGCCTTCTGCCACTGAGCCAGTTTTGTATCCAATGTGCCAAGGCACCCTGGATTCCATGGGCTCTTACCTTCTTGACCAGTCTTCTGTGTGAGACTTTATCGAAGGCCTTACTGAAATCCATGTATACCACATCCACTGCGTTACCCTCATCCACACACCTAGTCACCCCCTCAAAAAATTAAATCAAATTAGTCAGACATGATATTCCCTTGACAAAGCCATGTTGGCTAACCCTGATTAATCCTTGCCTCTCCAAGTGGAGACTAATTTTGTCCCTCAGAATTTTTTCCAATAATTTTCCTACCACTGATGTTAGGCTCACTGGCCTGTAGTTCCCCGGTTTTTCCCTACTCCCTTTCTTGAATAATGGTACTACATTAGCGGTTCTCCAGTCCTCTGGCACATCCCCTGTGGCTAGAGAGGTTCTGAATATATGTGTTAGAGCCCCCGCAATCTCCTCCTTTGCCTCCCACAGCAGCCTGGGATACATTTCGTCCGGACCTGGGGATTTATCCATTTTTAGACCTGCTAAAACCGCCAATACCTCCTCCCTCTCGATGTTAAAATGTTCGAGTATATCACAGTCCCCCTGCCCTAATTTTATGTCTGCATCGTCCTTCTCCATAGTGAAAACAGATGCAAAAAATTCATTTAGAACCCCACCTACATCTTCCAGCTCCACACACAGATTGCCACTTTTGTCCCTAATGGGCCCTATTTTTTCCCTAGTTATCCTCTTACCCTTAATATACTGATAAAACATCTTAGGATTTTCCTTTATTTTGCTCGCCAGTGTTATTTCATGGCCCCTTCTTGATCTCCTAATTTCTTTTTTAAGTGTCCCCTGCACTTTTTGTACTCCTCTAGGGCTTCCTCCGTCTTTAGCATTTTGTATCTGCCAAAAGCCCTCCTTTTTTTCCTGATCCATTCTCGTATATCCCCTGACATCCAAGGTTCCCTGGGGTTTTTGGAACCACCCTTGACCTTTACGGGAACATGCTGCCATTGTATGATCTCAATCTCCCTTCTGAAAGAATCCCATTGCTCCGATGTGGATTTTCCTACAAGCAGCTGATCCCAGTCCATTTTGGCCAGATCCTGCCTTATCTTATTAAAATCGGCCTTCCCCCAATTTAGAACCTTTATTTCCGGCCCATCCCTGTCCTTTTCCACTTCCTGTGTCCCTGTTGACCATGTGTGCGGGAAGTGTATCCAGCTGTAGCTACTGGCAGACCGCATTGCGGCACTGGAGCTGCGAATGGATGCATACTGGAGCATTCGCGATGCTGAGGACATCGTGGATAGCACGTTTAATGAGTTGGTCACACCGCAGGTAAAGGCTGCACAGGCAGGAAGGGAATGGGTGACCACCAGGCAGAGTAGTAGGCGCAGGCAGGTAGTGCAGGGGTCCCCTGTGGACATCCCCCTCTCAAACAGATATACCACTTTGGATATTATTGAGGGAGAAGGCAGCAACAGCCAATTTCCTGGCACCATGGGTGGTTCTGCTGCACAGGACGGGAGGAAAAAGAGCAGGAGAGCTATAGTGATAGGGGATTCTATTGTAAGGGGAATAGATAGGCGTTTCTGCGGCCGCAAACGAGACTCCAGGATGGTATGTTGCCTCCCTGGTGCAAGGGTCAAGGATGTCTCGGAGCAGCTGCAGGGCATTCTGGAGAGGGAGGGTGAACAGCCAGTTGTCGTGGTGCATATAGGTACCAACGATATAGGTAAAAAATGGGATGTGGTCCTAAAAGCTGAATATAGGGAGCTAGTAGGTAAATTAAAAAATAGGACCTCAAAGGTAGTAATCTCAGGATTGCTACCAGTGCCACGTGCTAGTCAGAGTAGAAATAGAAGGATATTTCAGATGAATATGTGGCTAGAGGAATGGTGCAAGGGGGAGGGATTCAAATTCCTGGGACATTGGAACCGGTTCTGGGGGAGGTGGGACCAGTACAAACTGGATGGTTTGCACCTGGGCAGGACCAGGACCGATGTCCTAGGGGGAGTGTTTGCTAGTGCTGTTGGGGAGGGTTTAAACTAAAATGGCAGGGGGTTGGGAACCTGTGCAGGGAGACAGAGGAAAGGGAAGCAAGGATAGAAGCAAAAGACAGGAAGGAGAAAAGCAAAAGTGGAAGTCAGAGAAATCAAGGGTGTAACTCAAACAGGGCTACAGTAAATAATAATTCTAAAAGGACTAAGAGAGTGTTAAAAAAACAAGCCTGAAGGCTTTGTGTCTTAATGCGAGTAGCATTCGTAATAAGGTGGATGAATTAGCTGCGCAAATAGATGTAAACGGATATGATATAATTGGGATTACGGAGACATGGCTCCAGGGTGACCAAGGCTGGTATTTCAACATCCAGGGGTATTCAATATTCAGGAAGGACAGACAAAAAGGAAAAGGAGGTGGGGTAGCATTGCTGGTTAAAGAGGAGATTAACACAATAGTAAGGAAGGATATTAGCTCTGATGATGTGGAATCTGTATGGGTAGAGTTGAGAAATACCAAGGGGCAGAAAACGTTAGTGGAAGTTGTATACAGACCCCCAAACAGTAATGCTGAGGTTGGGGATGGCATTAAACAGGAAATTAGAGATGCGTACAATAAGGGCACAGCAGTTATCATGGGTGACTTTAATCTACATATAGATTGGGCTAACCAAATTAGTAACAATACTGTGGAGGAGGAATTCCCATAGTGTATACGGGATGGTTTCCTGGACCAATATGTCGAGGAACCAACTAGAGATCAGGCCATCTTAGACTGGGTATTATGTAATGAGAAAGAATTAATTAGCAATCTTGTTGTGCGAGGCCCCTTGGGGAGGAGCGATCATAATATGATAGAATTCTTCATTAAGATGGAGTGAAGTAGTTGACTCAGTGACTAGGGTCCTGAATTTAAATAAAGGAAACTACGATGGTAAGAGGCACAAGTTGGCTAGGATGGATTGGGGAGCGTTACTTAAAGGGTTGACGGTGGATAGGCAATGGCAAACATTTAAAGATCGCATGGATAAACTACGGAATTTGTTCATCCCTGTTTGGCATAAAAATAAAACAAAAAAGGTGACTCAACCGTGGCTAACAAGGGAAATTAGGGATAGCATAAGATCCAAGGAGAGGACATATAAATTGGCCAGAAAAAGCAGCAAACCTGAGGATTGGGAGCAGTTTAGGATTCAGCAAAGGAGGACAAAGGGATTAATTAAGAGGGGGAAAATAGAATATGAGAGTAAGCTTGCAGGGAACATAAAAACGGACTGTAAAAGCTTCTGTAGATATGTGAAGAGAAAAAGATTGGTGAAGTCAAGCGTAGGTCCCTTGCAGTCAGAATCAGGGGAATTTATAATGGGGAACAAAGAAATGGCAGACCAATTAAATACATACTTTGGTTCTGTCTTCACAAAGGAGAACACAAATAAACTCCCAGAGATGTCGGGGAACATAGGGTCTAATGAGAGGGAGGAATTGAATGAAATCAGTATTTGTAGGGAAATGGTGTAAGGGAAATTGACGGAATTGAAGGCCGATAAATCCCCAGGGCCTGATAATCTGCATCCTAGGGTACTTAAGGAAGTGGCCCTAGAAATAGTGGATGCATTGCTGGTCATCTTTCAAAATTCTATAGACTCTGGAACAGTTCCCATGGATTGGAGGGTAGCTAATGAAACCTCACTATTTAAAAAAGGTGGTAGAGAAAAAACGGGGAATTATAAACCGATAAGCCTGACATCGGTAGTGGGCATACTGCTAGAGTCCATTATAAAAGATGTAATAGCAGAGCACTTGGAAAACAGTGACAGGATCGGACAAAGTCAACATGGATTTACAAAAGGTAAATCATGCCTGACTAATCTACTGGAATTTTTTGAGGATGTAACTGGTAGAATAGATAAGGGAGAACCAGTGGATGTGGTGTATTTGGACTTTCAGAAGGCTTTCGATAAGGTCCCGCAAAAGAGATTAGCGTGCAAAGTTAAAGCACATGGGATTGGGGGTAAGGTACTGATTTGGATAGAAAACTGGTTGGCAGACAGGAAGCAAAGAGTTGGAATAAACAGGTCTTTTTCCGAGTGGCAGGCAGTGACTAGTGGGGTACCGCAAGGATCGGTGCTAGGACCCCAGCTATTCACAATATATATTAATGATCTAGGCGAGGGAACTAGATGTAATATCTCCAAGTTTGCAGACGACACAAAGCTGGGTGGGCGTGTGTGCTGTGAGGAGGATGCAGAGAAACTCCAGTATGATTTGGACAGGTTGGGTGATTGGGCAAATGCATGGCAGATGTAGTATAATGTGGATAAATGTGAGGTTATCCACTTCGGTGGCAAAAACAGGAAGACAGATTATTATCTGAACGGCAATAGATTGGGAAAAGGGGATGTGCAATGAGATCTGGGAGTCCTTGTGCACCAGTCGCTGAAGGTAAGCATGCAGGTGCAGCAGGCGGTTAAGAAGGCAAGTGGTATGTTGGCCTTCATAGCGAGAGGATTCGAGTACAGAAGCAAGGATGTCTTGCTGCAGTTGTACAAGGCCTTGGTGAGACCACACCTTAAGTATTGTGTGCAGTTTTGGTCGCCTTATCTGAGGAAGGATGTTCTTGCCATGGAGGGAGTGCAGCGAAGATTTACCAGACTGATACCTGGGATGGCAGGAATGATGTATGAAGAGAGATTGGGTCGATTAGGCTTATATTCGCTAGAGTTTCGAAGAATGAGAGGGGATCTCATTGAAACTTATAAAATTCTAACAGGACTAGACAGACTAGATGCAGGAAGGATGTTCCCGATGGCGGGTGAGTCCAGAACCAGAGGTCACAGTCTAAGGATAAGGGGTAAGCCATTTAGGACTGGAGATGAGGAGGAATTTCTTCACCCAGAGAGTGAACCTGTGGAATTCTCTACCACAGAAGGCAGTTGAGGCCAATTCATTAAATATATTCAAGAAGGAGATAGATATATTTCTTAAGGCTAAAGGGATCAAGAGATATGGGGAGAAAGCAGGGACAGGGTACTGAATTTGGATGATCAGCCATGATCTCATTAAATGGCGGAGCAGACTCGAGGGGCCGAATGGCCTACTCCTGCTCCTATCTTCTATGCTTCTATGCCATTGTTTTCGGTCCCCTGCCACAAACTCCGTTCCCTAGCCACTGACTGCATCCCTCACCCAAACTTCTGTCTGAGGCTGAACCACACTGTTCGCAACCTTGGTGTCGTATTTGAACCTGAAATGAGCTTCCGACCACATATCCGCAGCATAACAAAGACCGCCTACTTCCACCTCTGTAACATCGGCCATCTCCACCCTTGCCTCAGCTTATCTGCTGCTGAAACCCACATCCATGCCTTTGTTACCTCTAGACTTGACTATTCCAACGCACTCCTGGCTGGCCTCCCACATTCTACCCTACGTAAACTGGAGGTCATTCAAAACTCGACTGCCCGTGTCCTAACTCACACCAAGTCCCGTTCACCCATCACCCTTGTGCTTGCTGACCTGCATTGGTTCCCAGTTAAGCAACGTCTCGATTTCAAAATTCTCATCCTTGTTTTCAAATCCCTCCATGGCCTCGGCCCTTCCTATCTGTGTAATCTCCTTCAGCCCCACAACCTCCCCAGAGATATCAGCGCTCCTTTAATTCTGCCCTCTTGAGCATCCCTGATTATAATCACTCAACCATTGGTGGCCGTGCCTTCAGATGCTGAGGCCCTAAGCTCTGGAATTCCCTGCCTAAACCTCTCTGCCTCTCTACCTCTCTGTCCTCCTTTAAGACGCTCCTTAAAACCTACCTCTGTGTCCAAGCTTTTGGTCACCTGCCCTAATTTATCCTTATGTGGATCGGTGTCAAATTCTTTTGTCTTATAAAACTCCTGTGCAGCGCCTTGGGACGTTTTACTACGTTAAAGGCGTTATATAAATACAAGTTGTTGTTATTGTTGTTGTGAGTAACCCTATTTTAAATAACTAAAAATGACTTTAAAAAACTGTACAGAACCATTTACCAGTTACACTGGTGTACAACAGCCAATTCCTTAGTAAATTAAAAAGTATTTAAAAGCTTTTAAAACGTGCCTATTACAGTCATTACGCCCAAAAATACAGCTCAATTTTAAGAGCCTCCTCGAAGGCCCGCAAACGGGCGCAATTGGCGGAAACTCCCAATGGTGATTAATTCGGCCTGGGGGCTGGGCCAGCTTTGTGGGCAGGGCCGGCTTCCAGCATGATTTTTTTTTTAAACTGGTGCAAAAGATCGCGGAAACCTGACTTGCGCTTAAAATTCGGCTATCTTTGGCGCTTGTCTGTCAGATTTCGGGCGAATTGTGCAGTGAAAAATCCCGAGCAGCCGAGCGGAAACTCTGGCCCAATCGGCCTTTGGATTTGGTATTTTTTTAATATAAAAGCTCTGCAAAAAATTATGCAAGTGGTCCGAGTACCAATCCTATAACATGGTTTATACAAGCATAGCGTTGGTTTGTTACACTAATCCCTCTGTCAGGAAAACAAACCATTTCACTCACACTCACACTCTCTGGGGATATCTACCAAGTGTCCGTAGATTCTGCTAAGTGGATTATGTTCGAAACTGTTTTCCTGCATAGTGATGAAAGCTACCAAGTTAACCAACTGATGTCTGAAATTGGGTGCATCACTGACAAAAATGCTTTTTCCTCAACAGCTCTCCTCTCTGCCCACCAACTGTTCAAAGTTAATTACTAGAGAATGTGGGTGGTTTAGAATTTAAGAGTAAAGTGTGATTAACTCTTGCCTTGTGAAGCTTAAAGATCTCCCCCACCACCCCCCACCCGCCCCCGCACCCCCCATCGACACATAATTTTCTTAATCATTTACTGGGTACAGGATGCACAGATGCACAGCCAATGATGGGTGCTGGACCACATTGGAAGCTAAAATTGATTTGAATTCAGGAAAAAAAAGAATCATAATCTTCTCCAATTCTTTGCCTCTTCCAGCGAGAACTCATCATTTCTTAGCCAAAAGGCAATGGAAATATACAAAGGTCACTGAGAGTGTTTGACGGTGGTCACAACTCAGCAAGTCCTGGGAGATAATGCTTTGTGTCATTCAGTCTTTCTGGGGGAAAAAAATGGGTCACGCCCCCTTTGGGGCGCTAACTTCGTCAGGACGCTACTTTTAGCGCCCCGAAAAAGTTAGCGTCCCCGCGCCCGAAATTGAATGGTAGCGCCCACAGCAGGAGGTGGGGCGCGACTGGAAGCGCTCCCCCTCCCTCTTGGGGTGCTCCCATTCAATATCGCAGCGCTATGTGCAGCAGCGCACGCGCATCAGCACGTAGCACCACGGTACTGCTGGCCTCCCTCCCCTGATTAAAGGTGAGGGGCCGAGCACAGTGCGCACCGGGGCCCTGCTGGACCACCGGGGTGCGGAGTGCCGGCACCCTGCAGGAGGAGTCGAGAGGGGGCAGGCGCTGGCAGGCGGCCCAGAATAAAAGGCCGCCCGGCACCTGCCCTTTAATTTACGCCGCCCCGGTTGCAAAAACGCCACCCTGACCCCGTCGGGCATAGCGTCCGGCGGTATGTCAGGGGGCGCAAGCCAAGTTTGCGGCCGGGGCACGAGCGGGGTGCTGTGCACGGCGATGACAGCATCGCCGGAGGCTCTACCAGCTACCGCTAACCTCCCGCTGAATTTTGCGGGCGTCGTTAGCGGCGCCGCGCCCAGGCGCGACATGCTAACGGGAGGCGCAAAGCAATCGAATTTTTCCCCCTCTGAATTTCAATCAATCCAACTCAAGATTCAACGTTTTCTCAGTAAGCCTTGATGAAAGTAAGGATATGCCGATAGGGTTGGATGAAGTAGAGTTGGAGGAGCCTCGTGTTGAGCATAAACACTGGCACAGACCAGTTGGGCCGAATGGCCTGGTTCTGTGCTGTAAATTCTGTGTAAAATGATCACTAGGATAAAGAGGAAATGCCCCAAGAGCACGGCTGTATGAAAAGGTACTGATTTGAGACGAGCACAAAGTGGGTCGAAATCCAGTGCTAACAGACCCCCACCCAATTTTCCAAATGGGTTTGTCCAATTTACTTGCAAATCAGATGAACCCGACTGAAAATAAATCTAGCCTACCGTGCAGCGTAACTGACCTCGAATAAAAATCTCCTTTGGAACAAAGTCAGGAAGTGGATAAGGAGAGTGTTAATTTTCGAAGGCAGGTGAGCACTATTTTTCAGCGGGAGCGTGAATACAACAGCTGTGATGCGTAGTGTCAGTCACAAAAGTAAAAAGGTGATGCAGTTCCCCTTTAACAAAACACATGGGTCTGTTGCATGTTTACAATATGGAAATAGACCATCAACTAAAAGTTGGTGTTGACAAGCCCATTTAACTGGGGCTTTATTCCATTCAATTTTACAGTAAGTGAGTTGGCAGACAGCCACTCCTCCTACACCCTCATTATAAACAGAGCGCGAATACATTAGAGTTGACTGTAGACAGGTTCTAATTTTACTGTGCAACATTTTACAATTACAAGAAATTAATCGCCATATGCTGGATTTCAGGAAATGCATGTAAGCAATGTGCTCTTCAAATTACATTCACTTTAAAATTAGGCTAATACACAGTATTTGTACGGCACAATTGTACCAGAGAACAGAATATAGTTAAATATAAAAATCAGAAAACAGGCCAACTCACAGCCGAAGGAACCATTTTATGCTTTTGATCCATTGTGCATGTGATGAGGTTTGGCTGTAAAATGCAAAGTCAGGTTTTTGGAAATACTGCAGGCCATGTTTTCCAATGGACGTGAAGAAATTTTGTATATAGCATTCAAATTCTTTTCAAATATCAAAAGGGGTTTTCTCCTCCACATCAGCATGTTTCGATGACAGTGTGATAACAGACAATCCGTCTCGTTTAGAATCATAGAATGGTTACAGCACAGAAGAAGGCCATTCAGCCCGTCGAGCCCGTGCCGGCTCTCTGCAAGAGCACCTCAGCTAGTCCCACTCCCCCACCCTTTCCCCGTAACCCTGCAAATTTCTTTCCTTCAGATACTTATCCAACTCCCTTTTGAAACCTGTGATTGTATCTGCCTCCACCACCCTTTCAGGCAGTGCATTCCAGATCTTAACCACTCGCTGCATAAAAAAGTTTTTTCTTACATCGCCTTTGGTTCTTTTGCCAATCACCTTAAATCTGTGTCCTCTGGTTCTCGACCCTTCTGCCAATGGGAACAGTTTCTCTCTATCTACTCTGTCTAGGCCCCTCATGATTTTGAACACCTCTATCAAATCTCCTCTCAATCTTCTCTGCTCCAAGGAAAACAACCCCAGCTTCTCCAGTCTATAAACGTAACTGAAGTCCCTCATTCCTGGAATCATTCTCGTAAATCTTTTCTGCACCCTCTCTAAGGCCTTCACATCCTTCCTAAAGTGTGGTGCCCAGAATTGAACACAGTACTCCAGTTGGGGCCGAACCAGTGTTTTATACAGGTTCATCATAATTTCCACACCTTTGTACTCTATACCTCTATTTATGAAGCCCAGGATCCTGTAAGGAATACTCTCCACTTGCCTGGATGAGTGCATTTTCAACAACACTCAAGAAGCTCGACACAATCCAGGACAAAGCAGTCAGTTTGATTGGCACCCCATCCACCACCTTAAACATTCACTCCCTCCACCACCGGCATACCATGGCTGCAGTGTGTACCATCTACAAGATGCACTGCAGCAACTTGCGAAGGCTTCTTCGGCAGCACCTCCCAAACCCGCGACCTCTTCCACCTAGAAGGATAAGGGCAGCAGGCGCATGGGAACACCACCACCTCCAAGTTCCCCTCCAAGTCACACACCATCCTGACTTAGAAATATATCGCCAATCCTTCATCGTTGCTGGGTCAAAATCCTGGAACTCCCTCCCTAACAGCACTGTGGGAGTACCTTCACCACACGGACTGCAGCGGTTCAAGAAGGCAGCTCACCACCACCTTCTCAAGGGCAATTAGGGATGGACAATAAATGCTGGCCTTGCCAGTGCCGCCCAGATCCCATAAACGACTAAAAAAAACCTCTCCTCCTCACTGTTCACTATACCTACAAGTTTTGTGTCATCTGCAATTTTTGAAATTGTGCCCTGTACACCCACATCCAAGTCATTAATATATATCAAGAAAAGCAGTGGTCCTAGTACCGACCCCTGGGGAACACCACTGTATACCTTCCTCCAGTCCGAAAAACAACTGTTCACCACTACTCTCTGTTTCCTATTACTTAGCCAATTCTGTATTCATGCTGCCACAGTCCCTTTTATTCCATGGGCTTCAACTTTGCTGGCAAGCCTATTATGTGGCACTTTGTCGAACGCCTTTTGGAAATCCATGTACACTACATCAACTGCTTTACCCTCATCAACCTGTCTGTTACCTCATCAAAGAACTCAATCAAGTTAGTTAAACACGATTTGCCTTTAACAAATCCGTGCTGGCTTTCCTTAATTAATCCACACTTGTCCAAGTGACTGTTAATTTTGTCCCTGATTACTGTTTCTAAAACCTTCCCCACTACCGAGGTCAAACTGGCTGGCCTGTAGTTGCTGGATTTATCTTTCCACCCTTTTTTGAACAAGGGTGTAACATTTGCAATTCTCCCGTCCTCTGGCACCACCCCCGTATCTATGGAGGATTGGAATATTATGGCCAGTACCTCCGCGATTTCCGCCCTCAATTCCCTCAGCATCCTAGGATGCATCCCATCTGCTCCTGGTGATTTATTTACTTTAAGTACAGCCAGCCTTTCTAATACCTCCTCTTTATCAATTTTTATTCTATCAAGTATCTCCACTACCTCCTCCTCCACTATGTCTATGGCAGTATCCTCTTCCTTGGTGAAGACAGGTGCAAAGTACTCATTTAGTACCTCAGCCATACCCTCTGCCTCCATGCATAGGTCTCCTTTTTTATCCATAATCGGCCCCACCCCTCCTCTTACTACCCTTTTACTATTTACAGTAATCCCTCCCCAACCGCGGGGGATACGTCCCTGAAAACCCCCGTGGTTGGTAAAACTATGGTTGGCAAATACAAGACCCTATGGGAAAAATGGGGTTGGGGGAACGAGGCCGCATTTAAACTCTTCAGAGCCTGTGTAAGTTGCTTGTTCTTTTATTAAACACAAATAAAATACACAATGTAACAAAAACAATAAATGTTCAAATAACGTAATAAAAAAGATCAACTGGGCGGTTTCTTAAAGAATTCTGCGATGGATGGTTGACTCATTTTTTTCTGAATATCTTTCTGGACCTGCTTGTATGGTCTCATTAAATCCTCCAAACCTCGCTTGAATTTTAAACTACGCTCCAAGAATGGGTCAATCTCCATAAAGAGGTCAGAGAGATTAGTAGCAAGGAGCATTGCCTTGCTAAGGTTGGCACTTGTCATCTTCGACTTCTCCACCATATCCTCGCCTTCGTCCTCGTCCTCTGCCTCACTAGAATGCTGTATCAGCTCATCAAGGTCCTCCTCCGTCAACTCCTCACCGTGCAACTCAAGGAGCTCCTCGATGTCATCAGGCTCTATGTCGGCCAGCCCCTCGCCTCCCAAACGTCGCACAACCTTCACAATGCGATCAACTTCATCGTCAACTGTAGGGAAGCCTCGGAAGTCATTCACTTCCAAAGTTTACCCCAGCAGGCGTTGATTGTAATCCTCTTCAGTTCATCCATCGATTCTTTTATGTTGGTGATGCAGTCAGCGATGGTGTAATCCTTCCAACAGGTTTTCACCGTCAGTGTTGCGTCATCCTCCATAGCCTCCATCATGCGGTCAAAGCTGCGTCGTATGTAGTATGCCCTTGAAGGTGGTTATCACACCTTGGTCCATGGGTTGAAGGAGTGATGTCGTGTTGGGAGGCAGGAAGACGACTTCAATGTTAGGGTGGGCGAATTGGAGGGCCGGCGGGTGGCCGGGGGCATTGTCGAGGATGAGTAGGACCTTGAAGGTCAGATTTTCTCTCGCAAGGTACCGCTCCACGTCATGCACAAAACAGTTATGAAACCAGTCCATGAAGACTGCAGCAGTAACCCACGCCTTGCGGTTAGAACGCCAAAAGACAGGTAGATAATTTTTGTTTTTGCCCTTCAGAGCGCGGGGATTAAGAGAGCGGTAGAGCAGCATCGGCTTCACTAAACAGTCTCCCTCGGCGTTGGCACAAAGGAAAAGGGTCACCCTATCCTTAGCCCCCTTGAATCCCGAAGCATGCTTCTCAGCCTTCGCGATGAAAGTTCGGGAAGGCATCCGCTTCCAGAAGAGACCAGTCTCATCCGCATTAAATACCTGCTCCGGCAGGTAACCCTTCTCGGCGATCAACTTCTTCAGCTCCTCCAGGAACTTGGCAGCGGCCTCGTGATCGGCTGAGGCCGATTCCCCCACAACCTTGAGGATAGTCAAGGCGAACCTCTTCTTAAAATTTTCCAACCAGCCCTTACTCACTTGAAACTTTGTCATCTACACTTTCCCCGGCAGCCACAGTAAGATGCTTGTAGATACTAAGGGCCTTCTTACGTACCCATGCGGAATTAACATTCGCTTGTTTCTGGTTCTGGGCTTCCAACCAGATATTAAGTGCCTTCTCCATTTTTTTCAAGCTTATGGTCCCGTGGCATAAACGGCACTTTAGCACTCTTTGAAGAGCCACCTGCAATACTAGCCCTTATCGACACCTCACTTTTTTTTATGGTTCTAATGGTGGACTCGTTAACCCCCATTAGTCGTCCAACCGATGCTGTACTTTCACCACGGGCAAGTCTATTAACGACATCTAATTTCCTATCTAAGGTTAGTACATTCCTTGCCCTTTTCGCTATTGATTCACCTTTACCACTGAGATTACGCTTAGGGGCCATGATTAATGGCTGAACGTTCACACACATACACAGTACAGGTACAGTATATCCACGGGTGGAGCGAGACCACGCGTGGTTATTATTATGCTGAAAAGAGCGGCGCGGATGAATGCAGTCTCGTGTTTGGCAAATCGCGTATACGCAAAATTCACTGCCGCGGTTGGCAAAAATTGTCGCAGAGAGGAAACCGTGTATACGTGAAATCCGCGTATGGCAAACCCGCGGTTGGGGCGGGATTCCTGTATATGCCGATAGAAAACTTTTGTTTTACCTTTTATGTTGGCTGCCATTCTATTCTCATACCCTCTCTTTGCCCCTCTTATTTTCTTTTTCACTTCTCCTCTGACCTTTTATATATAGCCTGATTCTCAGATGTATTTGCAACCTGACATCTGTCATACGCGCTTTTTTTATGCTTCATCATATTCTCCATCTCTTTCGTCATCCAGGGATTCCTGATTTTAATTGCGCTGCCTTTCCCCCTAGTGGAAATGTACCTCAACTGTACCTGAACTATTTCCTCTTTAAAGGCAGCCCATTGTTCCATTACAGTTTTGCCTGTCAATCTTTGATTCCAGTTTACCCGGGCCAGATCTGTTCTCATCCCACTGAAATTGGCCTTCCCCCAGTTAAACATTTTTACTCTAGGTTGCTCCCTGTCCTTTTCCATAGCTAATCTAAACCTTATGATAATATGATCACTGTTCCCTAAGTATTCACCTACTCCACTTGACCTACCTCATTCCCCAGAACCAGATCCAGCAATGCCTCCTCCCTGGTCGGGCCAGAAACATACTGATCAAGAAAGTTCTCCTGAACACTTCAGAAATTCTTCCTCTTCTCTGCCCTTCACACTACTACGATCCCAGTCTATATTAGGATAGTTGAAGTCCCCCATTATTACTACACTATAGTTCTTGCACCTCTCTGTAATTTCTCTGCAAATTTGGTCCTCCATACTTTAACTTTAGCCATATAGATTCTGTCCTTGACCCCTCCAGGACATCCTCCCTCTCCACCACTGTAACATTCTCCTTGACCAATACTGCCACACCACCTCCTATCTTTCCTTCACACTTTATAACCAGGAATATTTAATACCCAATCCTGCCCTTTTTGAGCCAGGTCTCAGTTATTGCCACAGCATCATATTCCCATGTGGCTATTTGTGCCTGCAGCTCACTAACCTTGTTTACTACGCATCATGCGTTCACACACATAAACTGTAAACCCATCTTAGACCATCCTGTATTCTCTCTTAGTTTGACCCCAACTAATACCTTACTATTTCTTACTTTAGTGCTCTCTGCCTCTCCCAATCCTTTGAGCACTTTATTTCCCCTTTCTAATGTTACATCCTGGTGCCCATCCCCCTGCCAAATTAGTTGAAACCCTCCCCAACAGCACTAACAAACCTCCCCGCGAGGATATTGGTTCCGGCCCTGTTGAGGTGCAACCCGACTGGCCTGTACAGGTCCCACCTCCCCCAGAACCAATGCCTCAGGAATCTAAAGCCCTCCCTCCTGCATCATCTCTCATCTGTTCTATCCTCCTATTTCTGTACACACTAGCGCGTGGCACTGGGAGTGATCCGGAGATTACTACTTTTGAGATCGTGCTTTTTAATCTCTTTCCTAGCTCCCTGAAATCTTCCTGCAGAACCTCATCCCTCTTTCTACCTATGTCGTTGGCACCAATATGGACCACGACCTCTGGCTGTTCACCCTTCCCCCTCAGAATGTTCTGCAGCCGCTCGGTGACATCCTTGACCCTGGCACCAGGGAGGCAACATATCATCCTGGAATCATGTCTGCGGCCGCAGAAACCCCTGCCTGCTCCCCTAACTATCGAATCCCCTACCACTATTGCTCTTCCACTCTTCTTCCTCGCCCCCGTACAGCTGAGCCACCCGTGGTGCTGCAGACTTGGCTCTGGCTATACACCTCAGTGGAGCTATTGCTCTCACCAGTAATCAGAACCGAATACTGGTTGGAGAGTGAGATGCACTCAGGGGACTCCTG
The DNA here is from genome assembly GCA_030390025.1 of Squalus acanthias. Taxonomy (NCBI): domain Eukaryota; kingdom Metazoa; phylum Chordata; class Chondrichthyes; order Squaliformes; family Squalidae; genus Squalus; species Squalus acanthias. Next base: position 37,606,225 of record CM059441.1, on the reverse strand, counting down.
GACTACCCCTCCTCTTCTGTCTGGTGGTCACCTATTCCCTTTCTGCCTGCACACTCGATCTGTGGGGTGACCACCTCCTGAACCGTGCTATCCACGAAGCTCTCAGCCTCACGGATGCACCGCAGTGACGCCAGCTGCTGCTCAAGCTCCAAACCCCGGAGCTCGAGTTCCTCCAGCTGACGACACTTCCTGCACATGTGGCTGTCCAGGACACGGGGAGCGTCCTGGAGTCCCCACATGGCACAGGATGTGCATTCCACGGGACTGAGCTGCCCTGCCATGCCTTTACTTAATAGACTATTAACGAGAAACACTTACCAGCTACTCACCAATCAGCTCCTTCCCTGGTTGTGACGTCACTTTAGCTGTTTTGCAGTTGTTGCTTTTGTTGTTGTTGTTTTCGCTGGAGGTTCTCCACCTCCTCGCTGCCGCCGCTGCTCCGGTCTGCGCTCTCTCTGGGCCTCCTGCTTGATTTATACTCCACCTCCTCGCTGCCTCCTCGCTGCTCCGGTCTGCGCTCTCTCTGGGCCTCCCGCTCGATTTATACTCTGCCTGCTCGCTACCTCCTCGCTGCTCCGGTCTGTGCTCTCTCTGGGCCTCCCATTCGATTTATACTCTGCCTGCTCGCTGCTGCCGCTGCTCCGGTCTGCACTCTCT
>CM059441.1:36895568-37000568 GCA_030390025.1 Squalus acanthias | reverse complement strand
TGACGTACTGCTTTTCTCCAAGCTCATCGTCCTCTCCTCATTCACTCTGTTAGAAAGGCCACTTAATTTCACCTTTGTAAAATTGCCCATCTTATTTCTCTCCCCGCTCCCCCCTGGCTGCTGAAATCCTAGTCCAAGGCTTCATTATCTTGTGGCTACATTTGTACAATCCTTCCTCAATTGGTATCCCTACATCAACCCTCCATAAGTTTCAACTTATTCAAGACGTTGCAGTCCTCAATGGCACAAATTTCTGCACACCCATCACCCCCATTGTCTCCTTATGCCCCAGCAATATAATTTCAAAATTCTGATTTTTTGCTTTCAAAACCTACCCTACTTCTTACCCTATACTACCGAAATGATTTTCTCCAGCTTTATGTCCCTACCACATCATCTGTTCCTCTAACACCAGGCCTATCCTTGTCCCCTGTTCCACCGTTGATGATTGCTTGTTCAGCTCCTGCCCTCTGGAGCTCTTTGCTTTGGTTTTCCCCCCTCTACACACCTTTGTCCAGTCATCTTCATTTCTCTCTTCCTTTTCTGTTTTTTATCTTGATGGTAAAGGCTTGGAGACATCCTTCTGCATTGAAGAGCACTGGAGAAATACAAGTTGGTGTTGCTGTAGGGCAACCTTTATGATACTGAAGAGGAAATTCTCCTAGTTATCAGCAACGCAATTACATGTAGATAAATAGCAACTGAGTCTGTTACAGGAAGCCCAATACTAAATTGGTCCTGGGAGAGTGTAAGTAGTTAATGCCTCTCTCCTTCAATATAATGCATACATTGGCACTGGGCAGCACAAATAATTCAATTCTTTCTTTCCACTGAGTTTCAGTTAAAGTTTTTTTATTCCCAGTTTATGCATGATTCCTCAACCATTTAACTGCATTGCAGCAAGTGTGTTAACACAGTATGAATTCTTCAAAGCCTTTTTGACGTTGACATTAGAGACTTTTTCTATACAGTATTCCATTTGTTACCATCCTTTCTGGGGACTTTACCAGAAGTGGTTTTCTTGAGCCAAAGTGTTCCATTTCCCACCATGGAGCCCAAACTGATGTAAAGTCACCGAGCACATAATATATTAATATAAAGATGTTGGGGGCATGCCCACATGGTGACAGCAGGCTATTTCATAGGGATTCATAATCTGTCAGAAGAAAATATAAAAAGTAGTGCTGGTGAATGGAGTATTTCCCATTTCAGGCCCCATGTGAGGTACGGACTGAAACTTTTTGTATTCTACCCCACCTATTGAAGTGGATGCTTCATTTTAATTTCCCACATCAGGCATCTTTGAGTGAGATTCCCAAATTAGTGCAAACTGGTGTGAAATTGGAGTTGGTTTTGTGTTATGGGCCTTTGCTCCCTGGGAACTGGATTAAGAAACCTCAAATTAATTTCACCTAACAGCCTCATAGCTGCTGGAGGAAGAAGATCTTTCCCCCATCAGTCCGGGTAGAATTCACCTTTCGGTCCTGGGTTTAAAAGGTTTATCTGATAACCTTCTCCACTACTCAGTCCCCATAATAGACCTGACAGTAATGAGCTCCCATGGTATTTAATTTAGATATCTCAATGTTTTACTGACTGCATATCTGCATGAGCAGAATTTTTATAACTATTCTTTTATACCTCGGCTATTATCTCATTTTCCCTGTGATGTTTTCCACTCGTTCCTTTATTAACCCCCATTACCACTTTGTCATGGAGTGATAATGGCTCTTTAGTTGAGCATCCAGGAAAAATTCAATGTGCTTTTTATAAAAATGTCAGCTCTTTTTCTGGTTGACATAATAATTACCCTGGTTATCATGATAAATGGAAATGAAAGGTATCATGGCCTTTCAGATCTGCCTTACCTGTAGATGATGGTGTCTCCAGTGAAGCTTAGTTGAATATACATATAAGCAGTTTAAATAGGTATGTTAGCCTTTATCGCAATGGAGTTACAGTATAAGAGTAAGGAAGTCTTGCTGTAATTATATAGGGCTTTGGTGAGACCACACCTGGAGTACTGTGTACAGTTTTGGTCTCCTGACCTAAGGAAGGATATACTTGCCTTAGAGCGGGTGCAACAAAAGTTCACTAGATTGATTCCTGGGATGGGAGGCTTGTCCTAATAGGAGCAATTATTCTATGAGGAGAGATTGAGTAGAATGGGTCTATATTCTCTGGAGTTTAGAAGAATGAGAGGTGATCTCATTGAAACGTATAAAATTCTTAGAGGGCTTGACAGGGTAAATGCTGAGAGGCTGTTTCCCCTGGGTGGAGAGTCTAGAACCAGGGGTCACAGTCTCAGGATAAGGGGTCGGCCGTTTAAGACTGAGAGGAGGAGCAATTTCTTCACTCAGAGGGTTGTGAATTTTTAGAATTCTCCACCCCAGAGGGCTGTGGATGCTCAGTTGATGAGTATATTCAATACAGAGATCGATAGATTTTTGGGTACTAAGGGAATCAAGGGATAGGGCGGGAAAGTGGATTTGATGTTGAAGTTCAGCCATGATCTTATTGCTCGAGGGGCCGTATGGCCTACCCCTACTCCTCGTGTTTGACAAACCTACTGGAGCTTTTTGAGGATGTAACTGGTATAATAGACAAGGGAGAACCAGTGGATGTGGTGTATTTGGATTTTCAGAAGGCCTTTGATATAGTCCCACATAAGAGGTTAGTGTGCCAAATTAAAGCACATGGGATTGGGGGTAATATACTGGCATGGATTGAAAATTGATTAACAGACAGGAAACAGAGAGTAGGAATAAATGGGTCTTTTTTGGGGTGGCAGGCGATGACTAGTGGGGTACTGCAGGGATCAGTGCTTGGGCCCCAGCTATTCACAATATATATCAATGATTTGGATGAGGGAACCAAATGTAATATTTCCAAGTTTGCTGATGACACAAAACTAGGTGGGGTTGTGAGGAGGATGCAAAGAGGCTTCAAGGCGATTTAGACAAGTTGAGTGAGTGGGCAAATACATGGCAGATGCAGTATAACGTGGATAAATGTGAAGTTATCCACTTCGGTAGGAAAAACAGAAAGGTAGAGTATTATTTAAATGGTGATAGCTTGGGAAATGCTGATGTACAAAGGGACCTGGGTGTCCTTGTACACCAGTCACTGAAAGCAAACATGCAGGTACAGCAAGCAGTTAGGAAGGCAAATGGTATGTTGGCCTTCATTGCAAGAGGATTTGATTACAGGAGCAAGGATGTCTTACTACAGTTATACAGGGCCTTGGTGAGACCACACCTGGAGTACTGTGTGCAGTTTTGGTCTCCTTACGTAAGAAAGGATATACTTGCCATAGAGGGAGTGCCGCGAAGGTTCACCAGACTAATTCCTGGGATGGCAGGACTGTCGTATGAGGAGAGATTGGGTTGACTAGGCCTGTATTCACTAGAGTTTAGAAGAATGAGAGGGGATCTTGTGGCAACGTATAAAATTCTGACAGGGCTAGACAGACTGGATGCAGGGAGGATGTTTCCCCTGGCTGGGGGGGTCCAGAACGAGGGGTCACAGTCTCAGGATATGGGATCGGACATTTAGGACTGAGATGAGGAGAAATTTCTTCACTCTAGAGGGTGGTGAATCTGTGGAATTCTGTACCACAGAAGGCTGTGGAGGCCAAGTCACTGAATATATTTAAGAAGGAGATAGATAGATTTCTAGACACAAAAGGCATCAAGGGGTATGGGGAGAGAGCGGGAATATGGTATTGAAATAGAGGATCAGCCACGATCATATTGAATGGCGGAGCAGGCTCGAAGGGCCGAATAGCCTACTCCTGCTCCTATTTTTCTATGTTTCTATTTCTTATGTACTTATGAATAGGAGCTGATTATTTTCAACCTTTTTTTTGACTTGGGATCAGCATAGCAATACTGTTTTAACTGTCAGAGATCATCCATAACCAGATATTATTTTGAACAAATTTATTTTTGCTGCAACATATTTTATCATTTATATTCAGTGTAAGTGTTCCATGTAAGCAAACTATTAAAGAACAGGTGGGACCCCTTAAAGTTCAGACAGTGGGTGAGGGAAAAATTGGCAGAAATTTAACTTTTGTGTGCCAAATTTTTCACCATAGGAAATAGTAGTGTTAATTAAAGGGACTTTAAGACTTTATGAAATAGTTATGTTAATTATTATTCCAACCAGAAAAGGAATTGACATTTCTCTATGAGGCATATTGAACTTTTCCTGGCTACTCAACTAAAGAGCCATTATCACTTCATGACAAAGTGATAATGGGGGTTAATAAAGGAACAGGACTCTCGCATTACAGGGAAAATTAGATAATAGCTGGGGTAAAGAAAGAGTGTGTCAGTTACACTTGAGACGTGCCATGCATACAAAGTATTTGTTACACTTGTGTTTAATTGACTCAAGTGTTATACCTGTAAAACAACAAGAAATCACAACTGTGCAGTCTTAAAAAGACATGAGAGAAAGAAAGCCAAGAAAGTTTTTGCTGGTTTCTGATGATGTCTGAACTGGTCTTTTCTGAAGGGTAGGAGCTGAGAATTTACAAGCAGCTGGCAATCCAGAGGGTTAGGACGCCAATGAGCTATTCCGTTCCGCTGTGTCTCAGCAGGAAGGCGAACGTTGCTGCTTCCAGAGTTTTCTTTATCAGACAAACCTCCCTCAGCAATAACAATGAGACTATAACTGGCCTCAAGATGTGCCTATTTACAATACTTCCTTGAGTAGTTGTGCAGATAGATTAGATTTTTTGCTCTGCTTCGGTTACATTTGTTGGCCTTAGCGGCTAGATTAAAAATAACACCTTGGTAGCAGGCAATATCTTTATTCCTGTTAGGAAAGGGCTGCACACCTCATGCAATATATTGTGTGTTATGTGGTGCAATGCTCCTCTCATTATGAAACAGCATATCATTTGAGTTACTGTGAGATTGGCACTGGACAACATCCGCTAGCTTATTCGAGGTTACAACAATTAGTGGTATAAAGTAACATGGCAGATGATAGATATCTAAAATAAGAACTTCCAGGGGACTGGAGTGAATAAAGGAGGGTGCTGTACATCAGATGACTAGTTGTAGCCTAAAGGTAACTTGTTGGACAGCTGTGGCCAAGGATTCAGTTGACAATATTTATAAACAGCATGATGGAGATGTGATCAGACCGTAGTCTCTGATAGGTTATGTGAGAAAGTGACAATATTGAGAATTCCTGAGAGACTTAAAACTGGGCTGATGAATGCACAGACAGCAAAAAAAAAAGATCCTACACAATGGCGCTGAAAATTGTGAATGTGATTAATGGGGCACTCGTTTTGGAAGGTGAGTCATAGAAATTATATAAAAAAAGACTTGCATTTATATAGATCCTTTCATGAACACCGGACATCCCAAAGAGCTTTACAGCCAATGAAGTACTTTTTGAAGTGTTGTCACTGTTGTAATGTAGGAAACGGGGCAGCCAATTTGCGCACAGCAAGCTCCCACAAAGAGCAATGTGATAATGAGGGATAAATATTAGCCAGAACATGGGGGATAACTCCTCTGCTCCTCTTCGAAATAGTGCAATGGGATCTGTTATGTCAACCGGAGAAAGCAGACGGTTTAACGTCTCATTCAAAAGACGGCACCTCCGATGGTGCAGCACTCCCTCAGTACTGCACTGGAGTGTCAGCCTAGATTTTTGTTCTCAAGTGGAACTTGAACCCACAACCTTCTGACTCAGAGGCAAGGGTGCTATCAACAGAGCCACAGCTGACATAAGCATAATAGTTAACCATTGAAAGTATCAACACAGTGTTTGACAGCTCTTACATTTGGAGAAGGGTGATATAGGTGCATAGAACATCATGTGATGCTGACTTTTTTAATAGCACATGACATATCGAGTTCAGATGGTATTGCAACGTTGAAACTTTGCAAAGGATTCAGAAAAATGACAACAAAGGTGATTACAGATCTTGGGTCATTCAGTTGTTAATTGAAACTAAGGAAGTTTATTCTCATCTTATTTCAAAAAAGATGTTTAAGGAGGGATGTGACCGAAATGTTTTAAATAATGCAGCAATGGAAAAGGTGGCTGTAAAGAGATGGTGTGTGTAAAACATGAATGTAAAAACCCAGGGACATGATTTTAAATTGGGGAAGACCCAAAATTAACTTCTGCTTAATGGACATTGACTTATGGAATTGCTTGCCATTTAGTGCAGGAAATAATGACTCCCATTGAAGCATTAAAATGGGATTGAATAAACTCTTGGTTCAGTAAAGAGATTGGGTCTTGATGTAGGAACAAAATGAGCTGGATGGGTTGAATGATCTTTCTGTTTTTTATATTTTTATTACTATATAAAATCCTTTGACATGAGTTACAAAATGGTAATCCAGGAGTTCTGATGATATAAACCATTATAACTGTGGGCTAGTGGCTCATTCTTTAAAATAGAGAACCTTTTACATGGCAGACATGCTGAGCACTATAGGAAGCAGTGAGATGTAGATGGAAGGATAAAATGATAGCCACTTTGGAAGTGAAAATATTTCGCATCATGTAAACTATTGTGTTATCAGTTTGTTTCTTATATTAGAATGTGCTATACATTCCCTCTAGTGTGGTGATGTTTAGCATTGTGCTACATATACAATGTTGTGTATTATAGAAAGTTGTAGATCTCTGCATTACCGTGTATAGCCGCTGTTTGAAACATTTTTATAAATATCCAAGTTATATCAGTTAAAAATGTAAGCCTTAAAAGTTCAGCCATTTCTTTTCTGTCCATAGAAGCCTCCTTGTCCATCTGATTTAGTCATTTTCCCTTTCGCTTACGGTGCATGGTTTTTGCTCACAGATTATGGGCCGAAATTTGATTAATGTGCAAATCGGCCAGCAACTTATGGCGAGGAAGAGAGAGCTTGTAAATTGCGAATCGCCATAAGTTGCTGGATGATTTGCGTTGCTCCACCATTAGCTTATCGAAAACGGCATCTCGCCCTTAACCTCCATGATTTTCATGAAGTTGCTGCATTTGCACATTAATTGCCCATTAAACACAAGAAAGTTAAGTCTAGTAATTAATAGTGTGAGTACCCTTTTAATGACATGATAATTGTTAATGACTGCCAATCAACCTCTCTGGCCCAGAAAGTGAACAATTAAAAGTGTGGAGACTCGTTCCTTCAGGTAGTAAATTGTTGTTGGAGTTTTTAAAAATATCAAATTTTAGATTAATTTATTTTCTTGCTTCTCCTTTCTATTTTTTTCTCTCTCAATCCAATCTTTCTTACCCTCTCTTTATTCTTTTGACATTGAGTTCACCCACTCTCATTTATCCTCCTTCTCAGTTCTTCCTCTGTTTATTTCTTGATGCCTAAATCTCATTGGTTTAGGAGATTTGCAGACATGGGTCTATTGCGTCTGCTGCTATGGGAAGTTCTAGTTCTCTTTGCTAAGAATTTCCCTTTGTGCTCTAATCCACCAATAAGCCTCTCTTCTTCCCATTGCACTGACAGGGTCTCCTTGCAGGTCGTTACCAATTCTAAAAATACAAGTTCCAAAAGAGAAAGGAAAAGCTTTTGCCTTCACAACTAAGTCACATGAATGTTTAGCCTGGCAACCAAAGACAATTTCAAACTCTGCTCAGAAACCGCAGGATTCATCATTTGTTACTCAGTTGACGGCTTAATGTGAAACCTAATCAAAGTATTTAAATTGGCAAATTATTGTTAATTTAATGCAACAGTTGTGTTTCTGAATGATTGTACTTATGTCAGCTTTTTCAGAAGGAAATTGCCAATTTATTTTGCATAATACCTTATGATAACATTGGCATAAGCCTTGTGGATTGATTTAAATATTGAATTCTGGAAGATTTAAGAAAGGTTCTGTGCAAATCAGTTCCATATATGTGGGTTAGTGAGGAAGAAATTTAAATAGTAAATATTTAACCCAATTTTACAAAATATTGGCAATGTCAAGGCTACAGTACTTATTCTGTGTGTATAGGGAAAGGACTGTTAATTTTCTTGACACCTCACTGAACTGATGGAGAGAATGATGAATGTTCATAGTATAATTCAAGACTCGGAGTGTAGTGAATGCAAATGAAAGAATGCGTTAAAGTGCACTAGAAGTCTGGTTATAGTTTATCATGAAACCGATGCCAATCCTAAATCATTCTCTTATTTTCAAAAAATAGTACGAGAAAAATAAGTATGGCAAGGAAGTTGAAATCTTGGGCCAAATTTTACCCAGTTTGTGCTCAACCATCAGGTCCGTGTTCTCCTGTGGTGTACCGTGCCATGATGCTCAAAATAGAAAGTCCATTGGAATTAGTGCCAATTACTACCACTTTAGTTATTATATGGGATGGAGTGCCTGGGAGGATTGACTGCAATGACTGTCGCCCAAGTTGACTTGACGTTCCTTGCAAAATGTACATAATTTTCGCGAATAATTTTAAAAAGACATTTGTAGGTAGCAGTACTTCTGTTGTGTTGGGGGCAGTGGTCTAGTTTTTCAGTCAGAACGTGGGTAAAGTGTCTTACGGAAGAGGGAAAACAATTACCTTTTAGATATTAACAGTTGCACTGATGAGAACATGAAAATAGGTTTCTTGTTGTCTTGCCTCCTCCAAGATCGAGACTAGTACTTCGCTGAGCTAATCAACATGGTTCTACTGCCAGTGCTAGTAGCGGATAAAGCATTAAGCGCTAGCTGCTGGTACAGTACTTACAATCTGAAGCATTCTTAAGGGGCTTGACAGGATAGATGCTGGGAGGATGTTTCCCTGGCTGGGGAGTCTAGAACTAGGGGTCACAGTCTCGGGATAAGGGGTTGGCCATTTAGGACTGAGATGAGGAGAAATTTCTTCACTCAAAGGATTGTGAATCTTTGGAATTCTTTACCCCAGAGGGCTTTGGATGCTCAGTCATTGAGTATATTCAAGACAGAGATCGATAGATTTTTGGATACGAAGGGAATCAAGGAATATGGGGATAGTGTGGGAAGGTGGAGTTGAAGTAGAAGATCAGCCATGATCTTATTTAATGGCAGAGCAGGCTCGAGGGGCCGAATGACCTACTGCTGCTCCTACTTCTTATGTTAAAATTTTGTATTATTTGGTATAAATAGTGCTTGTGATGAGAGAAGAAAACCAGGCCCATTATGTCTTGTCCCCCCTTTAATGTTTGAGGAGGAAAGCATAAATTTGGTGGTTTTGACTATTGTATGTTTGTTTATACATAAGTGGGGATTGTCCATTCATAACTATTGGGTATTTTATCAAAAAAAATGTAATTGCTCCAATAACAGATGATCAACCTGTCATTAAACCAGTTCCATCTTCTGCATGAACTATCAGCTACATTAAACTTAAAAGTGTAAAGTGGGAGCCAAGGTCCAAACAGACATTGAAGCGGATTGAGGGAGACTTCCTCTCTAGGAAGTCTCGCTCAGCTTTGCTGCAGTGTCAGGTTGGAGCCCATTACTGGATTCAAGATGTATTTACAGTAACAGTTAGTGTGGATCCACCTTTGGGCAAAGGGAGAAAGCATCAAGAAAATGAAAACAACTTTCTTCCTGAGCTCTGCAGCTGGCTTGAGTGTTGCATTTGACACTTGAATGTTCCAGGATATTCTGTTGTGGTGTTCTTGCAAGCTATTTTACCAAGTTTTATCAGCGATGCGCACCGTGACGGTGATGCAATAATGTAACATTGATAAAAAGTATGCCCCCAAAAAGAAAACTTGGCTTAAGTAGCACCACCTTCACCCCCCACCCCACTGCCCCAAAAAAAACCAAAGTTCAACCAATTGCTTAACATGGACTACTTACAATTTAGTAAAATTAGTGATCATTCATCCCACTGTAATGTGACATTAGGAGCAAAGAAAAAATATTCTGCCCTGGGAATGCTGAATGCATGTGATTCTCGTGGAGATATTTTTGAACATTCTCTTAATCAACATGTTTTATCTTTTTTTATTACTTCTATCTTAAACAGAAAGGTGACTGCTTCTTATTTGCTTTGTGCTTCAACAGTTTTGATCCAATCCCATATTATCAAATAAACTGCATAGCAGGTCTGTCAGCTTCTGAAAAAACAGATCGGTTCATGTTCAGGGTGAGATCCTTCATCGCAACAGGTACAGTAAAGCAGGAGAAGTCTTATTTGGATGAATGACAGTAACAATGAAGGGAGGGGAGTTCAAATGTACTAACTACCTTCAAAAATGGATTCTGTAGGCTGGAAATAGATTTTAATGGCTGGAAGGAATGACAAATTGATGTACATGACATCAAGGTTATCTAGGACAAGCGTGTGACATAGCATTGCTGGATAAAGCACAAGTTAATTTGGCTCCAACATGCAAGGAAAAACAATGGAATGATGCCAGTCCTCAATGAGGAAACAATCTGCTTCTGATAACACCTTTCGTCACCTCAGGACATCCGAAAATGTTTCATAACCAATGAAGTACTTTTGAAGAGTTGTCACTGTTGTAATGTAGGGAAATACCGCAGCCAATTAGTGCACAGCAAGGTCCTGCAAATACATGTGTCCTACTCATACTTCTCAAGTCAAGCTATGCACATTAACAATTCAGGGAAATTGAGGAGATGGCTAAACTTTGACATTGAAGTCCAGAGGGCTGTAGAATGTCCAGGAGGAGGAAGAGGTCCTTATTTTGTGTTGAGCTTCATTGGAGCAATATAGGAAATCAAAGACACAAGGTTTGAAATGAGAATGGGAGGAAGAGTAGAAGTAGTCAGGATTATGCAGGTGGACATGTACGGCAAAGATGCATTTGCTCTACCCATTATAGGGGCTACTCAGGGTGACAAATAGAAATGCCTTTATCTTATGCCCGCCAAAATCTTACAAAGTGAAAAAGACGCAGGTTGCAGGTAAACAGGTAGCTGATGAAAGGAATCCCTGTGATCCCTTTAGCTGGGGAACCAGATTTTAAGCGTTAATGAATGCGGCTTGACCAATGGGGATGATTGGGATGCACATATTAGATGCGGACCACTTTATATTCTGTAAGTACTGAGCTAAACCTTGGTTAATTATAACTCATAATTGACATCATTATCGTTGAGTTTGATAGCTCATTCAAGTAAAAATGATCATCCTCGGCAGTTGTGATTCTGCATCAAAAAAGGCCCCTTACAAACCAGCTAATCTTCAATTCACATACCTTTATAAATAATGCAGAATACAAATGCAGTGACCAATCATCTTAAGTAAATCACGATCAGAGATTGTTACCTAGTATTTGCTGAGAAGAGCTACAAGAATTTTGGACTTTGATCTTTTTTGGGTTAAGAGAGTCAAACAAGTTTATATATTGTTGAAGATTTGGTATTGTAGTGTGAAGGGGTTAAAAGTTAGATTAGCAGCTTAACTGACTAGCTGGCTGATGTAATAAAGGAGAAGTCTGGCAGTACAAAGACAGTTGGAAAAAGCATATTACATGATGATAGGGGGAGTAAAAGAATCAAGGAGGCCATACATTGAACAATGGGCTGCGAAGATGAGGTTAAGCGTACGTAAATTGGATAGAATAATGGCAGATGTGGAAACAGGGCAAATGAGATAAACAATTAGATGTGTTTTGTGGAGATGTGATTAAGTGTACGTGACTTGGACAATTAATTGGCCAAGTCCCGAAGATGTGAAGGAAACAAGATGTAAGATTGTATATAAGCCAACTGCTCGAATATAAAAATTAGACTCCCGTCTCAGCTCAGACTGAGGGGGCCTCTCCCTGCATGTGCTTGAATAAAGATCGCTTGGAACCAGTACACGCTCATCTCCGTCTGCTTTGGGCCAGAGAGAAATCCCATATTTTATATTACTTTCTATTACCACCCATAGTTAGGTACGGAACCCCAGAAGGCTGGACGTGAGACTGTAGGGAATCCGAACAGGAGACTAGCGGGTACTGGAGTGATCTCTGCGCAGTAGAACCGCGAGCTGCCGTAGGTAACCGGAACCGCGATGTAGCAGGAAGGTCCGAGTTACCGTTTGCGCAGGCCAGAGGTATAAAAAAAAATGGCCACAGGAGGGGAAGATTGGGGACCGGAAGGGTCCATAACCAAATTTATAGCTGGAAAAAATAAGAAACTAATTGAGAAAATGAAAAAGAAAGGCTGGAGTCCGAACGACAGTCCGGACAGGCAAAGGGAATGGTGGGGCGCCCAGTGTATGGGTAAGGAAGAGAAGGGAATACTTATAATTATTAGTAGCTACTTAGGACTCAGTAAACATGTACAAAGTTATATAGAAAAGGAAAAGGTTAAGGTCAGTGCGGTGCGGGCACCAGGACCAAGGTTTAGAGTGACAGACGATAATGACGACGTTGACTGGGGAGAATTAGAGAAGGAAGCTGCAGATTATGACAGACAGGACGATGACGGGGGTTGGGAGCCCCCACCTAAGTATGACGCAGAGGGACCATCGGCCCCGCTACTACCCGAAACCGGGACGAAGGGCGTAATGGCCATGGCCCCTATTACAATGGAGATTCGACAAGTGGGAAATGGGCAGGCTCAGACTACAGTACGATATGTCCCGTTCACCCCTACCGAGAAACAGATGATGACGAGGGACCTCCCGACCCCTAAAACAAACCATGCAAACACCGACTTTTGGAATAAGTTAGAGGAGATGATAGATGTACACTCACTTCACTCGGAAGATATACACGTCCTCGTAAAGTCCAAGGTACCCCGGCAAACCTGGCTAGGGATGCCCAATTTAATCCTTAGTGGAAATTGGAAGGATGCACGGGGATTGAATCAGCTAGGAAGATACAACCGTTTTAAACGATTGGTAAAGGGAGGACATGGGGAAGCCCGATCTAACTGGTCAGCGGTGGTGGGACTAACCCAGAATAAAGGTGAAAGGGCCCATGAGCACGCAGAGCGAAAATACATCACGTATTGCGACTGCTCGGGAACAGATAACCCAGGCAGAGACTATCCAGTGTTTCTAAAAATGTTGAAGGAAGGACTTAGTGCAGAACACCAGAAGATCCTTGAATTAGGAATACCGGTGGGAACTGACTTTGAGGAAGTTGTGGAGTGGGCCACCGAGGTAGATACGAGAAGCAGAAAAGGTAAGGAAGCACACTGCGGGAGGGTGGCGGCGGTGACCTGTTCTGGGAATTGTTACAACTGCGGCAAACCCGGACACAGGGCTCCTGCGAATGTAAAATGGAGAAAGGGAACAAGGACCAGAGGTGTGGTAACTGTCATCAGACGGGTCACAACCGAGCAGATTGCTGGGCCAGAGGAGGGGTCAAAGAGGGCCAGGGACCTAGACAGGGGATAGTACAATCTAGCACCCCCCGACCCGAGAAGAAGTCAGGGTGAAGGGATAATTACTAGTCCTAGCCCCTTTAGGGCTACCCCGGATCAGGCGTATTTCTCAAGACGTTCACTTTCAACTAAAGTTTGAGGTAGCCAAATCCTAAAGACGCTTAATTGGGTCTAAAGGTCCGGGCTCTCTCTCCCTAAAGGAAAGGAACAACCCGAGAATGTTACCGTCCTCCAGATAGCACTTTTAATAAGTTTAGCTAGACTGTAACGTTCTGGATATTATGAGGGTCCAGAAAACTCCCTCAGAATTCTGCAACTCCTCACCAAGAATGTACAGAGATTGAGTTCGCGAGGTTTTGATACAGAAGTCTTATGTGAGACAATTCTAAAAATATATAGATTTATTAAAGAACCAACATGTAATTTACAGTTGGTGAGTCAATCGCAACATTAACAGTTCCAAAAAGAGAAAACTTACAATCTTATTATCAGAGAATCTTACTTTTAAATCTTAACTTCACTACAGTATTACAGTTCTTAAAGTTCTACAGGATATCCACCAAAATCAAATACCTTTGATCCCCGAGGTACAAAGAGTTGGAGACTCACAGAGCAGCCTCTGAAGCCGAGAATCGCTTTGCCCGATTAAAGCGAGTCTGTTATCCCATTTGAGAGTTCAATATTTATACCTTTTTCCAGTGGTATTTCCTTTAAGGTTTTCTGCTGATGCAAGTTAATTATCTCTCGTCATTTTTCTGCCGACCTCTGCAACTCTTACAGCCACCTCAGCCAGACTCATGTCTCATCTCTAGGTGTTCTAAGTTTACCATATAAAAACGGTGTGACGGCAGGTGTTCCTTACTTTATGTCATCTTTACGAGGGCAGATGTTCCTTATCTTATGTGCTTCTTTACGAAGTGTAAATTAGAACATCTTATCCAGGGTGAACCATTGTTTCTGTTCCCAAAGGTCAGCCTGTCGGAGCCCTTCACCTTCTGTTTCAATAAGGTTATTTATTCAGGGTCAACAACTGTCTTATCTCAATAGCCAGAATGCTTTCACAGCTATTTCATAGTTAAGTTTCTAAATTTCCAAACCCAGTTTGTCATGTTTTAATAAGGCCAGAATTCTTTCATAAGATAGTGTATTTTTCTGAATAGGTTATATGGCTTATTCCTTCACAAGGGAAATGATCAAATTAGCCGCAGAGAAATAGGTCGTACCGGCCCCCAGAACGACTGGAGTGGGGGACCCCTGGATGTTTATTGACGCACTGTTGGGGGGCCGGCGGTGCAGAATGTTAATAGACACCGGAGCCTCCGTATCCATAACCGACTTACCCCTCCCCATTACCCGACACCACATAGTTACAGCAGGAATAGGTGGAAGACCTCTCCGAGCCCAACGGAATGAGACCATATTGCTGGAGGTAGGCGAGCTGATGATCCCGACCCACCTATGGGTCTGCAAAACCACAGAGGGCACGGTCCTGGGAATTGATATACTCTGGGAGTTAGGCGCCCTAATAGACCCAAAAGGGGGGCGAGTAGTTTGGTCAAATCATACGGGCACACACAGCTACCCAACCGAGGCCATCGCTGCAGGAACGGCCTGCCTAGGGATGGCCCGCCTTATTGAAATAGACTGGAAGGAAAAGGGAGCCTGGGGTTTGATCTGTCAACAGGTCCCGGAGGTATGGGCAAAGGATAAGCAGGATTGCGGACTAGTAAAGACAACGCCTATAACAATAAAGGGACCACAGCACAAACCACATAGACAGTACCCAATAAAACCAGAGGCTCAGCGAGCAGTAGCAGACATTGTCCGCCAGCTCGAGGAGCAGGGAGTGGTGCAACCAACAATCTCCTCGACTAACTCACCGGTATGGCTGGTCGGAAAACCAGATGGGTCGTACCGTTTAACCATCGATTATACAGCCTTAAATGATGTAACCCCAAAGGAGTATCCCATAGTTGCCAGTCCGGCGACAATATTCAATGGTCTCAAGCCAGAGTACAAAATATTCACTTTCATGGATATAGCTAATGGATTTTGGTCGATTCCATTGGCAGAGGAGTCACAAGAGAAAATTTGCCGTCACGGTAGGGAATAGGCAGTATACGTGGACGCGGGTCCCGCAAGGATTCCACAATAGTCCAGCAATATTTCACCGAGCTATGAGCTCGATTCTAGAACCCCTCGATCTGACCCGGTACAACAGTACTATACTACAGTATGTGGATGACCTCCTTATCGCCTCCGTAACAACCGGAGGACAGGTGGGGGTAGTCGTGACGGTCCTAGAGGCTCTGGCAAACGCTGGCCTCAAGGCAAATCCTAAGAAGGCCCAGATAGGCCAGACAAGGGTGCAGTATTTGGGGTACGACATAGAACAAGGAAAGAGGTCAATGCCCCTAGACCGAAAGGAAGCCATTTGAAAAATGCCCCGACCACTGAATGTGCGGGGTGTGCGCAGGGTCATGGGCCTCTTCAACTACTGTCGTAATTTTATAGAGGGATTCTCACAAATGACCGCCCCCGTACAGGACTTAATGAAAAGAGGGAAGGTGGCACTGGATCCCATAGAATGGGGGGAGGAACAGGAAAGGGCGTACACACAACTGAAACGCGCTCATATTAGCCCCAGCATTCGGGTTGCCAGATATGGAGAGACCATTCCGCATTTATACAAACAATGACAATGGACACTATAGCGCGGTAGTGACACAGGTACACGGAGACCGAATGAGGCCCGTGGCATACTTCTCCACAAAACAATCCCCGGTCGTCACCGGAATGCCCCAGTGTGTGGCCGCAATCGATTGCGCGACCTGGGCTGTGAGGACTAGTGAGCCGATAGTTATGATAGGAGAAGTTATCTTACACACGAAACATGCCCTGGTGGAGTTATTAAACACAGGCAGATTAAAAACAGTCTCAGATAGCCGAAAGGCTACCTGGGAGGCCATGCTATTACCACGGGATAAGTCAGTAAAAAATAGTCAGAGATATGGACCCCAACCCCGCAGAAGGCATCACGGACATGGGAGAAGAGCATGAGTGTAGGGAGGCCATTGACTCCGAAGACTTCAGTGGGATCCGGGAAGAACCCATAGACAATGCGAACCTAATCCTATTTGTGGACAGATCGCGAAAGTACATAGACGGGGTTCCGAGAACGGGATGAGCTGTGGTGAATAGTGAGGGTGACACAGTGGCAAAGGGGAGGCTCCCAGGGGGACTTTCCGTACGGCCCTCACTGAAGCCCTGAAATTAGCTAAAGGCCAGACCAGGAACATCTATACAGATAGCAGATAGGCTTTTGGGGTGGTCCACGATTACTTGATCGCCTGGAGCAGACGGGGATATATAACCTTGGGTGGGGAACATATACAACACGAGGACACAGTAAGGGAATTGGTCGAGGCGGTGAAGCTGCCCAAACAGGCATCAGTTATAAAGGTCAAGGCACACCAGAAAGTCCGGGATGATATCCAAAGGGGAAATCAGTGGGCAGACGAGGCAGCAAAGGGGGCTGTGGAGATGGAGACCCTGGAGCCGGTGGCAGCTTGTGCCATCAGTCCAGAGGAAGTAAATGTGCAAATATTACATGAGGAGACGACTGAAACAGAGAAGGAAGGGTGGAAAAGGAAAGGGGCAGATAAGGATGAACATGGTGACGTAATAAAGACTCACTACGCACTTGAACATAAAGCAAGGCTTTAATCAACTTGTAACAAAACATGGAGGTCTAGTTAGCAGTCACTAGCTTCCTGTTTCCAGATTGTCTCTGCCCAAGGTGGGCCCATGCCTGAGTATTTATACTCCCTGGACGGCGCCCCAGCTGGCCGCCCAGTAGTACTTCCTGAGTTGTTACTTGTGATTTATGACACATGGGATTTGGAAAAATGAGGGTCGAGTAGTAGCCCCTGAATGCATACGACAAAACCTGCTCAAAATCTATCATGGGAATCAACACTCCGGAAGAAATGCAATGCACTCCCTGTATAGAACAGTGCTGGTGGTGGCTGGGGATGGGCAGGGACGTAGCAAAATATTGCCACAGATGTATTACCTGTGCCCAGTACAATACCGGCAAGGCCGTAAAGATCAGATTGTCCCACCAGTCTCGGCCTAAGGGGCCTTGGGAGCAGGCCCAGATAGACTTCACTGGACCACTGCCCCCTAGCCGGGGTAAAACGTATTGCCTAGTGGTGCTAGACCAGTTCACACGATGGGTAGAAGCATTCACCACAAGGCATTGCTATGCTACCACCGTCGCAAAGATTTTTGCCGAGGAAATATTACCCCGATGGGGGGTGTCACTGCAAATAGACTCAGATCAGGGAACACACTTCACTGGCAAAGTCATCAAGCAGACATGCACCCTATTCGGAGTAAAACACAGGTTTCACGTACCATACCACCCACAGAGCTCGGGAATGGTAGAGAGAATGAATAGAACCTTAAAGGCGTCACTCGCAAAGGCCATTGCCGAGACCGGCAGGGGATGGGCGGACCTACTACCTAGCATCCTAATGAGGTTGAGGGCTACGCCCAATCACACAACCGGACTAACCCCGTTTGAACTAATGACTGGGCGGGCCATGAGACTGCCCGAGGGCACGATCACGGGTAGTGAAGACGTGGGACCAGCCCAGGACAGGATTAGGCAGTTTATTAAGGAACTATGCAAAACAACTGCATGATCTGAGACAGGAAGTCAGGGACCAACAAATAGTCAGGGATATGGAATTGGAGGAAATGGAGGAAGAACAAAATTTACCAGTAGTAGGGGACAGGGTGATGGTAAGAGTCTTACCCGCCAGACCAGGATGGGCACCTTGCTGGCAGGGACCCTACGAGGTCCTAATGACCAGCGACACTTGCGCAAGCGTAAATATGAAAGGAAAAGGTCGGTGGAAACACTGGACACAACTTAAGAAATTCGAAAGCACAGTAAATAATAAGGGCTAAACCGGTGACGACTGGCGTCCACTGTTTATCTCCCTCTACAGGACTCAGATATGGATGACCTTACTGATATGCCTGGCCATGGCGACCACAGAAGGAGCCACATCGGTCGACCGAAGGGAGCAATGAGGCCTGTGTTACAAGAACTCGAGCGACGTCAGTTGCGATCGGGAACGTGGGGCGTTAACTGTCACGGTTGATAAAACAGTGTATTTAAATTGTAGCTCCGGGTTAACAGGCGTAAGCATATTTGGCAACAAGCTAGGCGATACAGAGGATAGGGGTAACACGGGGATGGCTGTTAAATGGGCAAACATGAGCACGGTATGCTTTGGGAAGAAAAGTGATGATACATTAACATGCGTAAAGGGAGGAACTATGCAGGTAAGATGTGGGAGGGATTTCACTCAGATGTCCGGGGTACCCCAGCAGGAAGAAGGAAGGTGGGAACTATGCCCAACCTCCAAGTGCACCAACTCTGATGATTGGTGTTGGAAGCTGAACTCCCGGGATACTCCCACCCCAGTAACAGGAGCCCCGAAGCCCACCACTTTGAGTACGGAGGAACCCTTGAGGTGTCCGCAGCCTAGCTCGGGACCCAAAGTGGGGCTTGTGATCTGTGATTCTGATAGGCTTATTTGAGAATGTACACCATGAGATAGTTTCGGTTGTCCTCAATATTAGCCAGATGGGGTTACCCAAATGGTGTGAGTGGCGTACAAGGTCGTTTTACCATCAGCTTCTCGACATGAAAGTTACTGATGCCCTCCGGGCCTCTGGGGGACGCGTGCAGTCGAGCCTATCTCACCACAAGAGGAACCTGGTAAATGACATAGCCACTGCTTACAGTGTAGGGGCATCCACGGTTAATTCCCTAGATAGGAATGGTATTAGCTGTACCCAGTCTGCAGGAAAGGGAATCCAAGCCCCTCTACGAGGTAGAGAATGTCGGGATCATAAGAGATGGCAATTGGCTCAGGTACCACCACGCACCCAGTTATGCAACCCAGAAAGGTTCCTTCTTGATGGGGATCTTGCTAGAGGGATGCAGAGAAAGGGGGAGTAACGTAGTCTGCCCACATCCCATGGGGACAGTGCCAGGAGCCATGTGCGGCTTCAACACCACCCTAAACTGCACCCTTGAAATTTCCAGCGCCCGCCATGAGCCAACGCGAGCAGCACACCAGGGAAAAGGAGAATACTGTGTGACCTCCAGTGAATCTCAATACCAGTATGGTAACAACTAGTGACCAGCTCAAGTTTCTGCTTCCGCCCCCGGGCCCCAACAACGATCGGATATGCAACCATAACCTACCTACGGTCGCCCCGCAAGGAACAGGTGAATCCAACTGAGGACCTAAAGGACAGCATGCTCGAATATGTACTCCCTGAGAGGAAGGACATCCCGAAACTACCAGAACACCGACTGGAACTGAGGAAAGAGGCCGGGGCGATAATTAAGCAGTATCACCGAATTGAGCAGGAGGTCAAACAACTGGGGAAGGATGTGGAGGCCAAGCTGGAAGATGCCTCATGCTGGCAGACACTTTGGGACTGGGGTATTAGGGTGGACATACACCCCTGGATCAGAATTGCATCTCATGTATTGGTGGTGGTGCAGTTGCTAATTGTCATCATACTTATGTTTGAGTATTGTACTCGATGTAAACGAAGCCGTAACCTAACCATTGCTGAAACCGTTGTTAAAACACAGTATAGATTGGGAAAGAAGCAGGGAATGTAGCCACACCCGTGCAAATCCAACCACCTGCCTGGCCAACAGTGATGGGACGAGGAGCACGGGCAGGTGAAATTAGTTGGCAATCTTGGGCTATCACCAAGGGCCAAAAGGGGGGACTGAAGGGGTTAAAAGTTAGATTAGCGGTTTAACTGACTAGCTGGCTGTTGTAATAAAGGAGAAGTCTGGCAGTACAAAGACAGTTGGAAAAAGCATATTACATGATGATTGGGGGAGTAAAAGAATCAAGGAGGCCATACATTGAACAATGGGCCGCCAAGATGTGATTTGCGAAGATGAGGTTAAGCGTACGTAAATTGGATAGAACAATGGCAGATGTGGAAGCAGGGCAAATGAGATAAACAAGATGTGTTTTGTGGAGATGTGATTAAGTGTACGTGACTTGGACAATTAATTGGCCAAGTCCCGAAGATGTGAAGGAAACAAGATGTAAGATTGTATATAAGCCAACTGCTCGAATATAAAAATTAGACTCCCGTCTCAGCTCAGACTGAGGGGGCCTCTCCCTGCACGTGCTTGAATAAAGATCGCTTGGAACCAGTACACGCTCATCTCCGTCTGCTTTGGGGCAGAGAGAAATCCCACAACATAGTCTATTGGTATCTCCCTGTGTCTTTTGCTTCAATGTATATTTAAAAATCAATAAATCTGAAAAAGCAGTTCATCCTATGGAGCGATTTGTCTTCTGATGAAAGAATATAGTAGGCATCCCATATATTCTTCGGTAACTGGCTTGCTGTGGTTCAGAGTTCATTGTTAAATCTGTTATCAAGCAGAGAATGAAGACACAAATTTTGGTTCATAGGAGACTCATTCTACTTATGCAAACTGCAAGTTACCTGTGAGCATGAGCAAGATGCAGTGTGGCGGTGGAGTAGTGGTAGAAGCCTGAGGTGTAATGAGCAGTGAATACAGCATCCTAGATTAGAGGAATTACATGTAATCTGCTGTGTCATATGCTTGAGGCCTTAGTTACATTGTGGGAAAACATGAATGGACAGATATTACATCTGTTTTAGTTGCAATGTAAAGTGCCTGGAGAGTAGCGGAGTTACGGAAGAGTGAGCAGGAGGTGTTGCTGTGATGGTCCTTTTGGCAAGAAGATCGGGGTGGATAAGACGTGCTTGGAACTAAGGCCATGTTTTAGATAGCACAAATGGTGGAAGATGATGTGATAGATTTAGAGACCTGTCATCATTATATGTATTCAGTTGGCTCAGTTTGTAGCAACCTCACACCTTCAAACCTCACTCCAGGACTTGAGCACATAATCTAGGCTGATGGTTTGGTGTAGTATTGAGGGATGCAGCATTGTTGATGCCATCTTACACGTGAGATGTTGAACTGCGGCTCTGTCTGCCTGTTCAGATGGATATAAAGGATCCTGTGGCATAATTCATAAATGATATGGGCAGACTCCTGTTGTTCTGGACAATATACCTCAACCGACACCTCAAATGAGGGCCTATCACCTTTGACGGGATGAAAGTCTCGTCTGTCTGCTGTTAGGAGTCCTATGTGAAATGAAGTTGGGTAATCTCCATCCAATTCCGAGTGGGCATAGGCCTACAGCCCAAACTGGCACTAATTGCCAATGTCGATCAGGAAGGCCTAAGGATGGTTTGTGTGAGAAATAGAAACAATGCCACATTGGTGCAGCGGAGAGTGCAGAGTGGAGCAAGCTTTGCTCTGCATCTGGCTATACTATACCTGACCTGGGAGTGCTTACTGCTGGCACTTGGAATACTTTCCCTTTTAAGGCACAGACATCCCTCACTTTGACCACAAAAAAGAAATAGACTGCCCCAAATATGACGGTGGTACCTGGCAATGCCGATGCGTTTCCTGGAATGGGGTAATCCTCCTCATAAAATGATTTGGCATCCAACATTGGTTGTACACAGTTAGTCCTAGCCAAGGCAAAGACAATTCAGTTTTTCATCTGCAACCATTTATTCTTTTTCATAAGGAATGATCCATCGCATCTCATTCAGTTTGCGGGTCGTGTCCAAAGAACTGTAGGAATAAGTCAGATCTTGAAAAGTGATGTCCCAATGCAGCAGTGACATTCCGAGCCAGTTTAATGCGATTTCCCCACCTGATGAGATTGGAAGGTAATTGTTTTCACATTGAGTAGTAGGTATGTGGAGCAGACTCTCGGCAAATGCAGTCATATACTGTGTTGGCGAACTCCTTTGAGAAGAGCTGAATGCACATCTGGTTATGAATGGGACTGAAGGGAAAGGGATAAGTATTGTTTGAAATCACGAAGTTCTTCATAGTGGGGGAGGGTGGGAGAAGGAGGCTGTTTTCCTACAAAACAGCCAGCCAGGGTTGAATAAAGGCATTGATGTATCTTGTGGCACCCTTGTTAAATGAGCTCTGAGAATTCAAGATTATTTATGCACATATCAATAGGTTAAATAGGGAAAATAGATTGCATGACAGGGCTTTGTGAAAGGAGGGCACTTGCTGGATTAAATTATCCTTCTTTGTTTCGTACTTAATATTCTTCAATTAAATGGGTAGCATTTGCCTGTATTGAAACTTTGATATCTGCTCATTATAACCGTAAATCACGTATAAAAACAATCTCCTACTTCAGCATATCATCCATCCAGGTGGTGGACTTCTAGTTTACTGAGGTAGACTATGTTGGCTTGTGTGCATTGAACAATATGTGACTAGAAGTACACTTTTTAAAACAAAAGAGTTGTCTGTGAATTTGTTAACCAATAAGTAGAACTACAATTTAACTACCTGTTTCCAGTGGGGTTCCGCAGGGCTCAGTACAAGGTCCCTTGCTTTTTGTGGTATATATCAATGATCTAGACTTGAATATAGGGGGTATGATTAAGAAGTTTGCAGATGATACTAAAATCAGCTGTGTGGTTGATACTGAAGAAGGAAGCTGTAGACTGCAGGAAGATATCAATAAATTGGTCAGGTGGGCAGAACAGTGGCAAATGGAGTTCAATCCGGAGAAGTGTGAGGTAATGCATTTGGGGACGGCTAACAAGGAAAGGGAATACACATTAAATGGTAGGACACTGAGTAGCGTAGAGGATCAAAGGGACCTTGGAGTGCATGTCCACAGATCCCTGAAGGTAGCAGGCCAGGTAGATAAGGTGGTTAAGAAGGCATACGGAATGCTTGCCTTTATTAGCCATGGCATAGAATACAAGAGCAGGGGGGTTATGCTTCAACTGTATAAAACACTAGTTAGGCCTCAGCTAGAGTACTGTGTGCAGTTCTGGTCACCACATTACAGGAAAGATGTGATTGCACTAGAGAGGGTTCAGAGGAGATTTACAAGGATGTTGCCGGGAGTAGAGAATCTTAGCTATGAGGAAAGACTGGATAGGCTGGGTCTGTTTTCCTTGGAACAGAGGAGGCTGAGGGGAGACCTTATTGAGGTGTATAAAATTATGAGGGGTCTAGATAAAGTGGATAGAAAGGACCTATTTCCCTTAGCAGAGGGGTCAAAAACCAGGGGGCACAGATTTAAAGTAATTTGGGGAAGGTTTAGAGGGGATTTGAGGGGAAATTTCTTCACCCAGAGGGTTGTGGGGGTCTGGAACTCACTGCCTGAAAGGGTGGTAGAGGCAGGAACCCTAACCACATTTAAAAAGTACTTGGATGTGCACTTGGGATGCTCTAACCTGCAGGGCTACGGACCAAGAGCTGGGAAGTGGGATTAGGCTGGATAGCTCTTTTTTGGCTGGCGTGGACACAATGGGCCGAAATGGCCTCCTTCCGTGCTGTAACTTTCTATGATTTTGGTCATTAGGCATCTAAATCTTCTCATTAAGTTTTCACCTGAACATGTAATGCTGCCATACATGCCAACCATCAATTCTTTGGGGACCCCATCAGTGTTTGCTGGCAGAATCAGTGTAGCCAGGCCCCTCTCCTTCCCTGTCCCCTCCCCAGTCCCACTCCTCCTGAGGCCGGTGATGAATGCACCAAAATAGATCCCTGTCTGTCCTCTGTGCCACTTCCAGCAGTAATGGCCAGAACTGTGGCCTCTGTACTATAGCTAAGGACACTTATGAGAATGTTGGTTCCACCTGCAATTCGCAAACACTGCAATCCTGGCTAGTAATGTTGAAAGTGAAACACAGAAGAGATGGAGCAGGTGGGGGGTGGAGGGGGGAATGTATAGCATTGAAAGTGGGACGGAAGAGAAAGAAAGAAAGGTTTGCATTTATATAGCGCCATTCACAACCTCAGGATGCCCCAAAGCGCTCTACAGCCAATTAAATACTTTTGCTTGTAGTCACTGTTGTAATGTAGGAAACACGGCAGCCAATTTGCGCACAGCAAGGTCCCACAAACAGCAATGTGATAATGACAAGGTAATCTATTTTTGTGATGATGGTTGAGGGATAAATATTGGCTAGGACACTGAGGAGACTGCCCCTGCTCCCCTTCGAAATAGTGCCGTGGGATCTTTTACGTCCACCTGAGAGGGCAGATGGGCCTCGATTTTCCGAAAGATGGAATAAAGAGGAATAAATGGCATTGAATGGAAGAGGGAAAAGTGAAATGAAGGAGGGTAAAGGGGAAATTATGATGATGAAGAATAAGATTTGTATATTAAATAATTAGCCACTACAAATGTGGTTTGGAACCATTTTTGGCTGGCTGCCAAAATTGAAGAATATATTTAAAATTGTTGATTTGGCAAGTTAGCAGCCTCGAGCCAGTATTCACTGTTAAATAAATTAACCTTTGACTCTTGTATCCAAATGTGGTCCTAAAATAAAGCAACTTGTATTAAATGCCCAACCATATGCCTTGTTAATTGTGCTTGAGCGATGGGAAATCTTGCAGCTCACGCCCAATTTGAATTTCTACTCAAAATATAAAATTGCATGTAATATGTGGGGAAAAAAGACCAGCTTTAATTGTACTGTAAAATCATTTGAGTACCTATCATAGTATTGGGGTATTATTCATCCAAACATAACTTGCACATGATTCTCCCCTCCCCTCCATCACTGAATAGTGTTCAGCTGTTAGTACCCTGCTGAGGACATACTGTCACACTGACGCCCTAATATTGGTCGATTAGTTTCTCAGTGGAGAGGAACCGAAATCGATTTTGCTCTTGTTCTGTTTAGCAGATTTAACGATGTTTCCATAGAAACATTTGTGTCTGTGTATTTCACCTTTGCCCAACTTTTTGAAAGTGTTTCCGTGAATAAGAGTACTTTGGTTCACATTTCACTCCTGGACACACATACCTGTATCAGTGCTAAATGGCTTTGAAACCTGTGTGGTCAGAGGTTGTGAAAAAACTGCAGCATGGACAGTTACCGACTGAAAAAAGTATTGCCACCAAAGTTTTGAAGTTATTAACTTGGTGCAAAATCCAGCCTATGGCACATTGAGGGAGAGATCATTGTATCCTTTAAGAAAAATGGAGTAAATATTAGAAGCAGATAAAATGTGGGGCTATGGGACAGCAGGACAGTGAGATTCATTTTGGATTGCTCTAGCAAAATGCCGGCACAGACATGATGGGCTGAATGGCCTCCTGTGATGTAAACCTGTATGGTTCTATGCAGCTTCATGCATATTTTTATGCCTTTCTAAATAAATGAGTGTGACTGTAAACTAATATTGTGATTTGTACAGTGGATTTTACAATTGGTTTCCATCACTGCATGCAGCTAGGACGAATGGAGAGTGATTCTAATTCCTAACTTTGTCCTCGCTCCTCAGCTGGTTGCATGGTGAAACATGCTGGCACCAGTTCTCCTCTCTAGTTGGGAAGTGCTATTCTCTGGAGCTATGATGTAGAGCTAATGAAACTGAGCAATGTTCTGGCATAAAATGCAGCAGGCATTGCCTGGCATACAACAACAACTTGCATTTATATAGTGCCTTTAAAGTAGTAAAATGTCTCAAGGAACTTCACAGGAATGTAATCAGACAAGAATTGACACTGAGCCAAAGAAGGAGACATTAGGACAGGTGACCAAATGCTTGGTCAAAGAGGTAGATTTTAAGGTGCGTCCCAAAGGAGGAGTGCAGGTGGAGAGGCAGAGAGGTTTAGGCGGTGAATTCCAGAGCTTAGCGCCTAGATAGCTGAAGGCACAGCTGCCAATGGTGGGGTAAAGGAAGTTGTGGATGCACAAGAGGCCAGAATTGGAGGAGCACAGTGTTTTCGGAGGTTTGTAGGGCTGGAGGGGGGTTACTGAGATAGGGAGGAGCAAGGCCATGGAGGGATTTGAACATAAGGATGAGAATTTTAAATTCGAGGTGTTAGTGGACTGGGAGCCAATGTAGGTCGGTGAACAGGACTTGGTCGAGTTAGGATTCTAGTAACAGAGTTTTGGATGAGCTAAAGTTTATGGAGAGTGAAGATGGTAGGCTGGCCTGGAGAGCATTGGAATAGTCAAGTCTAGAGGTAACAAAAGGATGGATGAGCGATTTGGCAGCAGATGAGCTGAGGCAGGGGCGGAGATGGGTGATGTTATGGAGGTGGAAGTAGACGGTCTTGGTGATGAAGAGGATATGGGGTCAGCAACTCAACTCACTCAAATAGGATGTCGAGTTTACGACCAATCTGGTTCATCCTAAGACGGTGGCCAGGGAGGGGATGAAATCGGTGGCTAGAGAATGGAGTTTATGGCAGGGACTGAAGACAATGGCGAAGGTCTTCCCAATGTTTACTTGGAGAAAATTTCTGCTCATCCAGTCCTGGATGACAGACAAGCAGCATGACAAATCAGAGGCAGTGGAGGGGTCAAGAATTGTGGTGAGGTCGAGCTGACTGTCGTCACCATGCATGTGGAACCTGACGTTGTGTTGTTGGATTATGTCACCGAGGGGCATGCAGATGAGAAATATGAGGGGGGCCAAGGATAGATCCTTGGGGGACTCCAAAGGTAATGGTGCAGGAGCAGGAAGGGAAGCCTTTGCAAGTGATTCTCTGGCTATTACTGGATAGATGAGAATAGAACCAGGTGAGATCAGCTCAGCAACAGAGGAGAGGCGTTGGAGGAGGGTGATGTGGTCAACCGTGTGAAAAGCTGCAGACAGGTCGAGAAGGATGAGGAGGGATAGTGTGTCACAGTCACATAGGATGTCATTTGTGAATTTGTTTAGGGCCGTTTCAGTACTGTGGCAGGAGCGGAAACCTGATTGGAAAGGTTCAGACATGGAGTTGTGGGAAAGATGGGCACGGATTTGGGAGGCGGCAACATATTCAAGGACCTTGGAGAGGAAAGTCCTCTTTGAAAGACCTCCGTTTACACTGCAAGCAAAAGATAAGATAA
Source organism: Squalus acanthias (assembly GCA_030390025.1). Classification (NCBI taxonomy): domain Eukaryota; kingdom Metazoa; phylum Chordata; class Chondrichthyes; order Squaliformes; family Squalidae; genus Squalus; species Squalus acanthias. The sequence goes on along the minus strand of CM059441.1, from coordinate 36,973,229 downwards.
AGACTTCAAAATGCATGAATCAAAGAGAATTTGCCAGAATGTGCTTGTATATGATATCTAAAAATCAAAGTATGTTGTGTTCCTAAATCTGTGTTTATATAGTTATTGATCCGCTTGTTGATTTATACAAAGTGAGTTTTACTATCAAATTTGAACTGGTGTAGGGCTTACAGTAGAGGCTTGAGAAACACTGCTGGATGTGGACTGGCAAAACAGTACAGTGAACTTAAATGCCCACCAGCAGTGGGACTTGAAACTGTCTCTATAAGTGTGTGAATTAAGTGCTGTGATGCAGTTGGTAAGTGCTATCTTTGCTTTAAGTATAATTATTAGAGAGGCAATTTGATTTTTGGAGATTGTTGCGTTGGAACATGCTGACATGATCTGTGCTTTTAGCATTCTATCTATTCATATTTAATGGGAAATGCTGGCCATCCAGGGGAGAAGGCTCCTCCCCTGAAGTTAGATAAATTGATATGCCAACATTAATGCTCTTCCTCATCCCAGGTGATGATACCTCATGAATGTGAATGGTTGTTTAACAGAAACGGGCTTTATTATTTTTACCCTGATGCTCCTTTTCAAGTGAAGGCATTTTGAAATGTTCATGTGGTGAAGAATTGATTGCCAATATATGTGCATCAGTAAATTACATCACATGCATCACATCTGTAATTTTAAACCCAGTTAGTGGTTTGGCGACTTAAAGGAGACATGTATTCTACCAAATTGTCCCATGATCCTGAGTTACAAAGTGAGATATTATATTGGTGTGGCTATCTTTATTCTCTTTCTCCTCCCCTTTCCCATGTGAATTCATGAATAGGAGCATTGAACTGAGGCAACAGTGTTGTCACTGGAGTGTGGCTTCTTGATGTCACATACAGGGGAACTTTGTATAAAATATTTTCTCCCTGGCTGCCTCTGGGGATAATTTCATCACAAGGGCAATAGAAAAACTTCAGTAAGTTTACTTCTATCTCCATTGATAACTTTGACAGAGTATGGACAACTCAGTCGGATGTACTTCACAGCAACACCGCTCCCCCTGGAACAGTATTTGGCAAACCTTTTTCTCATATATTTGTCATACATCACATTGGCTAAATTTGCGTTGTCCTGCCACAGAAAGGTCATTCCTTGTGCATTGAAATTGATATGCCAACATTAATGCTCTTCCTCATCCCAGGTGATGATACCTCATGAATGTGAATGGTTGTTTAACAGAAACGGGCTTTATTATTTTTACCCTGATGCTCCTTTTCAAGTGAAGGCATTTTGAAATGTTCATGTTCGATCATTATAGAATAGAATTTTAAAGGTTTTTTTTAATAATAGGACATAGTTCTCCAAGGTAGATGGCATCACAAGTGTTAACTCCCTCACCCAGCTCTTTCTCCTTATGGATGAACAGTGGGCAACCCAAATGGTTGCTGTTAGCATCAAATGTTAAAAGGTAGCAAAGGAAAAGTGTTTAGCAGCTAAACAGTAAACACTGTGGGGGGAAAAATTAATTAGTGACCATTCTGGGTCGCTAACATCGCCTGGGCACTAAATTTAGCGCCCAGCGAAAAATAGTGCTGGCGATTGCTAAAATCAGTGTTAGCACCCCAAGAGGGAGATGGAGTGCTTATTCAAGCGTGCCACTTCCTTCGAACGCTAACCCCGAATATCGGGGCGGTGCGTTCTGCAGCGCTACGCACTGGGCAACGTAGCGCTGCTGCATGGAAGGACTCCTCCCCTCATTAAAGGGGAGGGCCCAAGCCCACAACTCTGGGGCCCTACCTGGACCACCGGGGAGCAGGGTGCCATACCAGCAGCCCGGCACTCAAGAGAAGTGCCGGGCTGTCAGATCGCGGTACGGACCCCTCGTTCAATGGGCTGCGACAAGTAATTCGACCAATTTTTTTTCCCCCGCCCGCCACCTCCGCTTTACTTACCACCCAACGAGCCTCCTGCCGCTCCATTCCCGCCCCCTGAATCGGTCGCTGTCATCGCCCGGCGCAGATTCATGGGGCGCGGGCCAATTTTGGAGGTGGGGTGAAAACGGGGCGCTGCGCATGGTGATGATGTCGTTGTCGCCTGTGCAGCGGAGCGGGGCGCTACCGGTTACTGCCGCCACTGAACTCCCGCTGAATTTAGCGGGAGTCATTAGCGGCGCTGTGCCTGGGCGAAAAGTCATGTGTGGCCCGTTAGCGCCCCGGAGGTGCTAATGCACCGAATTTCTAGCCCCATATGCTTTATGAACATTACCCCTTTATTTTTCATGAAGCATGACTTTTGATGAAAAATTCTGTTAATGAAACACGATTTTTAAAAATGAGGCTACAGATTGTCGAACATCTGTACAGTTTTAGTGGGATCTGTTGTGAAGTCAGGGATTTTTAAGTCCTGATTTTCAATATTTATGTGATGAAAGATCAAATAGAATAATGCACCAGCTGGGACCAGTCCTCTTCATGTATCGGATTTGTTTTACACAAGAAGTCGTACTTCCCAAATGGTGCTGAAAATAGCACAGGACACCTTCACACAGACCAATCACACTTGCACTTCAATGTTCTGCAAGTGTGTTAATGGAAGCAGCCCACAATAGGAGCAGATGTTTTCTGATGTATTCCTGTTCAGGGAGTCTGTGTTGCAGGTTAACTTGATGTGTTAAAGTGCCAATCCCTCTTCTAACCGGTGAGATGAGAATAAGCAGATTTTCTGGACTTTATTGCTTGCTGTTGCAGTTTGGGAATTCTGTTTCTGCTGTTTTGCTGCAAGTTGTGCTGGTTATACTTGTGTTTAATTGTACACATCACCGGCGTCCAAAATTATTAAAGCCATTTACCATTGATCCATGTGTCTGTCTTCAAGAGAAAATGTGAACCAATGGCGTGGTACTTGCGATAGAAATAACAGTGAGGCGATCACCTTATCTGTACCTCCTGATTTACTTTATCTTATCTCCTTTTCTGCAACATTAATAGTGTCCTGTTCAATGCACGTTGGTACGCCATCTAGGTTTCTTCATTAAAAATTATTTTACAGTTTCCTCCAGGTGTAGGCCTCCGAAGATTAGGGATGAACACTCAGATTTTGGAGTTAGAGGCTTGAAACTTGGATATATACGTCAAAGCAGGAGAGCTTTTTAGAACACCAGGGAATATGCCTTTGTTCCCCCTCCCCAGCTGTCAGAGTTAGTGACTTGCAAGTCTGTTTAGTGTGTGGGGTGGGGTGAAAGGAAGGAAAAGAACAGTTGCTGTGGCTGTCTGTTACGCAAGGTCATAGGTACGATGGAGGATTGAGGGTACTTGTTCAGTTTGCAGAGATTTAAAAAGAAGCTTTTAAAATATACAAGAAAAAAACACTAATCCTAATTGGACCAGAATCTCTGTCTTCTGGCACGAGCAGCGCCGACGATCATCAGAGTCTGTTCAGGCTTCTGACTACTCTCGTCTCATTCATTCCTAGTATTCTGCTTTCGGCAATTTAAAAGAAAAGGTCTTTTTTATTTGGGTTATTTTTGTTTCTGCTCATCAAGTTGAAGGACATTGGTGAAAGAGTTTCCATTTTGACCATTTATTGGCAGCAGCAAGTAGTAAGCCAGACACAGATTGATGTGACAAAAATTAAGCATTTAAATTTTTTTTTAGCAGGGTATTGACATGAATCTTGTCATTCATGTGGAAATGACTTATGAAATAATATTGGGCGGCCTGCTGGTGGCGCTGTCCAGGGAGAGTATAAATACTCGGGCACGGGCCCAGCTTGCGCGGGACATTCTTTAACAGGAACTAGTGAAGGACACAACTAGATCTCCATGTTGTAAAACAGTTGATTAAAGCTTTGTTTAACGCTTAGACTAAGTGCCTAGTAGTTTTCTTACGTCAGGTATCAAATCCTTTAATTCTGTCATGGTGTATAAAGGTTAAAAAAAAACATTGACAGATATCATCTTTAGATTAACTTGATACCTTGGTTACAGATTTGAATTTTTACCTGTGTTTGATGCCTGATAGAAGTGCCAAGTCATTCAATTTTAATACAAACATTTTGTGTGGTTTATTTGAATGTGTTCCTGGCAGTATTTAAAACAATATATTTGATCTGCTTGATCCTGATTGCTTTTTGAAGGTATTTATGAACCTCTTCTGTTGAAATCAGGAAATCTAACCAAAGGCATTTAAATAGTGATAGTCAGACCAGATTGCTGTGGTAGATGGTGAGAAAACAAAAATAACTATTTAAGAATGTTACTTACATCATAGCTTAGCATAGCAGTTGTAAACTCTTATTATTTTCTAGTACATGAGAAGCTGGTTAAGTTTATTGTGTTGTTGTGACAATTTGGTGCCAATTCCCAACATAAATTCTTGCCTAGGTTTACCTTCATATATTGGCTATCATTTAGCCATTCGCCAGATTTGGCTGGACCACATAAAGCATTATCTAGTCCTGCTCTCCTCTGCCAAAACTGCTCACTATTCCAGAATCATCCTGGTATGCAGAGATAACTCCTAGCTTCTATTCTCTACTGCTAGCCGCCTTCTTAAACCCCTCTCCCCTGCCTCCTCCACCCTCACCTCCAATAACAAGTGCGAGGAGCTCATGGACTTCTTTGTCACTAAGATTGAGACCATCCGTTCAGTTGCCCTCCCTTCCTCATGCCCACCGGACCAAATTTCCTCTAAGGTTTCCCCCTGCCCTAGCCCTGAACTCAGATCTTTCTGTAGTTTCTCTCCTATCTCCCCTCATGCCCTCTCCGAGCTCATCCTGTCCATGAGACCCACCTCCTGCTCTCCTATTCCCACTAAACTGCTGACCACCCAACATCCCTTCCTGGCCGTCATGTTAGCTGATATTGTTAACAGCTCTCTCTCTCCTCAGGTACTGTCCCCCTCTACTTCAAATCTGCCATTATCACCCCTCACCTCAAAAAAAACCCTTTGACTCCCTCCATCCTTGCAAACTACCACCCCAACTCCAACCTCCTTTCCTCTCCAAAGTCCATGAACCTCCAAAATCCGTGCCCACCTTTCCCGGCACTCCATGTTTGAATCCCTCCAATCAGATTTCCGCCCTGCCACAGTACTGAAATGGCTCTTATCAAAGTCACAAATGACAACCTATGTGACAGTGGTAAACTATCCTTCCTCGTCGTTCTTGACCTGTCTGCAGCTTTTGACATGGTTGACAACACCATCCTCCTCCAACGCCTTTCCACCATCGTCCAACTGGTGGGACTACACTCACCTGGTTCAATTCTTATCTATTCATTTGTAGCCAGAGAATCACCTGCAATGGCTTCTCTTCCCACTCCTGCACTGTTTCCTCTGGTGTCCCCCAAGGATCTATCCTTGGCCCTCTCCTATTTCTCATCTATATGCTGCCCCCCAACGACATCATCTGAAAACACAACGTCAGTTTTCACATGTACGCTGACAACACCACGTTCTACCTCACCACCACCTCTCTCGACTCCTCCACGGTTTCTAAATTGTCAGACTGCTTGTCCGACATCCAGTACTGGATGCGCAGAAATTTCCTCCAACTAAATATTGGGAAGACCGAAGCCATTGTCTTAGATCCCCGCAACAAACTCCGTTCCCTAGCCACTGACTCCATCTCTCTCCCTGGCAACTGTCTGAGGCTGAATCAGACTGTTTGCAACCTTGGTGTCATATTTGACCCCGAGATGAGCTTCCGACCACATATCCGCGCCATCACAAAAACCGCTTATTTCCACCTCCGTAACGTCCTCCGACTCCACCCCGCCTCAGCTCATCTGCTTCTGAAACCCTCATCCATGTATTTGTTACCTCTAGACTTGACTATTCCAATGCTCTCCTGGCTGGCCTCACAACTTCCACCCTCCATAAATGTAAGGTCATCCAAAACTCTGCTGCCCATGTCCTAACTCGCACCCGTTCACCCATCATCCCTGTGCTCGCTGATCTACATTGGCTCCCAGTTGAGCAATGCCTCGATTTTAAAATTCTCATCCTTGTTTTCAAATTCCTCCATGGCATCGCCCCTCCCTATCTCTGTAACCTCCTCTAGGGTTATAACCCTTAAGCTGTCTGTGCTCCTCCAATTCTGGCCTCTTGCATATTCACAATTTTAATCGCTCCACCATTGGTGGCCGTGGCTTCAGCTGCCGAGGCCCTAAGCTCTGGAATTCCCTCCCTAAACCTCTCCACCTCTTTTTGCTCTTTTAAGACGCTCCTTAAAACCTACCTCTTTGACCAAGCTTTTGATCATCTGCCCTAATATCTCCTTATGTGGCTCGGTCGAGATTGTTTGCTAACAATGTGAAACACCTTGGAATGTTTTACTATGTTAAAGGTGCTATATAAATACAAATTATTATTGTTGTTCTCCTATATCCACATTTCTTGGCTTTCACCATGGAACTCTGTTTTGAGGAGCAGATGGTCTGAAATGATGCAAGAAATTCCTTTTGGCTCATCCTCTCTAGATACCTAGCAACAGTGGGATTTATGTATTTGTGATCTGTTTACAGATCGTAGTGAAGGATATTTTTTTCTTTTCCCCAAAGAATAGTTGCTTTTTAAAAAAAAAACGGGACAGTATCCTATTCGTAATCTAACCAAAATACATTGATCTCAATATACAAAACATGACCTGCCTATATATCAAATTGCTCAGTGCATGATATTGGGAATTGTTTACTAATCTAATACTTCATGGGGAATAGCGGATTGATTGCAGCTATAGCAAGGCTGATTAATCTTATTGGATTCGGGTGATATAATAAACAGAGCAGTTACTGTTACCTGACAGATTGTAGCCTTGAAATTATGTCATATGTTCATCATTTACAATATGTGCTGTGGAGTTTCCCAGTTAATTTTTATTTCCCAGTTTGAGGCTATTCATTTTGTTGCTGTCATGGCTGATCCTGTTTTCCACTGTGCTCCATGTAGTCAATGCCAGGTAATGTCCCTACAATGCCTTTGGGATGGAGTTCAGTTTTCTCCCCCCAAGTATACTGTCGAAATGTCGCTCCCTGCGGGTGGTCTTTATGGAAAATCAAAGGGAAATGATGTTTGTTTGCTAACATATGTAATGTCAATTGTGTCAAACCTGCCATTTTGTTACATGTGCTCCGTATTATTGTAATAAAATCAACCCATGCTTTCTACCTTTCCCAACAACAAAAACATTGCAGACACTTTTTTTAGTGGGGAGAGTTCCTCTTAAAGGCACCTTTTACTGTGTACATTGAAGGCAAGAAGAGTGAGAAAGATGAGCTCGAGCGTCCCTTTCATTTTTCTTCACCAACTTACTTAAAACGAGCCATATGGAACTTTCTGCCATGTGGCTGCTTTTATCAATTACAATATATACTTGTAATGGCTCTTCATCCTTCTCAGACCAACAATTAGATGTCCAAGTTTATAAAATGAAAATGTTTATTTCTAGTAACTGCTATGACCTTTCCAGACATGTCCTTATTGCATCGTTCTTTGTATTAAAAAAACACAAGTATCAAAGTCCATATACTTTCTATGTTTTGTTTTTGGACAACAAGTGCTTGAGAGTGCCAGACAAAGATAGTTTGAGATTTTATGTACAGATACAGCACAACTTTTTATAGTGCACTTGGTTTAAGATTGGTAATCCTTTTATACTTGTCCTTTCAGCCAGTCTCACTCTGGCTCATTGTTAGTACTCTGAGTCACAAGGTTGTGGGTTCAAGTTCCACTCCAGAGGCTTGAGCACGCAATCCAGGCTGACACTCCAGTCCAGTACTGAGGGAGTGCTGCTTTGTCGGAGGTGCCGTCTTTCGGATGAGATGTTAAACCGAGATTCCGTCTGCTCTCTCAGGTCGACGTAAAAGATCTCATGGTGCTATTTAGAAGAAGAGCAAGGGAGTTTTCTCCAATAGCCTGGCCAATATTTATCCCTCAACCAACATTACTTAAAGATTATTTAGTCATGATATCATTGCTGTTTGTGGGATCTTGCTGTGTGCAAATTGGCAGTCGAGTTTCCTACATTACAACAGTGACTACACTTCAAAAGTACTTCATTGGCTGTAAAGTGCTTTGGGACGTCCTGAGGTCGTGAAAGGCGCTATATAAACACAAGTTCTTTCCTTCTTACAATGTGTGAAAATTTCCAAGTGGTGACTTTGAGTGACATTGTTGTCTGGTTTCTTGGAGCTTATTCTTTTTCCTCAATTTGTTTCTTTACTTTTCAAGATTCTTCAGCTTTCTTGAAGATAAAGAGGTTCTCCAATGGCTTTGGTTGGTCATCAGATCCTTTTCAATGTTTATTTACCTGACATCTACCCCTTTCAATGTTTAAACCTAACCATTGTTCCATGAGCTGAATGTGACTTCAAAGCTAGGATGAGAGCAGCTTCACTGTGATCACTACACAAGTAGGATGCTTTGATCTTGTCTGTCAGGATTTGTTTCTGGAGGGCCGCTGCTGATTAATTCCATTCTTTTTATTTTTAAAGTCCTCTTCAAAAAAATTAAACTTTATTTTCTTTGATTTTAATGCTGCCTTATAATGAGGTGCAGTATATTGGCTGTTCCAAAGAATCTTTGCTTCGTTCTACTGGCATGTCACTTTGTGACTAAATCTCGGAGGCTTATGACACTGGTAGGCAACACTTCAGGGAATGGCATTCTGCCGCTATCTTCATAAAACCAATCCCAAAAGTGCACTGCAGAGTCAAGATGCCATCCTTAGCGTATTGGAATACTTCCAAAAGAGGCCACCTACAAGCTGTGGTCTTCAAACAGATTGAAGATTTGCCAGCAGCAATGTAACTGCTGGCTGGGATTTCTGAACAGCTTTTGTGCCACACAGTTAACTTTTATGTTCAGAGATATTTAAAGACTCTAGCTAGGCACTCTTTTGATAACTAAAGTTGCCAGTAGAATATCCAGCACATGATGCCACAAGGCAGTGTTTGATGAAGCTCCATTAACATCCTCACAGTACCAGTGTCAGCAGCTGGTGCCATTGGCCTGGCCTGTGAAGATACACGTGGGCAAAATTGGAGCTTGGAATTGGCGTGAAATCGGCTTTATAAGTATAACTTCAGCAATAGAGATTAGGCTCCAGTCTGAAGGTTGAAGGAGAGGTCCTAGATGCTTTCAAAATTGAACCTTTATTGTCTTCAACTCTTCTGTGCGGAAGAGTGAAGCCCACATTATCCAGCAAGCATTCTGAAGAAGTAAAATGGTAAAAATAATAAAGTATTAACAGGTCTGCAGTGGCTTTGGTCACTGGCAGCCTAAGGTCTGGATCATAATTGTTGCTGTTTAGCTGCTAGCCTGGTCTGTCCCTTTAAGGCCGCTGCTCAAGTACTCCCTGTGTGAATCAAGGTAATTGTGGCTGCATGGAAACGTGATGAGGTCAGCAACTTCCTTGTAAATTTCAGGCTCCACCTTAGAAGAACTCAGGATAAATTGCGTGGCCTTTTTTCTAAGATTGGTTTGCATCTACCAAAGTGTGCATATGGAGTATAATGGACCTGTGTTCGATGCACAACTTTTTACTTTTATATATAATAATACTTCTTTCAATTGAGGTCAGTGGCTTATCTTATAGTTCTAAAACTGTATTCAATATGTCTTGTGTTAAGCTGTGTTTATCATTGGTCAATGGATCACGTTATGGTAATCTGCAGCCTATGTTTTCTAATACCAGTGACAATGGCTCCTGTTCTGTTGACTGCCTGAGCCACTCTCTGCCTTCCTTATGTTGTCTATTGATGTTAACTACTCTCCTACACAACAGGTCTGTTGCCATTCATTTGAGGCATTTTGGCTGAAGGGCATAATAAGAGGAACTTAGTTGTGGATTCAAGGTAGCTTACTTCGTTGAGGGGAAAGGAACAATCTGAGAAATTGAATCTAAACAGTGTTACATGATGTCATTCCTACCATATCTGTGTGTTCTGTGGAGGGGAGGTGCAGATCAATCAGTAATCTTAAACTGAGGCTGACTTGTTCAGCCAATAGAACTGTGTCAGTTCAATAACTTGTCTGCAGTGTTTGTCTAAATTGCTATCTCATTTCAAAATCAACATGCAATAATGTTTTGTTGCAATTACTGGTTCTTTTGTTTGTTGGTGACTGGATAAGTTTAAAGTGTGTTGAGGTTGTGGTCATCAAGCAATGTAAACTGCTCACTCATCCCTTATCTTCCAGGAGTCTCATACAGTTGTGTAAGTGCATACGTACAGTGGGTCAGCTGAGGAGCTTAACGTTTAATAAGCCTGCGTACTTGGTCTGATTCAAAATCAAAATAACCCCCAAATCAGTCTATCTCTTCTCATCCTCCTCCTTCTCTCCCCCCTTATAGATTTGTATTATATAAAGAATTTCAATGCTTTCTAAATCTGATCAAATAATTATCTTGTGAAGTTGTGGTGCTTTGAAGTTTACCATTAGTTGAGCCCTTTTTTTTAGGGAGGAAGCTTAATTGAATTTTTAATAGGAAAGAAAGCTTAATTGAGCGGTACACTGAAAATTTATCTTCACTTAAAGATCCTAAGGATCAAATGTTGGATTTTAACTTCTCCTTCATAAAATACCGGCACTCAAAATTTAGTGCCTAATTAAATGCCATAATCTGTAGATGACCATGATAGATATCACAATTTTATGATTACTTGGTATTTGTCCTGAGAAAGTCATTTTGGGGCCAGTTCGTATGTAGTTTGCACCACAGAAATTTCACTAATGCAAATGGGTGGCGAGAGGTGGCTTATTAAAGGGGAAGTATCTGCAGTGAAAAGGACTTGCTTTCTTGCATTCCTCCCATATTCACTGTTTAAAAACTTCTAGCGGTGGTTAAGTGGGTTCCCCAGTAAATATCTATTTAGCAGCTGATGGGGAAACTACACTTTATTACTGAGAAAATGGAAATAGCTCCCCCCCCCCATGTCATTGTAGGTAAATCTTGGTATGGTACTAAATCATGCCAAGCAAGAAAGTCCCAGCTTTGATTCTGCTCTGTTCTGAGGTAAGTGATCTCAGCCAGATTGCCAGTAACTTGTAACAGACACTATAATACAAATCTCTAAAACAACCCACAATTGCATGTGATTGCAAAAAAAAAGAATTCCAATTGGTCCCAGGTGCCCTTGGGCTAGGGAATGGAAAGAACCTAGGATATCACAGAGAGGGGGTTGGCATGGAGGGTGTTCCCGAGGAAATCGCGTGCTACTAGACTTTGTGACACTCACAAATTTAGATTGTTTTTAAACCTGTGCTGCTGTTTAGCAATGTTCTCCATTGGTCAACTTCAAAAACGAACGGAAGCACAAAAGCCAGCTCCTGATGGTTGCACAGATACTGTGCCAAACATGGTTTGCATTTTATTGCTAGTTTGAAGGTTACCCGAATGCCTTCAATTTCTCTCCTTGTATCTGGTGCCAGCACAAAGGATCATAAAAGTTTGAGTTTTTAATAAGTAAAATAAGATGCCATCTTCGTATGCAATTTCTCAAATGGGTGAGATTTTATTATTTCTTGCCCAGCAATTTCTGTTTTTAATTTTTTTTCACCAAAAGTTTGTATCTAGTCTGTGAATAAAGCTGTAATAAGGAGCTACCTGGCTTAATGTCATGCTGAATGCAGTACTATTATTGCGAAGGCAGTGTTGAATTTATACATTTCTGGTTTTCTCGAGCACCATTGTTGGCGGTGGAAAAATGGTCAATTACTACCCACTGATTTGAAGTAACTGGTTTTAAAGCCACATATTTCAAATCATTGTCCCATTTGTATGGGCGTACTTGCATCTGTGGGGTTTGCTGAAAGATTCAGTGCAAATACATGGAGTCATGCTTCATTAACTGGGAGGACATGAATAGCCCTCCATGATTTTGAAAACCTTGACAGTTCTGGAAAGTGAATTGTATAGTCTAAATGGAAAATTAATGATTACAACCCCAGCGTGGGAAACATTTGTTTTGAGATGTAGCGGTCTGAAAATGGACCATTTTTCTTCGAATCTGGAAAATGGATTTCTTTTGACTTTTGGTTTTGTCAGCCATGTGAAATTGTGGGTCATTTTTCAGGGTTCGTATAATGGATATAAATTTAGTTGAAATTTCATGTTTTGGTTGTCTCGGAAGGCAACGGAGCTTGATATTCACAGTAATAGAAGTTAAGAAAGTCTTGCATTTATATGCCTTTCATGACCACAGGACATCCCAAAGTGCTTTACAGCCAATGAAGTACTTTTTAAAGTGTAGTCACTGTTGTAATGTATGAAAGGTGGCAGCCAATTTGCACACAGCAAGCTCCCACAAACAGCAATGTGATAATGACCAGATAATCTGTTTTAGTGATGTTGATTGAGGGATAAATATTGGCCAGGACACCGGGGATAACTCCCCTGCTCTTCTTCAAGATAAATGTGAGAAGTCGCGCAACACCAGGTTATAGTCCAACAGTTTTATTTGAAATCACAAGCTTTCGGAGCGCTGCTCCTTCGTCAGGTGACTTCACCTGACGAAGGAGCAGCGCTCCGAAAGCTTGTGATTTCAAATAAAACTGTTGGACTATAACCTGGTGTTGTGCGACTTCTCACATTTGTCCACCCCAGTCCAACACCATCTCCACATCATGGCTTCTTCAAGATAGTACAATGGGATTTTTTATGTCCACCTGAGAGAGCAGATGGGGCCTCGGTTTAATGTCTCATCCAAAAGACGGCACCTCCGACAGTGTAGCACTCCCCCAGTACTGCACTGGCGTGTCGGCCTAGATTTTTGTGCTCAAGTCTCTGGAGTGGGACTTGAACCCACAACCTTGTGACTCAGAGGCAAGAGAGTTACCAACTGAGCCCGGCTGTACTGGAATAACGCTACAGTACAGTCCTAATGCAGCTCTTCCTACAGGGCGTCAACTATTATTCTGGTTTACGCCGCTATCTGCTTAGCTCTGTCGGTCTTGATTTGACCTCCATAGAGAACTGATATATCTTCATAGGTTTTACAAAGTTGCAAGAGGTCATCTGTTGTCTAAGAAAAGTGACAAATTGATAGTGCGACTGTACAACCTCAACCTAACTCACTGAATAACTAATTTTACCCAAGGTACTCTATGAACTTAGAGCTTGCAAACTTTATTTAATCAGGTGCTGTGTACTGATGGGAAATAAAATGTAGAGTGCTGGACCTGCACAACAGGTCAGTGAACATCTGAAAGAGAAAGACTTGTTAATATTGTGGCTGGGACTCTTCAAAAGAACGCATAATCTATGTACAATCTTTAGAAGTGAAAAGAGAAGAAAATCAAAGCTGCCTCAAAGTCTTTACACCTGCTACATGGTGTGTTACCTATTTAGAAACTCCTCTGCCTTTTTCATGTCTATGGCTGTAGGCAGCGAATGTACACATAACTTAATCATCACTTTATCAAACAGCTCCGTGGCCTAGCCCAGCCAGCCATGCATCTCCCACACATCCACTTCAAGCAGCAGAAGTTTATATAATCAGTGGCATAAATTGGTGGAATACACAAAATAATCAGTGTCATTGGACCGCATAATTTGCAACAGGAAGGGCAAGGGACCTGTGCAGCCCAACATCAAAGATAAATTCAAAAGCAAAATACTGCGGATGCTGGAAATCTGAAAATGCTGGAAATACTCAGCAGGTCAGGCAGCATCTGTAGAGAGAGAAACAGAGTTAACGTTTCAGGTTGATGACCCTTCGTCAGAATTGGAAAAAGTTGGAGATATAACAGGTTTTTAAGCAAAGATAAATTATTTAGCATATTACACTGATGCAAAGTCATTGATTGTATTTAGAAGAAGCTGCTCATGGTTACATTGGTAATTACTGTAATTCAATCATGTAAGGAGTGCATGCTCAGAACAGGAAAAAGGATGGTGGGATTTTCTACATTTCCTATGTTTTAACCTTGTATTCCGTTAAACTGAAACTGTATTTAACGAAAAACTTTTCCCACAAGTTTATTTAATATTGATTCAGATTCATAAGTGTGGTTAGCGGTGGCTGTATATTTTTCCCTGTGTTAAAGGTGCATCACATGCTCGTCCCTCTTCCTCCAACGCATTGGTATAAAGATGTTGACAGATTTAAATTAGCACTGCCAATCTTGGTGCCAATTATTTCAGACTTCTTGTATTTAATTCAATGATTATTCGTGAAACATCATTTACTTCAAAAAACCACTTGGTCGCTTCCCAATAATGTTTTTGTTGTAAAAAGCCCTTCTCTCATAAAAATGTTTCCCCTCAGTATCACTGATCAATCATTTTCTCTTGAAATTGTTGATCAATGAACCTGTTGTTTTAGAGACAGGGTTACAAAACTACTCTGTTTCTAGCCTCATTTCTCCTAGTGCAATCAATTGATGGTCTATTCTTGTGGCTGAGTAATTAAGAAATTACATAGAATTTACATAGAAATAGGTAATTTGGCCCAACTGATCTGTGCCAATGTTTATGCTCTACACGAGCCTCCTCCCACCCTACTTCATCTCACCCTATCAGCATACCTTCTATTCCTTTTTCCTTCATGTACTTATCTAGCTTCCCCTTAAATACATCTATGCTAATTGCCTCAACTACTCATTGTGGTAGCAAGTTCCACATTCTCGCCACTCTCTGGGTAAAGAAGTATCTCCTGAATTCCTTACTGGATTTATTATTGACTATCTTATATTTATGATTCCTAGTTTTGGACTCCCCACAAGTGGAAACATCCTCTCTATGTCTTCCCTATCAAACTTCTTCATAATTTTAGACCTCTGTTATGTCAACCCTTAGCCTTCTCTCTTCTAGAGAAAAGAGACATAAGATGTAGGAGCAGGAGTAGGCCATTTGGCCCCTCAAGCCTGTTCCGCCATTCAATAAGATCATGGCTGATCTGATCTTGGCCTCAACTCCACTTCCCTGCCCGCTCCCCATAACCCTTGACTCCCTTATCATTCAAAAATCTGTCTATCTCCACCTTAAAGATATTTAATGACCCAGCCTCCACAGCTCTCTGGGGTAGAGAATTCCACAGATTCACGACCCTCTGAGAGAAGAAATTCCTCCTCCTCATTGTTTTAAATGGGCAACCCCTTATTCTGAAACTATGCCCCCTAGTTCTAGATTCCCCCACGAGGGTAAACATCCTCTCTGTATCTACCTTGTCAAGCCCCCTCAGCATCTTATATGCTTCAATAAGATCACCTCTCATTCTTCTAAACTCCAATGAGTATAGGCTCAACCTTTCTTCATAAGACAACCCCTTCATCTCAGGAATCAACCTCGTGAACCTTCTCTGAACTACCTCCAATGCAAGTATATCCCTCCTTAAATAAGAGACCAAAACTGTACGCAGTACTCCAGGTGTGGTCTCACCAATACCCTGTACAGTTGTAGCAGGACTTCCCTACTTTTACACTCCATCCCCCTTGCAATAAAGGCCAACATTTAATTTGCCTTCCTAATTACTTGTTGTACCTGCATGCTAACTTTTTGTGTTTCATGTACAAGGACCCCCCGATCCCTCTGTACCGCAGCATTCTGTAGTCTCTCTCCATTTAAATAATAATTTGCTTTTTTATTTTTCCTGCCAAAGTGGATAACCTCACATTTTCCCACATTATACTCCATCTGCCAAATTTTTGCCCACTCACTTAGCCTATCTATATCCCTTTGCAGATTCTTTGTGTCCTCTTCACAACTTGCTTTCCCACCTATCTTTGTATCATCAGCAAATTTGGCTACATTACACACGGTCCCTTCATCCAAGTCATTAATATAGATTGTAAATAGCTGATCCCTGTGGCACCCCACTAGTTACAGTTTGCCTATTGGAAAATGGCCCATTTATGCCGACTCTCTGTTTTCTGTTAGTTAGCCAATCCTCTATCCATGCTAAAATATTACCCCCAACCCTGTGAGCTCTTATCTTGTGCAGTAACCTTTTCACACACACACACACACACACACACACACACACACACACACACAGAATCCCCACAGTGCAGATAGAGGCCATTTCGGCCCATCAAGCCTGCACCGACATATATCCCACCCTATCCCCGTAACCCCACGTATTTAATCCCCCTAACACTAAGGGTCAATTTATCATAGCCAAATCAACCTAACCCGCACATCTTTGGACTGTGGGAGGAAACCGGAGCACCCGGTTTTATGTGGCACATTATCGAATGCCTTCTGGAAATCCAAATACACTACATCTACTGGTTCCCCTTTATCCACCCTGCTCGTTACATCCTCAAAGAACTCCAGCAAATTTGTCAAACATGATTTCCCTTTCATAAAACCATGCTGACGCTGCTTGACTGTATTATGATTTTCTAAATGTCCTACGACTACTTCTTTAATAATTGACTACAGCATTTTCCCAATGACAGATGTTAGGCTAACTGGTCTATAGTTTCCTGCTTTCTGTCTCCCTCCTTTCTTAAATAGGGGCGTTACATTTGCAGTTTTCCAATCCGCTGGGACATCTCCAGAATCCAGGGAATTTTGGTAGATTGCAACCAATGCATTCACTATCTCTGCAGCCACTTCTTTTAAGACCCTAGGATGCAGGCCATCATGTCCAGGGGACTTGTCCACTTTAGTCCCATTATTTTACCGAGTACTTTTTCTCTAGTGATAGTGATTGTTTTAAGTTCCCCCCCTCCCTATAGCCCCTTGATTATCCAATATTGGGATGCTTTTAGTGTCTTCTACTGTGAAGACTGATACAAAATATTTGTTCAAAGTCTCTGCCATTTTCCTGTTCCCCATTATGAATTCTCCAGTCTCATCCTCTAAGAGACCAACGTTTACTTTAGCTACTCTCTTCCTTTTTATATATCTGTAGAAGCTCTTACTGTCTGTTTTTATATTTCTTGCTAGTTTACTCTCATAATCTATCTTCTTTCTCTTTATTATTTTTTTAGTCATCCTTTGCTGGTTTCTAAAAATTTCCCAATCGTCTGGCCTACCACTAATCTTCGCAACATTGTATGCCTTTGTTTTCAATTTGATACCATCCTTTACTTCCTTAGTTAGCCACGGATGGTTCATCCTTCTCTTAGAGTCTTTCCTTCTCACTGGAATATATCTTTGCTGAGAGTTATTCTGAGAGACCCAGTCTGTTTCGTCTTTCCTGATAGTTGTAAGCCTCTCAGAAAGTCGTAGATGTAATTGTCTTACCCATTTGATTGAGTGTCTTTTTCTTGTACTTGTTAGAAAGTTACCAAAGATTTCAGTTGTTTTGCAAGTGTTGTATGGGGATGAAAGAGTTCTTGTCACTGTAAAACCTTGTGAGCTAAGCAAACACTGTAGTTTTTCCTATTGGTAGAACTATGAACTGCAGCATTTCAGTTTATTTCATAAATCCAAGTAAATTTGTACATAAACAGATCGTATAATTTCGAGCACAAAAAAAGGTTGCAGATCTCAGACAGGTGACGTTTTCTAACCATGATGATAGCCACCATAGATAATGTTACTAGGCTATAACATAACTAACAGAATTTAGATGATTTCATATGAGAGCCAAGTTTAAGGAAATTGTTAGTCACCTAAACTGAGATTGATTGTATTGCAGCTATGCACAGGTCTACTGAACCAGCTATTTACTGTATATACTTGTAGTTAAGAGGGATGGGTGATGAGGTTTCAGAGTCCAGTGCTGCATCGTAATTGACAGGCAGGAGGCACAGTTGAAGTAGAACAAGCCAGCTGATGCCGATTCCCCTTCCCTTAAGATGCAACATTGTTTTGCCAGTGTTCTATTTCCATGCAAGTGTGTTTCTGGATGCCTAATATACAGGCCTAAAGCGGTATCATTACACCACAAGGAAGTGGATGCAATGCATTGTCATTGGACTAAATTCCCTCTGGACCACCATAGAAATGGATGGACATTCCTACTCAACTACCAACAATTGAACACATTATCCCCCCAAACACAGCACCAAGGGAATGGTCACATTGGCTGAAAAGGCACAATTCTGCCAAATGTTTAGCATCAGTGGAGTTGGAAAAGCTCAATTTCTTGTTCTGAAGTTGAAAATTCAATTTTCTATTTAGCCCAGCTGAGATCTGACTAAACCCATCCAACTGATGCACGCAAGTTCAAGTGAGTGATAGCCATGGGGCTCCATCTTGCAACCCTCTAGGCATGAATTGAGTTTAACTATAGCATTTAAGATGAACGTTTGACAAACTTATATTTAATGAAGCTTCTAATTTGGGTGCTGGGAATAACGATGTGAACACTTTGATTCCTCCCCCCCCCTCCCCCACTCCTCCCTTTATCCATCATTTGTTTCTTTTTGCTCTTTAATAGGTTGTTTGATTTTCTGAGTTCCCCTTTTCTCATGAGCAATAAGTTGCTCTGTTGCAAGGCTGAGGCAGACATGGTCTTTTTTTTATTACCGCTATTTAAAAGGCCATGCTGTCATTTT
This sequence comes from Squalus acanthias, assembly GCA_030390025.1. Lineage (NCBI taxonomy): Eukaryota > Metazoa > Chordata > Chondrichthyes > Squaliformes > Squalidae > Squalus > Squalus acanthias. Next base: position 36,954,789 of record CM059441.1, on the reverse strand, counting down.
CTAGCGCACTTAATTATAGATTTCCAGTCTTTATATCCATTAATTCCAGATTTTTAAGTTCAGTGCTGTCCTACAAACAATGATTGATAGCCACATTAAGTATGAAGAATGGATCACACAGCTGCCATAAAAGAGTAAATGTAAAGAATTGCTGTCTTAAGGCAGTGAAAGCTGTAGTTCTCCAGCATGTGTGTCACAGAGAATGACTGCTGTCCTATAAAAAATGAGACACTAAATAAATACTGCCCAGTAATTTTCCAAATGGTTTGATTGTGTACCTTTTATAGGGCTGAGTTTTACTTTCTCTTCTGATGAACTGTAACAATATTAAACTGTTCGGTTGTAATCTCTCTGATGACTGCCTGGCGTGCAGTTACTTTACATCAAATTGGTTTTTAAATTGTCTGGTAATGATGTTTCAATGGGCCGCAGTCTCCAGTGCCTGCCCTCAAAGGGCAATAAACAAGATTGTTGAGGCTTGAGTTTTGCCATTATGTTTTACTTCAAATGAAATGTTCTTTTGTGGTGGGGGAGCTGGGGGAGGACTGGGAGAAGTACAACCCCAGAAACACCTGGGGATCTAAATCTATGGCAGCAATTCTATCCCTCCGTCCAAGCTAGAAAAATACTGCCCAGCATTTTCAATAAAGGGCATCTTGCTTTTAGGTGAAGTTTAGCAAACCAAAGTAGGTGTTGTAGATCATCTGATGAGCATCCAACATTGAAACCAGAGGTTCAAATCCCAGCTGGGCCTTGCTTTCGGCTTTGTTTGGCTGTTCAGCCAGTTGTCTATAGGGCAACTCGCTGGAGCCTCACAATCGTCCACTTCAAAGGAGACAGGGAATCGAGAGAATCTCACATAGCAAAAGCATATCTGTCTTCAACCAGCTGTGATCATGGAGCATAATTGAAGGCAGTTGAAGAGAAATCTGCATCAACCTTTCCACCCTCCCAGCTACAGAAGTAAGTATAGAATTGAGGCCCCACAAATTTGGGGGTGGGGAGGGGGCATGGCAATTATTCAGAGAAAACCAACCATCCCCAAGCGACATCTTGGCCTTGAATGTTCCTGAATCCAGAAGTCCATTGCACACACCTAACTGAGCTATGGCTGGTTTTATCTGATTCTCTGCTTTGTTCATGACAGGGAGCACTGGAATGGCAAGTCACAAACATCATATTCCCTCAATTGGAACCACTGTGCCATCTCTGTTTAGCTAATGCACAACTATCCTAGTGCCCGTGCTATTTTGGGCAGATACTGCAAATAAACTCATCCAAAAGACAGAAATGTAGCCTCTAATAAAAACAGAAAATGCTTGAAATACTCAACAAGTCAGGCAGCATCTGTGGAGAGAGAAATAGAGTTAACATTTCATGTTTCTTAATGTCTCTTAATCTCTCCTTTTGTTCTTTCATCCCCTCCCCCTTTTCCCAGCTTTATCCTTGCCTTAAATCTATTTCATTTCCTGCTATTTCCAGTTCTGACGAAAGGTCTTCGACCTGAAACGTTAACTCTGTTTCTCTCTCCACGGATGCTGCCTCGCCTGCTGAGTTTTTCCAGCGTTTTCTGTTGTTATTTCAGATTTCCAGCATCTGCAGTATTTTGCTATCGTATTAACATTTCAGGTCGATGACCTTTCATCAGAACTGGAAAAAGTTAGAGCTGTAACAGGTTTTAAGCAAGTACAGAAGCAGGGAAAGGAGGAGGGGAGGAAAGAACAAAAGGGAAGGTCTGTGATAGGGTGGAAGGCAGGAGAGATTAAATGAGAGATTAAAGGGATGATGGTGCAAGGTGAAAGGGGACAAATAAAGAAACAAAAGCTGGGTCTGGAGGAGCTGTTAATGGCAATAGCAGAATCATTACCATGAGCTGCTGTCTGAAAAAATGGGAGTGGTGGTGATGATCTGAAATTGTTGAACTCGATGTTGAGTCTGGAAGGCTGTAAAGTGCCTAATCGAAAGATGAGGTGGTTGTTCCTTGAGCTTCCGTTGATCTTCGTGTAGGAAGCCAAGGACAGAGAGGTCAGAGTGGGAGTGGGGCTGAGAATTAAAATGACAGACGACCGGAAGCTCAGGGTCACGCTTGCGGACTGAACAGAGGTGTTCCGCAGAGTGATCACCCAATCTGCGTTTGGTCTCCCCAGTGTAGAGGAGACCGCATCGTGAGCAGCGAATACAGTATACTATATTGAAAGAAGTACAAGTAAATCACTGTTTCACCTGGAAGGAGTGTTTGGGGCCCTTGATGATGGGAAAGAGGAGGTAAAAGGGCAAGTATTGCATCTCCTGCACTTGCCCGGGAAGGTGCCGTGGGAAGGGGAGGGGGTGTTGGGAGTGATTGAGGCGTGTACCAGGGTGTTGCAGAGGGAATGGTCCCTTCGGAATGCTGAAAGAGGAGGGGAGCGATATGTTTGGTAGTGGAATCACGCTGGAGGTGGCGGAAATGGCGGAGGATGATCTGTTGAATGTGGAGGCAGGTGGGGTGGAAGGTGAGGACAAGGGGAACCCTATTGTGGTTCTGGGAGGGAGGGGAAGGGGTGAGAGCAGAATGGGACGGACATGGTCGAGGGCCCTGTCGACCACGGAGGAGGGGAATCCTCAGTTGATGAAAAGGGAAGACATATTGGAAGCACTTAGTATGGAAGGTGGCATCGTCAGAACAGATGCGACAGAGATGGAAAAACTGTGAGAACGGAATAGACTCCTTACAGGCAGTGTGGGTGGGAGGACATGTAGTCAAGGTAGCTGTGGGAGTCGCTGGCTTCTAGTAGATATTAGTCGACAGCCTAGCCTGAGAAATGGAGATAGAGAAGTCGAGGAAGGGAAGGGAAGAGTCGGAGATGATAGCTTCCAGCCTATTATTAGTATATGCTAAAGTACCACTGTCCTGAATCATCCAAGAGTGTGCTAGTAATTTTGCATCTACTCATACTTCTGAAGCCTGTATTCCATACCTCACTGCAGAAAATTGTACAACCGCATTTATATAAATCTTCTGCAAGAATATGCAGCTAGCCATTTATAGTAGCTACAGGGCATGTTGTTTAGAAATGCTTATGATTGTTCCAGTAATTGCAGAATAAATGTGTGAATTGTGATTTAAAATATGCTGTTGCCACAGGGCTAATTTCTGAGTATGGTTTGCAATATAGTGCTCCTTGGCCTTAGACTGGGTGCAGCGCAGATTCACCAGAATGATACTGAGCTAAAAGGGTTAAATTATGAGGACAGGTTGCATAGACTAGACTTGTATTTCCTTGAATATAGAAGATTAAGGGTTGAGCTAATTGAGGTATTTAAGATGATTAAAGGATTTGATAGAGTAGATGGAGTGAAACTCTTTCCTCTGGTGGGGAAGTCCAGAAGGAGGGGCATAACCTTAAAATTAGAGCTAGGCCGTGCAAATGTAATGTCAGGATGCACTTCTTGACATCAGAGAGGATATAGGTAAGGGAAAGCAATCAGCGGAGACCATATCGTTAGAATTGAGGAATGAGAGAGGACATAAAACTGTAATTAGAGTTGTCTACAGGCCTCGTGATAGCAGCAATGCAATGTCAGAATGTATTAATTCAGAGATTAGAGAGACTTGAAACACAAGCAGAGTTGTTTTAATGGGAGACTTTAATTATCGTATAGATTGGGAAGAGCAGAGTAGCTCAAGTCAGAAAGGTAGTGAATTTCTTGAGTGCATTCAAGATCGTTTTCTGGAGCAATATGTTCTAGAATCAACAAGAGGGCAGACCATACTAGATTTAGTAATGAGTAATGAGCTAGACTTAGTTAATCTAACAATAAGGGAACATTTAACTAACAGTGATCATAATATGATCAAATTCAATGTTAGCTTTGAACAGGAGCAATGTAACACAGTCACTGAGATTGTAGATTTTGGTACGGTTAACGTTAATGGGATAAGACAGAGACTAATGACAGCAAACTGGTCAAAACTATTATTGGGTAAAACTACAGATAAACAGTGGGAGTTGTTAAAAAACGGATTTAACTGGGTCGACAAAAGAGGTGAGAGTTCACATAAAACTAAAGGAAAGAGCTTAGAAAAGTGCAAAGAAGAGTGTAGATCCAGATGGACTGGGAGAGATATAAAGAACATCAAAGGAAAACAAAAAGATAGTAAGAGCTGCAAAAAGGAATATGAAAAGCAAGTTGTGAAGGATATCCAGATTAACACACAAAGTTTGTACAATTATATTAGAAGAAAAAGGGTAGTCAAAGGTAATGTGGGCCCTTTAAAAACAGATGCGGGTAATATTGCAAAATGAAAATAAGGAAATGGCAGACTTGTTGAAAAATTATTTTGTGTCAGTCTTCACAGTAGAGGAAGAGGATAATATACTTGACATTCATGGGAAACTAATAATGAATCAAGGACTGGAACTCACTAAAGTTAACGTAAGCAAGAAAACAGTAGTAACAAAAATAATGGCACTAAAGGCTGATCTTCCAAAGCTCTCTTGATTCAGCAATTGTCCCTTTAGATTGGAAAATTGCAAATGTGACTCCATTATTTAAGAATGGTGAGAGAGAAACCAGGAAATTATAGACCTGTTAGTCCAACATCTGTTGTGGAGAAATTATTGGAATCTATAATTAAAGACAGAATGACTGAGCACTTAGATAAATTTGAGCTGATTAGAGAGAGCCCACATGGATTTGTAAAGGGTAGGTCATGTCTAACGAACCTAACTGAATTTTTTGAGGAAGTAACTAAAGTAGTAGATAGGGTAATATCTATGGATGTAGTTTATATGGGCTTCCAGAAAGCATTCGATAAGGTTCCACATAAGAGACTGTTAGCTAAAATTAAAGCTTGTGGAATTGAAGGTTAATGGAATGTTAGCTATTATATCTAGAGGGCTAGAATATAATGGGGAGGATGTTTTGCTACAGCCATACAAAGCCCTGGTTAGACCACATCTGGAGTACTGTGTACAGTTTTGGGCACTGCACCTTAGAAAGGATATATTGGCCTTGGAAGGAGTGCAGCGCAGATTCACCAGAATGTTATCAGGGCATCAAGGGTTAAATTACAAGGAGAGATTACATAAACTAGGCCTGTATCCCCTGGAATATAGAATTTCAAGAATTTGATTGAGGTTTTTTTAGGATTTTAATAGGTATTGATGTGTTAGCTTGTAAAGGAATAGCCATATTTCAGAAAAATACACCATCCTATGAAAGAATTTTGATTATTAAAACATGACAAACTGGGTTTAAAAATCTGGAAGCCTTAACAAGCTAAAGCTGTAAATACAGGCTTCTGAGATAAGATGAGTTGTTAACACAAAGCTGTAAACACCATACAGGCTTTTGAGATAAAGATCAGTTGTTGACACTGAAACAAAAGCCTTATTGAAGCAGCAGATTGGAGCTTCCAGAAAGTCTGAGCTTTCGGAAGAACACAATGGAATCCCCAGTTTAAGGTGTCATAAAACTAACACTTCGAACAGAAACACAGAACATTAAAGAATAATATGCCTTCATAAATATGACATCAAATGAAAGACAGGAGACATAAGTCTGTAATACAACTAACTGAGGCAAATAAGAATTGCATAGATCACCCCAGTTGAAGTGTTTTTAATTTACATGTTGTAAAAGATACAAACAAAAGACTTTGTAAATATGACATCAGTAGATGCACCAAGCAATCACATTGTGTTTGTATTGAACTTGGAACAGTTAGGAGACACGACGTCTGCTTATAACCAGCTGAGGTGATTTAAGAATTGAATAGAAGACCTTCGTAAGAATGGCATCAAATAGATACATCAGTTATAATCGTTTTTTATGATAAGTTTCGAACACCAACACAACAGACACAAGTCTGTAAGCTAACAGCTGAACTGACAGTAAGAATAGAAAGAAGTCAACAGAAATATGACTAGAGATAATTAGCTTACATCAGCAGAAAAATTGAAAGGATATACCACTGAGAAAGAGTATAAAAGATGGGATTTTCAAATGGGAAAACAGAAGTCGCTGGAAGGGGCAAGCGATTCTCAACTTCAGAGGCAAGCTCTAAGTTTACAACTCTTTGAGTCTCGGGTAATCAAAGGTATTTTGATTTTGGTGGATATTCTGGATTAAGAATAAGTAGAAATGTAAAAATGTAATGAAGTTAAGATTTGAGAATAAGGATCTCTGAGAAGAATTGTAAGCTATTTGTATTTTGAACTGTTAAAGTTGCGATTGACTCACCAGCTGTTAACTGCATGTCGGTTCTTTAATAAATATATATTTTTAGAATTGTCTCACATAGTACTTCTGTATCAAACTCGCAAACTCAATCTCTGTACACTCTTTGGTGAGGAGTTGCAGAATTCTGGGGGAGTTTTCCGGACCCTCATAATATCCGGAAGGTTACAGTCTAGTTAAACTTATTAAAAGTGCTATCTGGAGGACGGTAACATCTTCAAGTTGTTCCTTTCCTTTAGGGAGAGATAGTCTGACCTTTAGACCCAATTAAGCGTCTTATAGGATTCGGCTATCTCTAACTTTAGTTGAAGATGAACGTCTGGGGGAATACGCCTGATCTGGGGTGGCCCGAAAAGGGCTAGGACTAGTAATTATCCCTTCAAGCTAGAGAGAAACATTTTTCTGCTGGTGGGGGTAGTCTAGGACAAGGGGACATAACCTTAAAATCAGAGCCAGGCCATTCAGGAGAGAAACTAGGAAATACTTCTTCACACAAAGGATGGTAGAATTGTGGAACTCCCTCCCATTAAAAGGAATAGATGCTAGCTCAATTAATCATTTTAAATGTGAGATTGATAGATTTTTGTTAGCCAAAAGTATTAATGGGTATGGAGCCAAGGCGGGTGGAGGGAGTTAGGATACAGATCAGCCATGATCTAATTGAATTGTGGCACAGGCTCGAGGGGCTGAATGGCCTACTCCTTTTCCTATGTTCGCCACAGAAAGGGTAGTGGTAATCTGGAAAACTCTCCCACCAAAAAGCTGTTGAGGCTGGGTCAGTTGAAAATTTCAAAACTGAGAATGGTAGATTATGGTTAGGCAAGGCTATGAAGGGTTACGGAACCAAGACGGGTAGATGGAGTTGAGATACAGATCAGCCATGGTCTAATTGAATGGTGGAACAGGCTCGAGGGGCTGAATGGCCTACTGCTGTTCCAACACACCAACATTGAAAAGAAAATGCTTCCTCCCGCCTCCCCCCCCCCCGCCCCCGTAACCAACCTGTGTGTTTGTGTGTGTGTGTGTGTCTTGAAAGGAGCAGCAGTGAGATCTAAATCATGAAGCTGGCTGCAGTTTCCAGAGAGATGGAGGACTTGGGAAGCACAGCACAAATAAACAAGTATTACATCTTCAGGCAATTTTGGGAGAGGAAGAGTTACAGCAGGAATGTGTTTGGTGTACTGCCACATCCTGCTGAATAATTCCAGTGTGCAGTGAATATGAGCAGCTGAAGCTGTAAGTTGCTACGTTCATTTGCAGCAGTATAGTTTAAATATTCACTCCAATGTGTGTCGTGCATCTTTTAGAAACCATTTTAGGGGCAAAATACTTCAATATCATTACTTCATAATTTAGACATTTATCTATGTGGTGATTTGCATATTTGTATATGTTAACATATTACATTTTCACATTCATATCAATCCATTTGTCTTGATGATCTTGATATCAGCGCACTAACCTATTTTCTTCCCAAAGGTTGTGCATACTGCAATATAACAGTATTTTTATTGAAGAGTGGAAGAATTGAAAGGAAACGTGTGTATTGAGCAAGTAGAAAATAAATTCACTGTGTCTATTTCAGAAGTTTAGGGCTGAATTTTTCCAACCTCGGCGGGTCCATGGCGGGCGACACCCGGGGCATGTGGGGACCCCGCATCTGTCTCGATCCCGGCCTCCAACATGATTTTCCGTTGATGGGGCTTGTTAAGCCCACCCTGCGAGGTTCCCGGTCAATTAATAGGAAGCGGGTCTGATGACGTCATTTGATGACATGTCATCAGCCGGTTTCCTTAAAGGGGCCATGTCCACATTAATTTTGACAGTTGTGCTGTCGGTGTTCTGCAGCATTGAGGTGCTGCGAACACTGACAAGCACTGCACAGAGGTGCACAGCTGCACCCAGGCTCTCCCATTACTCCTTCCATATGCATGCAGCACGCAGGGAGGTTCTCTTCCCTTCCCATGGGTGGAAGACACCTCCCCAGGACACCAACGCAGCCTGGTTGCACATTGCACAGGAGGGCACAAGCAGGGATGTTGTCAGGATGACCTGACTGCAGTGGCGCAAACCTTTCAGTAATCTCAGTAGATCACGAAATGTTACTGCAAAGCCACACTTAACCTCATCTTCCTGTGCCACTCATCACATCCCCATCACTCTGCCTTCCCTACCCTACTCCTGCACATCCTTACTCACACTAACTTACCTTGCACCTCCACCCATCCCTCTCTATCTATATTATCACTTCCCCATCTCGCTAGCCAACCCTCACATTCACCCTCATCCTTGTCCAATCATTCAAACTAACAATACACAAGGGTAGGCACTTGTGTGCTTTAGCCAATGCTCGTGTAAAGTTTCTGTTAATGTGTTGTCAAGCATTGAAATCTTTATTTTCAACACTTTGCTTTCTTGGACAGATTTGTGAGCACCTTTGTAAGTGTCTTAGTGAGTGCCAGTGAATGGTGAGACATAATGGCCCAGAAATTAAAGACTGAGTGTTGACGCGGGGGTAAGGCTTCCCCGCGATCTCTCACTCCGCGTTGGCTTTTTCAGTTCCAGCTCGCACGAACTTCATGTTCTGGACAGCTGCTGTGCAGTGCTTTCGTATCCCACCGGCGTAGTGAATTCGTACGAGCTGTGGGATCACATGACTCAGTTAGAGCCAATGGCAGCACACCATCTTCCATTCATAAGTTTCACATAAGTGCTGTGAAAGCTATGAATCTTACACCCCCCCAAAATAACAGCTAAACCTCAATTAAATTTAAAAAAACCATCACATTAATAAAATAAGTATAGTTAAATAAATTAACCATTTTAAATAAAAATTAAATTTTTGAAAAAATTTAAAATCTTTTAAAAAGTTATAAAAATAAACTTACCTGTCTTTAAAGTCTCTAAAAAAGATATACCTGTTAAAAAAAAATTCAAAATAATACTTAATTCACTACTTACCTTGTTAAAAGTGGGCCTTACTCCTCCTTTTTTCATTTCTAAAATCTTCAGTACTTACCTGCGCGTCCAAACCACTAAGTGCACAGCGTGCGCGCAGCCTGTAGCGCGCACGCGGTGCACCGAGGACCCGCCCCCTTTTCCATTCACCAAGTGCCGGTTTTCAGCGCATGCGCAGTGCATGCAGAAAACCGGCAATTGGAGAAAGAATACGCGAGAGTACGCAGTGCGTACTCTCGTGTAGTAAGACTAATTTTTGGGCCAATGTCCCCCCCGCCCCCCAATAGTGATGAGTGTGAAAGGAATGACTTGGACATTGTAGGGATGCTTTATGGTGCTGGTGTGGGGTGGTGCCAACCTGGTGCATCATGTGGCAGCCAGGGTGTTCAGTGTTAAGTGAAGTAAATCTGGACATGGTGAGGCCATCACTGGCGTCCCGGGCAGCAATGTGCACGGGTGATGATGCCCTGTGTCCAGTGCAGCATCAGTTGATTGCGGAGAAGGTTGGTGTGGATGTTGGTGCTGCTGGTGTGCCCAGTGATGCTGGTGTTGGGGCTGATCGTGTTGGGATTCTGAGGACCAAGGTGAGATTTTTTCAAGGGCACCGATGCTGATGGAATAGATGGCAGGTGAGGTTGAGATGACAGAAGCGATCTGTCAATGGTGAGAGAGGTTGTTCCAATGAGGTGACACTGGATAAAGAGTTTGCTCCAAACACTTGCAACCTGCATAAGCTCAATCTGTCTTCCAAATGCAGTAAGCAACAGCTTCTAATCTTGCAGCTGTCAGGTTAGTAAATCATTCCATGCTGACACAACACCCGACCTCCTTACTTGACGTGATACCTGCTCTCCAGGAACCTCATTAAAAACCTGATAAAATGGTAAGTACATGGGAAAATGGTTCTTAACAACCTTTTAACAAGCTTTTAAGTATCTAAATTGGCTGACCCGCCGCTTGGTGTCGGATCTGTTCAGGGATGACAGACCCGACACTTGGGAAACTGGCAAGGAGGTGGGTTTAGAGCGGGATACCGACCCGCTGTCAATCTTTGTGATTTTGACAGCGGATCCGCCTCCAAATCCGCACTCTGAGTACCGGTAAAATTCCAGCCTATATTTCAGCATTTCTTTGCATGTTAACATTTGTCTCTAGATGGATAAAAAATATTGTTATGACTGATACAGATACTCATGTATCAATGTACTGGAATTACAATTTCGAAATCATTGTAACAGAAGCGTAAGAGTAAATTTAATAAAAAAGGTGTTGAAAATTATGAGAGGTTTTGATCGAGTAAATAAGGCGAAACTGTTTCTACTGGCGGATGGGTTGGTAAGCAGAGGACACAGATTTAAGATAATTGGCAAAAGAACCAGAGGGAAGAGGAGGAGATTTTTTTTTTTTACACAGCGTGCTCTGATCTGGAATGCACTGCCTGAAAGGGTGCTGGAATTATCAAAAGGGAAATGGATATATACTTGAAAAGGCAAATTTTGCAGGGCTATGGGGAAATAACATGGGAGTGGGAGTAATTGAATAAATTTCAAAGAGCCGGCACAGGCACAATTAGCCAACTGGGCTCCTTCTGTGCTGTAACATTCTATGATTCTAAGCTCAATAATGTATTGTTTGGGTATCGGTCTGACAGTTGCAGTTGTTAGATGGATTTCAAAAGCTTATTTTAATCAAAGTTGGTACCATTGATGACATAATTATTGTAGCTATTGCTCCTGGTGGTTTGTGATGTTTTCCACATTGTTTTGCACCTGGGATATCTATATTGTAAAGCCATTCTGTATCTGTTATCTCCACACATACAGTTTCTTTAGTATGCAAGGTGAAATGATCTTGGACTTATCCTCCTGATTCCATGATCATCTGATAAAGTTCATTTCAAGCAAAACAATATTCGTTCCTTCACTCTTTTTTGAACTTTGACAATGTTGGTCATTGGGGTCATTACAACAGTGACTCCACTTCAAAAGTACTTCAATGGCTGTAAAGCGCTTTGAGACATCCGGTGGTCGTGAAAGGCGCTATATAAATGCAAGTCTTTCTTTCTTAGCCTTCATTTTGGTGTCTTCATTTAAAAGAAAAACATAATTACAAGCCAGAATTCTCAGTTGTGGATGGAATATGTAAATGCTGTCTTGAAACACTGTGAATTGGTGTCGATATGCACTTGAAACAATAGACTGTGCCCTCATGTTTTAGCTCATCACTGTGCACACTAGCATGCAATTGTGGCACCATGATGAAGGCTTTAGTTGGAATTCAAGGCTGCTTGTTTAATCAAGGCTAAACTTCTTGGCAAAGGATCAGTTTTTATATTCTGATGTATGGGAAATCAATGGCCTTGTGATGTATCATGGACTATTTGGGACATTGCTATTGAAACAGCCTCAGTTTGCCTACAAGAGAAGGGGACTTTCAGTAAGTGTGAAGATACCTTGGGAGCCAATTTGAAAGGCTAATTTGATCATATATTCTCCACGAACAAAGAGAACATTATTGTAATAAAAAATACACAAGATATTTATGCAGGTCAACCATAGTACCAAACTCAGCTATTATGTGAACTGTAAATATTTTTAATTCTTGATTTTAAGCCCAATATGGAAATGTATTGTAGGATATTATCAAACAGCCCTTCTGGTGATGCATGGATTATGCCGAGCTGTCAGGCACATGATACATAGTATGATGATATAGATGTCAGGGATGTCTAGTTCTGCTAGCCTGGTTTACTGTCACCTGTTTCATTGCTGGAAACAAAATTCATGGATATGCCAAAGGGGCTTGTTCAGGTTGATGTAGTTTAGATTAACAAATCGTCACCTTTACTGAAAAAGCTGAAAAATATGCGTAAACACAACTGCAAATAAATTTAGTAACCAGGAAATCGTCCTATCTTCTCACAATACCTTTCAAATACTGATGAGTGACCACTGGTGCCTTTGCTGCTAAATAGGAGCCGTGATTTAATCGTAAGTGCCCTTCCTTCAATGAAAGGAATTTTTCTTAGATCTTAATTGCTCCCCAATGAATATAAATGAAACCCTTATTTAAATTAGACTGGTTGTTAAGTCAGTGATTCGCACCTCCACTCAGCTGCTGTTGCGATTATTTTCAAACCGTCAGGATGGACTTGGCTGAAATTTTAATGACACCATATATCCTTATTGCTGCATTATGAGGTAGTAAATGCTTCAATTTTCTCACCAATCTGCTGATCTCTCTGCTGTGGAGAAGAAGCAGGAATAGTGCAGGTGACTTGTTCCTGTCTTTCTGCCAATACCGCTTAGGACCCAGCTGCCAAAGATGCATGGAAATGGCCTGGGAATGATTCGGCTCCTGAGTTTTCCCTTCTCCTATGGTAAAGCATCTCACCGTAGCAAGATATTTGTGGCGTGGGAAATCACTTATGCCCCCGCAGTGATGCTTTGCATTCGTGTTCCAATTTGCAGTTCTTATTTTAATGTTTATGGTTTATACAATTTAAAAAGTCCAATTACGTACTATGCTAGTTTTGTTAATTTTGGGCAGCTTCACATGATGTGACACAATCATTACTTTAAATTCTTCATTTAAAAAAATCAGATCAAATGTTTTGTATAAATATCGTGCAGAATACGGAGGTGGAGAACCCGTGCCCCGACTCTCATCACTCACTTGCTTCTGTGGAGTTCAAGTTATGTGGTTGGCACCATTCAGTTTATTTTGCATGAACCCTAAGTCTCCAATAGCTATCTTCAAATTGAATGCCTTTATTTTCTGTTGTTGCTCCAGTTAACTAACTTGTACTGTAATAGAATTATAATCATAGAATCATAGGATGGTTACAGCACAGAAGGAGGCCATTCGGCCCGTCGAGCCCGTGCCGGCTCTCTGCAAGAGCACTTCAGCTAGTCCCACTCCCCCACCCTTTCCCCGTAGCCTTGCAAATTTTTTTCCTTCAGATATTTATCCAATTCCCTTTTGAAAGCCACAATTGAATCTGCCTCCACCACCCTTTCAGGCAGTGAATTCCAGATCCTAACCACTCGCTGCGTAAAAAAGTTTTTCCTCATGTCGCCTTTGGTTCTTCTGCCAATCACCTTGAATCTGTGTCCTCTGGTTCTTGACCCTTCCGCCAATGGGAACAGTTTCTCTATCTACTCTGTCTAGACCCCTCATGATTTTGAACACCTCAATCAAATCCCCTCTCAACCTTCTTTGCTATAAGGAGAACAACCCCAGCTTCTCCAGTCTATCCACATAACTGAAGTCCCTCATCCCTGGAACCATTCTTGTAAATCTTTTCTGCACCCTCTCCAAGGCCTTCACATCCTTCCGAAAGTGCGGTGCCCAGAATTGAACACAATACTCCAGTTGAGTCCGAACCAGTATTTTATAAAGGTTCCTCATAGCTTACTTGCTTTTGTACTCTATGGGCTCGATTTTGCCATTGGGGCGGGCTGGGGCCGTGTCAGCTGGTTTTCGTGTTAGCTACCCGACTCCAATGAGATGTGGGAAAAATTGCGATTTTCCCCTAATTGGACACTTGATTTCCAGCGTGTGGGAACCCCTGGCCCAATTAGTCTTTCCATCCTGAAAGTCGCCTCCGATGACATCATCAATGCTGCTGGATTTAAGGCCTGCAAGCAGCCTTGCTTCTTCTGCAGACTACAAACTTCATGCCCATTGCTGTAAGCCCTTATTTCAACAACGATGTCCAGCAGCAGGCCAAAGTCTGCTCCACGCTTTGATGAAGCCGCCCTGCAAGCTCTGGTGGAGGGAGCCAGATCCAATAAGGAAGTGCTCTTCCCTTCCTCGGGGAGGAAAAAGCCTCCTCAGCAGACAAAAGCTGTGTGGATGCAAGTGGCCCAGGAGGTCAATTCTCTGTCTATGTGCTGCAGAACCTGGCTGCAGTGCAGGAAGAGGTTTCATGACCTTCTGCACACTGGAAAAGTGAGTATGACTTTCCCATCACCCTCAATCTAATCCCCATCGCCTCTCCTCACCAGCACTCTGCTTTGCCAACCTCTTCCTCCACATCCCACTTGACACTGACATCCCTGCACCCTTACCCATTCCCTCTCTCTGTATGTTCACATTCACTTAGCTATTCGACTATGCAGCCCTCACACTCCCTATTGCTGTGATGCTATGACAATAACTTACAACACACAGGGAGGGCCCTTGGTCTTGGCACCTCACTCCATCTTTGTCTCCTTCTAAGCATCTATGCTATGGAATCTCTACACTCACTCCTTCATTTTCACTCAAACTCTACTTGTGTCCCTCATTGCAGGAAAAGAGAGCCCACAATAAGAGGGAGAGGGCGAGGACAGGAGGAGGGCCACCCTCAGTAGCCCAGCTCACCCCTGCGGAGGAGGCGGCCCTGGAGATTGTGGGAGTGGAGGAGGATGCGCAAGTGGGGGACGGACAGACGGGCGCATCACAGCAAGCTGGTGACAGAATAGTTTGGCATCTCTCTCATTGACATTGCATGAGTCACTGATAATGAAGCTGATGCTCTAACTGATTGACTTATGATCATCTGCACTATTCAATGTTCATGTAACCATGACCTCACATCTCTAACTCTTTCCTTTACTCCCCACAGGACCATCGAAAGCCTCGTCCCCCACTGTCCAGGAGGAAGAGCCTGAGCTTCCAGACTCCTCAGAGGCAGCTCCAACCTCTGAGGGCGCAGCGTCAGCAGAATTCAGAGTACCCAGCACCAGCGCAGACACTCACACCTCGGTGGGACCTTCGCGAGATAGAGTAGTGTTGTCACCTGGTGTATCACAGCTCACAAGTGAGCATCAGCAGATGGTGGAGACAGGGACAGCAGTGGAGAGTCCTCGTCGGAGGCCGCAGGACTCTGCCAGCTTGGCTCAGCTGCATGTCGACCCTGTGCCTCCAGGTCCATCCAGAAGAACAGCGGTGCTGGAACTCCAGGAACAGGTGCAGGAGTCTCTGGCAGGTTTTGTCTCTAGGGTAGCTGCGAGTGTAGAGCGAATGGAGGAATCCCTCGCGAACATGAGCAGAGCCTTTGTGGAGGCGTTGGCGCATGAACACAGCACCACGGAAAGGATGGCAACCTCCGTGGAAAGGCTGGCTACGGCCATGGAGGCAGTAAGTCGCCGGAGTGAGGAAAACATGGTGAGTATTCAGAATAGACTGACATCTCTGGAGGAGCGATGGTCAGCTATTGAACAGAGAAACCAGAGCTTCATGGAAGTCCTTCTGAGTAGGACTGCCAGTGCAGAGACGGGTCCCCATGGCCCCCCTGATGTGCAGCAAGGTGCTCTCAAGCCACTTGCAAGCGCTGAGGTGGACCTGACCCATGAGAGGGAAGTTGGTGGCAGACATCAAGGAAGTGGGGGCTCCTCTCCAAGCGCTCACACTTCCATGCCACTGCAGAGCCCTCGGTCAGAGCCCCACCAGAGTCCTCACCCAACTGAGATCGGCATCTCAACCCCTGCACAGCCGCAGGAGCAGCAGACTGTTGCCAAGCCCTCACAGGCTCGCAACCCCAGAGGATGCCCGCCAAAGGTGTCGAGGCAGGAACAGCAAGAAAGTGAGCAAGGGGCCTCCACATCTGCTGAAGCCACAGGGGAAGCACCACGTAGGAGCACGCGTAAAAGAAAAATAATGCACGAGTAGTCACAAGGGTAGTCACTTGGGTGTAATGTTGTGTTTAATCTTGAAATGCCAGGACTTGCTTGATGTGATAAAAAATTCTGCTGGCAAACTGCTGAAGTTGTGGCGTCTGTCATTTCACAAATGCGACTTCCACATTGAGGGCTTAGGATGACTTGCAATTGTCAGTATGGTGGTCAGAGTGATAGGAATCCACAGGTTCTTGGCCATTGTCGATGGTCTGATAAGAAGGTGCGAGGCAAAAGTGTTTGATTGTGCAGGCTAAGCAAATCTGGTCAAGTGCGTCCCTTGCATCCCGGGCAGCAATGTGGTTGCGCGCTGGCGCCTTCTGGCCTGTGCAGCTTCAGGTGGGTGAGCAGCAGCTTGGCACTCCTGTTGGTGCTGCTGCTGCTGGTGGTGCTGTTGTTCATGGTTCTGCTGCTGCCACGGCTGGTCTTCGTCCGAATCTGATGTCCAGGAGGAAAGGAAATAAATGGTTCCCATGCTTCTGGTATATGCCTCAGTTGAGGAAGCACTCAGTCAAGGTGGTGAGAGGAGTTTCCCAGGAGGTTACACTGGAGATGGGTGTCAGGCTCCAAACTTCCACAACAATGGGTATGCCTGCTAAAAGTTCCCCCAGACCTGAGACAACAAAGTTCTGCCACCTGCAAATGAAGATTGCTGAAAACTCCTTTTTAATGGTGGAGCTGCAGCTGTTAGTAAGCAGTCCACTTGTGAAGCCGCCAGGATTCACTGGCGAGTTCCAGAGGAGGCGTGCAGGACGTGGGAAAAGTGTTAAAATCAGAAAGGCCTCTCAAAATGGGATTATAGAGGCACTTAACTGGCTTGTTA
The DNA here is from genome assembly GCA_030390025.1 of Squalus acanthias. NCBI lineage: Eukaryota > Metazoa > Chordata > Chondrichthyes > Squaliformes > Squalidae > Squalus > Squalus acanthias. The sequence continues at coordinate 36,938,124 of CM059441.1, read as the reverse complement.
AGGGCCTTACGGGCCTATCCCGCCTCTTGGAGGCGGGATGGAGACGGGGTCAGAAAACTTGCATGTGGGAAAATTGCTTGGAGGCGGGATCGGGCCCGCCCGCCAGTTTTTGCTATTTTAACACCTCACACGCCTCCAATCCCGCCTCCTTGGGCCTGGCAAAATCGAGCCCTATGCCTCTATTTATGAAGCCCAGGATCCCGTATGCTTTTTTAATCGCTTTCTCAACCTGCCCTGCCACCTTCAACGATTTGTGCACATATACCCCCAGTTCTCTCTGTTCATGCACCCACTTTAGAATTGTACCCTTTAGTTTATATGTCCTCTCCTCGTTCTTCCTACTAAAATGTATCACTTCGCACTTTTCCTGCGTTAAATTTCATCTGCCACGTGTCCGCCCATTCCACCAGCCTGTCTATGTCCTCTTGAAGTCTATCACTATCCTCCTCACAGTTCACTATACTTCCAAGTTTTGTGTCATCTGCAAATTTTGAAATTGTGCCCTGTACATCCAAGTCTAAGTCATTAATATATTTCAAGAAAAGCAGTGGTCCTAGTACCGACCCCTGGGGAACCCTACTGTATACCTTCCTCCAGTCTGAAAAACAACCGTTCACCACTACTCTCTGTTTCCTGTCACTTAGCCAGTTTCATATCCCAATACCTTTGGTAAATACACACTGTTCATTTATACTTCTGCTGTATAAATAACAACAACTTGCATTTATGTGAATCACAAAGCTTTCGCATGTATTATGGGGACCCTGGTCCCCAGCTTCCTGAGCCACATCAGCCGGTTTGCTCTTTCCTTAATTAGTGGCATATCTACTTTTGTTTTGGAGAATGTTCATCTTTACATTTTAGTACTTTTTATTTTGCCAAAGAATTAAATGTTTACCATTCTGTGGCTCACTGTGAATTAATAGTTTTTTTTCCCCCCTCTGAAGAGTAGAAAACAATTAATACTGGATTTATGTGCCGTATGACAAGTTTGCCTTGTTGGAATGTTGCTACAGCATTTACAAAGTGGCCCGGAATTTGCGGTTGGAGGCGTTCCTCTGGAGTACGCCTCCGACCCGCTAAAAATATCCGCACTTACCTTCAGGCTCCCGGGGTGTGGAGAGTTCCAGTCCCGGACCTGCCGGCGTACGCCTGCGTAAAGGCCCATAGATCCCAGGGACGCAGGCAGTTCGGAAGCGTCTCTGGGATCATGTGGGCCCGGTCCTCCAATGAGAAAGGAGGATTCCATTGTCGTGATTTCCGAACAGAATCCCCGAATGACATGCAATGGAATCCCCAAATAATCAAAGAATTTACACAATTCTAATAAAAATAAATGTTCTCATTTTCAAATGTAATTAAAAATCAAATAAACTGAAAATGTAATTTTTTGAAAAATAATTTTAAAGATTTTAATCTGGGCCAAAATTTGCATAAAGTAATTTTAAGTTGTTGTGCATCATTTTTAGTTTTTTAATTTAATTTTTAATTTAATTTAAGATTTATATTAACCCTTATGTTAGTGAAAGCAGGCCCTACGCTTTCTTTTACCAGCTGTAAGAGTTTTGTGGACATTTGCTGGGCAGTATTTGGGCAAATAGTCCAATTCTGCGCCAGCAAAAGTGATTTTACTTTCAATTCGGTAGATCGGTTGAGGCGTACCTTGACAGATCACAAGTTCTGGGTTTTTGCGCATGCACAGCGCATGCGGAAACCCGGAACTTGTGGGGCCTTTCAGAAGGAGCGTACGCTGTCATCGGGAGCGCAAATTCCAGGCCAATATGTTAATTGTGCGTCCAGGCACAAACTGCATTCAAAGTACAGCACAGGAAACTTTCGTTAACCATGATACCAGATAAATGATCTTTGCTATAAAATACTAAATGATTAATCTATCAAACTTGATATTAAAGGTAGTAGTCTGTGATCTGAAAATGATTCAGGGTTGTACTTCATGATCTGCCTCTTCTGGACCTCCCCAAAGCTACAGGACGAATCTGTGGAATCATTCCAAGGACGAAAGCTGCTATTACTTTAATCCCACAACGCACACTGTAAAGATAAATCCTTCATTTTATTCTCTCTCTCTCGTTCCATTACATTTCTGTTATGTGGACTCTCTAAATTTCCCTTTATTAAATTGTAACTATTTGACTATCTGCAGAAAAGATTCATCCATGAGGCTCTTATCTGCTTCACTTAGGTCTGTATTGGGGCTGCTGGCCAGGAGCTTGCCTGACTGTAACTTTATATTCCTGGCCATCCTTTATTGTTCAATGAAGGTATATAGATTATTCTTATCTTGTTCCACAATATAGCCAGACAAATTCTAGTTTTTTTTTGTGTCCAGGTTTGCAGTGCGTGGTGAGAGTGATACTGTGAACACAGTGAGAGCTGTCAGTGTGTATTAAAGAATCGTCAAAGACCGCTGGTCTTGGGCCACAAAGGAAGTACCCTGTAAACTATGATTAGAGCTAAGGGTGTCAGATCCTGCGAGTTTCACATTATCACCCATCAGCATTGATCCCCTTTAGAGCCACTTTTTTTTTTGATGCACTGCCCAAAGTTTCACTTAATTACACATGGCAAGGGTAGGATGACCTGTGCTCTGGAAACCAGTGGCAAGCTAACATCCCCAGCTGCTTATGATGTATGTTAGTGCTTGCCTTGTGATAGCGCTGCTGTAAGATTGATTAATGCTTGCAGTAGCTGGTCCTGATGAGCCATTCACCAACTTGCTCAATACTTCGTGTTTAACGGACAGAATAATATACCTAACATAAGAAATAGGAGCAGGAGTAGGCCATTCGGCCCTTCGAGCCTGCTCCGCCATTCAATAAGGTCATGGCTGATCTTCTACCTCATCTCCACCTTCCTGAACTATCCCCAAATCCCTGGATTCCCTTAATATTCAAAAATCTATCGATCTCTGTCTTGAATATACTCAACGACTGAATCTCCACAGCCCTCTGGGGTAGAAAATTCCAAAGATTCACCACCCTCTGAGTGAAGAAATTTCTCTTCATCTCAGTCCTAATTGTCTGACCCCTTATTCTGAGACTGTGACCCCTGGTTCGAGACTCTCCAGCCAGGGGAAGCATCCTCCCTGCATCTACCCTGTCAAGCCCTGTAAGAATTTTGTATGTTTCAATGAGATCACCTCTTATTCTTCTAAACTCTAGAGAATATAGGCCTAGTCTACACAATCTCTCCTCTTAGGACAATCTCCCCATCCCAGGAACTAGTCTGGTGAACATTCGTTGCACTCCCTCTATGGCAAGTATATCCTTCCTTAGGTAAGGAGACCAAAACTGTACACAATGCTCCAGGTGTGGTCTCACCAGGGCCTTATATAATTGCAGTAAGACGCTTTTACTCTTATACTCAAATCCTCTTGTAATAAAAGCCAACATACAATTTGCTTTCCTAATTGCTTTCTGTACCTGCATGTTAACTTTGTGATTCGTGTACAAGGACACCCAGGTCCCTCTGAACACCTACATTTTCCAATCTCTCACCATTTAAAAAATACTCTGCTTTTCTATTTTTCCTACCAAAGTGGATAATTCACATTTCTCCACATTATATTTCATTTGCCATGTTCTTGCCCATTCACTTAGCTTGTCTATATCGCCTTGAAGCCTCTTTGCATCCTCCTCACAACTTACATTCCCACCTAGCTTTGTATCATCAGCAAACTTGGATATATTACATTTGGTCCCCTCATCCAAATCATTGATGTAGATTGTGAATAGCTGAGGCCCAAACACTGATCCTTATGGTACCCCATGAGTTACAGCCTGCCAACCCGAAAATTACCCATTTACTCCTACTCTCTGTTTTCTGTCCGTTAACCAATCCTCACTCCATGCTAGTATATTACCCCCAATCCCATGAGCCCTAATTTTGTTTAATAACCTCTTGTGTGGCACCTTATCGAATACCTTCTGAAAATCCAAATACACCACATCCACTGGTTCCCCCTTGTCTATTCTGCCAGTTACAACCTCAAAAAACAGATTTGTCAAACAAGATTTCCCTTTCATAAATCTGTGTTGACTCTGCCCAATCCTATTATTATTTTCTAAGTGCCCTGTTACCACATCCTTAATAATAGATTCTAGCATTTTCCCTACTACTGATGTCAGGCTAACTGGTCTGTAGTTCCCCATTTTCTCTCTCCCTCCTTTCCTAAATAGTGGGGTTACATTTGCTACCTTCCAATCCGCGGGGACCGTTCTAGAATCTATGGAATTTTGGAAAATGACAACCAATGCATCCACTATCTCTATAGCCATCTCTTTCAAAACCCTAGGATGTTGGCCATCAGGTCCAGGGGATTTATTGGCTTTCAGTCCTATTAATTTCTCCAGTACTATTTTTTTTACTAATACTAATTTCTTTCAGTTCCTCATTCTTGCTCGATCCTTGGTTCACCACTATTTCCATGAAGTTTTTTGCTTCTTCTCCATGAAGACAGACACAAAGGGCTGGATTTTGATACTGGGGCGGGTTGGGGTCGTGTCATCCACTTTTTGTGTTATCCACCCGACTGCAATTAGATGTGGGAGATTGATGCAATTTTCACCTAATTGGGCAATTGAGTTCCAGCATGTGGGAACCCATGAACCAATTAGTGTTTTCAGTCTGAAAGTCGCCTCTGATGATGTCATCATTGCTGCTGCATTGAAGGTCTTCAGAGACTGCCTGGCCTTTGCTGTGAGAGGACCTGGATGCAAAATGAGCAGCAGCAGTCCTAAGTCAGTTCCCAGATATTTTTACACCACCACTCCCAGATATGTCTCCTCTCCATCCATATATGCATCCCCATAGCCAGCCAGCCACAAATGTGCTCCCGCCAGGTTTCACAATTGTGGTTCAGAACAGGCGTGCTTCACATAGAACAAGGGTTAAAATCACAAAGGCCTTTCAAAATGGCATTATAGAGGCAATTTAGTGCTTGTTAAGGGCCTTAACAGCCTATCCCGCCTCTTAGAGGCGGGACAGAGTCGGGACCAGCAGACACGATTTAATGAAAATTGTGTGGAGGCGGGATGGAGGTGGGCTTGTGCCCGCCCGCCAGTTTTCGCAATTTTAACCCCCCACACGCCTCCAAACCCGCCTCCACAGGTCAATGAAAATCCAGCCCAAAGTATTTGTTTAATTTCTCTGCCATTTCCTTATTCCCCATTATAATTTCTCCTGTCTCAGCCTGTAAGGGACCCACATTTACTTTCACTAATCTTTTCCTTTTTACATACCTATAGAATCTTTTACAGTCTGTTTTTATGTCTCTCGCTAGTTTACTCTCATTCTATTTTCCATTTCTTTATCAATTTCTTGGTCCTCCTTTGCTGAATTCTAAAATCCTTGCAATCTTCAGGCTTACTGCTCTTTTTGGCAACATTATAAGCCGCTTCCTTTGATCTGATACTACCCTTAACTTCTCTTGTTAGCCACGGTTGGACCACATTTCCCGTGGGGTTTTTGTGCCTTAAAGGAATGTATAATTGTTGTAAATTATGTATTAATTCTTTAAATGCTAGCCATTGCTTGTCTACCGTCATACCTTTTAATGTAGTTTCCCAATGTACCTTAGCCAACTCGCCCCTCATACCTACATAGTTTGCTTTGTTTAGATTTAAGATCTTAGTTTCGGATTTAACTAAAGCACTTTCAAACTGAATATAAAATTCTATCATATTATGGTCAGTCTTCCCTAAGGTTATTAATTAACTCTTTCTCATTGCACAATACTAGATCTAAAATAGCCAGTTCCCTAGTTGGTTCCTCAACATAATTTTTTTTATTCACTTATGGGATGTGGGCGTCGCTGGCAAGGCCAGCATTTATTGCCTGTCCCTAATTGCCCTTGAGAAGGTGGTGGTGAGCTGTCTTCTTGAACCGCTGCAGTCCATGTGGTGAAGGTACTCCCACAGTGCTGTTAGGTAGGGAGTTCCAGGATTTTGACCCAACGACGATGAAGGATCGGTGATATACTTCTAAGTCAGGATGGTGTGTGACTTGGAGGGGAACTTGGAGGTGGTGGTGTTCCCATGCACCTGCTGCCCTTGTCCTTCTAGGTGGAAGAGGTCGCGGGTTTGTGAGGTGCTGCCGAAGAAGCCTTGGCGAGTTGCTGCAGTGCATCTTGTAGATGGTACACACTGCAGCCACGGTGCGCCGGTGGTGGAGGGAGTGAATGTTTAAGGTGGTGGATGGGGTGCCAATCAAGCGGGCTGCTTTGTCCTGGATGATGTCGAGCTTCTTGAGTGTTGTTGGAGCTGCACTCATCCAGGCAAGTGGAGAGTATTCCATCACATTCCTTACTTGTGCTTTGTAGATGGTGGAAAGGCTTTGGGGAGTCAGGAGGTGAGACACTCGCTGCAGAATACCTAGCCTCTGACCTGCTCTTGTAGCCACAGTATTTGTGTGGCTGGTCCAGTTATGTTTCTTGTCAATGGTGACCCCCAGGATGTTGATGGTGGAGGATTCGGCGATGGTAATGCCATTGAATGTCAAGGGGAGGTGGTTAGACTCTCGCTTGTTGGAGATAGTCCTTGCCTGCCACTTCCGTGGCGTGAATGTTACCTGCCACTTATCAGCCCAAGCCTGAATGTCATCCAGGTCTTGCTGCATGGGGACATGGACTGCTTCATTATCTGAGGAGTTGTGAATGGCACTGAACACTCTGCAATCTTCAGCGAACATCTGCACTTCTGACCTTATGATGGAGGGAAGGTCATTGATGAAGCAGCTGAAGATGGTTGGGCCTAGGACACTGTCCTGAGGAACTCCTGCAGCGATATCCTGGGGCTGAGATGATTGGCCTGCAACAACCACAACCATCTTCCTTTGTGCTAGGTATGACTCCAGCCAGTGGAGCGTTTTCCCCCCGATTCCCATTGACTTCAGTTTTACTAGGGCTCCTTGATGCCACACTCGGTCAAATGCTGCCTTGATATTAAGGGCAGACACTTTCACCTCACATCTAGAATTGAGCTCTTTTGTCCATGTTTGGACCAAGGCTGCAATGAGGTCTGGAGCCGAGTGGTCCTGGCCGAACCCAAACTGAGCATTGGTGAGCAGGTTATTGGTGAGTAAGTGCCGCTTGATAGCGCTGTCAACGACCCCTTCCATCACATTGCTGATGATTGAGAGTAGGCTGATGGGGCTGTAATTGACTGGATTGGATTTGTCTTCCTTTTTGTGGACAGGACATACCTGGGCAGTTTTCCACTATGTCGGGTCAATGCCAGCGTTGTAGCTATACTTGAACTGCTTGGCTAGAGGTGCGGCTAGTTCTGGAGCACAAGTCTTCAGCCCTACAGCCGGGATGGTGTTGGGGCCATAGCCTTTGCTGTATCCAGTGTGCTCAGCCATTTCTTGCTATCACGTGGAGTGAATCAAATTGGCTGAAGACTGGCTTCTGTGATGGCTGGTAGCTGAGGTGGAGGCAGACATGTATCATCTACTTGGCACTTCTGGCTGAAGATGGTTGCAAACGCTTCAGACTTGTCTTTTGCACTCAACTGATGGGCTCCGCCATCAGTGAGGATGGGGATGTTCATGGAGCCTTCTCCTCCCATTAGTTGTTTAATTGTCCACCACCATTCATAACTGGATGTGGCAGGACTGCAGAGCTTTGATCTGATCCGTTGGTTGTGGGATTGCTTAGCTCTGTCTACAAACATGCTGCTTCCACTGTTTAGCATGCATGTAGTCCTGTGTTGTAGCTTCACCAGGTTTGCACCTCAATTTTAGGTATGCCTGGTGCTGCTCCTGGTATACTCTCCTACACTCCTTATTGAACCAGGGTTGGTCCCCTGGCCTAATGGTAATGGTAGAATGAGGGATATGCCGGGCCATGAGGTTACAGATTGTGGTGGTATACAGTTCTGCTGTGCTGATGGCGAACTGCGCATCATATATGCTAATTTTTGAGCTGCTAGATCTGTTCTGAATCTATCCCATTTAGTACAGTGGTAGTTCCACACAACACTATGGAGGGTGTCCTCAGTGTGAAGACGCGACTTCGAACCTTATGATGGCGGGAAGGTCATTGATGAAGCAGCTGAAGATGGTTGGGCCTAGGACACCGTCCAGAGGAAAGGGACTTCGTCTCCACAAGAACTGTGCGGTGGTCACTCCTACCAATACTGTCATGTACAGATGCATCTGTGACAGTAAATTGCCGAGGATGAGGTTAAGTAGGTTTTCCCTTCGTGTTGGTTCTCTCACCATCTGCCACAGGCCCAGTCTGGCAGCTATGTCCTTCAGAACTTGGCCAGCTTGGTCAGTAGTGGTACTACCGAGTGACTCTTGGTGATGGACATTGAAATCCCCCACCCAGAGTACATTCTGTGCCCTTGCTACCCTCAGTGCTTCTTCCAAGTGGTGTTCAACATGAAGGTGTACTGATTCATCAGCTGAGGGAGGGCGGTAGGTGGTAATCAGCAGATTTCCTTGCCCATGTTTGACCTGATGCCATGAGACTTCATGGGGTCTGGAGTCATTGTTGAGGACTCCCAGGGCCACTCCCTCCCGACTGTATACTACTGTGCCGCCACCTCTGGTGGGTCTGTCCTGCCGGTGGGACAGTATATACCCAGGGATAGTGATGGAGGAGTCTGTTCTTCAGTTTCCCCTACCTCAAGTGAATTGCTGCAGGTTTTTGCACAATGTCGGAACCTTCTTGCAGGGTTGGGATACAACTGCTCAACTGATGACTCAACTCTCTGGGGAAGTTGGCTTCCCATCCTCTGAAAAGCTGGCCTTCAGCTCACATTGTTGGCGTTAAATGGAATTTTATTTATTTATTTGTGGGGGGCCACGTTCTGAACAAGTCACAGAGTACTGAACAAGCTCATGTCCTTATATGGCCCTCTGAGGTAACTTATCTGGATTTAACAGTGGGTGGATTTTGTTCTAATTGGCAGTGATGGAAAAGTTATAATCCTGTACATTTAGCATTGAAATGGAGTGTGAATGTAGCGGTTATTTTGATTGGACGCAGTAATTTGTGGTGATCATACAGTGCTCATTTCAATGGCCAAGACCTAATAACACGTAGACTGAGATACTGCCTCCTCAGGGACCTTCCGTGGCATGAAAAATTGAATATCTTTGAGAGTAGGGATTACTTGTTTGGAAATACTGTACTGGCATGAAAGAACCTTCCATTGCCTTCCTCTGCCCTGGTTACGTAAATTAGTAATGAGACATTGAGCTGCTGTGTTACTCTTTTAGGCCGGGAGTATTAAGTTTGTGTTTGCCAATGCTCCGAATATAATTCTACCTCAACTTTAACTGGAGCTTCTCAGTCTTGCAGTTTGAAGATGAGTTCCTGCAGTTCTGCTTCTGAACGCCTCTGCACTGCCATATTGGCTGGAGAGAGTTTGCAGTGTAACCGCTTGCTGCAGAGTGTGTGTGTGTGTGTGTTTGTGTGTGATTATTAAACTCGAGATGAGCATGATTTCTACTGGCAGATGCAATGACAACATTCTACCCTTTTCTGTTTATAAACATGGTGTCTTGGAAGATAAGTGACTGTGACGGCATCACCCTTTCAACGCTGAGCATCCGTCATTTCAGTGGGGGGGGAAAGGATGGATCACTCTGTTAAAATAATGAGTGAAATCTTTCTTGTTTAAAAAAAAAAAATTTCTGGGATCAACTTGAAATTATTAGAATGAAATCTTGAGCTTTATGTGATGCGAACCCTCGACAGAATCATAGAGATTTCAGCCCAGAACGAGGTTGTGACCCACCATGTTCCTTCCAGCTTCACACCAGAGCTACCAACTTTAATCCCATTTCCCTGTTTTTTTTCTCTCTATTCTTCTAGTGTTTGTCTACTTCTCTCCCTAATATTATAAGGAACTCGCCTTCAATAGCTATGTGTGATAATGCATTCCATATCCTACTAATCTTTAGTATGGAAACATTTCTTCTGACCTTCCCCTGTGTTCATCCAGTATTCGTACTAACTTTATGGCCCTTTGTTACCAATTCATCAACCGGCGGGGGGAGGGATGATGGTGCGGTGGTTATTCGGGGTCGGGAGAGGAGGGACTTTCACCCTTAATCTTTAACTATTTCCCCTTTCAAAGTGCTTCATAATTTTGAACACTTCTGTCAAGTGTTAACTGTTTCCCTTAACTGCCTCACCTCCATTGAATACAGCCCTAGTTATCAAGTCTTGCATCAAAACTGTGTCTTCTCATGTCTGCTCCCATTTTAGTAAATCTAAGTTGCACCTTTTCCTTTCTGTAATGGGTGCCCAAAATTGCCCAGAGTACTGAAACTGTAGCCTGATCTCGTTTACAGGTTGCCAACATTGATGTAACAAAATGCAGAGACCTTTTCTTTTTATGTTGAATAAGAAGTAAGATTTTGAAAGGTTGGAATTTGTCTCCTTGGACAGTGTACCCAAGGTGAGAATTCCTACCCTCCCACATTCCTGAAGTACATTCTTGGCATTTACTGAGAAACAAATTATGACTTGCAGTTAGATAGCACCTTTATCATGTTCTCAGGATGTCCAAAAGTGCTTCATAAGAACTTAAGAGATAGGAGCAGGAGTAGGCCATATGACCCCTCGAGCCTGCGCCGCCATTCAATAAGATCATGGCTGATCTTTGACCTCAACTCCACTTTCCCGCCAGATCCCCATATACCGTGATTCCCTTAGTGTCCAAAAATCTATCGATCTCAGCCTTGAATATACTCAACGACTGAGCATCCATAGCCCTCTGGAGTAGAGAATTCCAAAGATTCACAACCCTCTGATTGAAGAAATTTCTCCTCATCGCAGTCCTAAATGACCGACCTCTTATCCTGAGATTATGCCCACCCCCCTAGTCCTAGACTTTCCAGCCAGGGGAAACAACCTCTCAGCATCTACCCTGTCATGCCCCCTCCCCCTAGAATCCTAGATGTTTCAACAAAATCACCTCTAATTCTTCCAAATTCCAGAGAGTATAGGCCCACCCCACTCAAGTCTCATGTCTCGTCCTCCACCCCCTGCAGTTCCTGCTGCTATGTAAGCAAATGTGCACAGCAAATCCCACAAACAGAAAATTAGATAGATGACCAGATGATCTGCTTTTGGTAGTGTTGGTTGAGGGAGCAGTGTTGACTAGAACACTGAATATGCCCTGTTCTTTGAATTGTGGCATGGGATCTTATACAGACAGCCATGGCTTCGGTTTAACGTCTCATCCGAAAGATGTGCTGATGAAAAGAAAAATAACCTCCTTCTGCTAGAAGTCAGAAATAAAATAGAACATAATGGTCAGAAATTCGGGTCTCCACGGGTGAGTATGCGCTGTGTACTCACCCGTAGACCCAACGAAAGTGCTGGTTTCGCGCATGCGCTGGAAACCGGAACTTCCGTTCCCCTGAAGGAAGGGGTTCAGAGGTCGAATGCGTGCGCTGGAGAGGCAGCGCGTACGGAGCGAACTTCGTTTTTTTTTCAGGTTTCTCCGTGAGGGTAAGTACGGAGAAGCTGCGCAGGAAAAAAGGAGGCGCAAGGCCTGCTTTTAACAAGGTAAGTGGTGAATTAAGTACAATTTAAACATTTTTTCAACAGGTTTATCTTTTTTACATACTTTAAAGAAAGGTAAGTTTATTTTTAGCACCGTTAAAAAAGGTAATTAATTTTTTCAAAAATTTAAATTTTTGTTTAAAGTAGTTACAGTAATTTATGTAATTTATAGTTATTTTAAAAATGTGATTTTTTTTAATTTATTTGAAATTTTAGTGAGGTTTTGGGGCCGATCTCTATTCATAGATTTGACAGGTCTTCCTGTCAAAATCTATGAATGGAGATTCCCTGCTCCAATTGGCTCTCCATGGCCCACGTGATCCCAGGGGACGCTTCGAACTAACTGCGCCCCTGGGATACGCAAGCACTGCGCGCCGGCAGCTGCAGGAGGCCCAGGAGCCGAATTTCACGCGGGCCCGAAGCACAACGGCAGGCGCGCTAGGTAAGTACGCGCGCGATCCTTGCACCCGTGGGAAGCCGGAGAGCCAAATTTCTGGCCCATTATGTCCTTAAGCATGTAATTCATGGTGGTTTGATGAAGTATCATTGTTCTTTATTGAGTAGGTTTGGCCAGCCCCCTTCACGATTGGAAGATTCAAAAAACGAGTGGAAATACTAAGTGCAGTAAAGAACAATTTAAACTACTGTTAGCATGACAATGTCAAGTATATTATATGACTCTAGCAATGCAAGTTTTCTTAGATCTAGCAGGGGAATTATTTTTAGAAAGCAAGCAATATTGTATTTTTTAAAGTCATATTTAAAAACTAGGATGTAAATCAATAAATGGTTTGGCGATTTGAATGAGATGGACTTTACTGGATTGTTAGCTTTTAGCTAGTAAACCCTTCTTTATCTTTGGGCAATATATTTGATCAAATCATACATTTTATGAAATAATAAAGTGCCGGTAACTTCATTTTCCACATACACTCTTCCAGTTTCATTTGTTTGATACAGTTACTGATCAGAAAATATTCCTGTATATACCACACTGGTCGCAATTCAATTGACATGGCTTACCACTGAAATGTTACTTCTATGTAATAACGTTTGATGAAGACACATACAGGAAACTCTTTATTGACCGGCGTGGTGCCGGTTAATCAAAAAGTCCGGATAACGGAGAGTTATATCTCCCAATGTACGAGAGCCCCATACACATTGACATGCGCCTGCATTCGGAGCTCCGTCTCCCCGGGGACCACCAGCTGACCATCTGTCGTGTCCGCTGCCTACCCGGGCTGCACATTCCTCTCCCAATCTACACGCTCCGATTCAAGGCAAACGCCTCGGGGTTTTTTTTAAAGTTAATTTTAAACGAGAGATGAAGGAAAACCCCGGTTACCTACTCAAGAATTTTGCCGGTTAAGAGAGATTTCCGGATATTTGGGTGCCAGTTAATAAAGAGTTTCCTGTACTGTGTTGTTTACAACAGTATAACCTTCTCCATTCATAAAATGGATGTATTGAAACGTATGAATCCTTCAATACCCCACGTTCTCTTTCATTATTGTCCAGCACTATGCGTTGTGACATCCAACTAGAAATGCACTTGTGCAGAAATGGGAGCACCCTGCCGATCAAATAGTTGATTGCAATTTAAACCTTTTTTTAAAAGAAGCTCCAATTCTGCATGAGAAAATTTGAATTCCAAGCATGTTGACGACTTCCAGTGGGTTTGGGTGATTGTGAAGATATTTGGAGCAGGCTGTTCCTGAAAGTGAGCCTGTCTGTAAAGTTCCTATTTAATGGTGATCACTGTGACTGAACAATGGGCATCCCACCAGAAATTTTGCCAAGTGAAATGAGCTCCAGGAGCGAACTATGAACAGTATTCAGGCGTGTTGATATTGACACTGTAATAAGTGTCCTACTGTCCTTAGACCTGACACTTGGCAGTACTATTTGTAAGTACAGCAATAAGTGCAAGCCAAGGTTGCTGGAGCATGCATTATCTGATGGAAAATCTAATACTTGCCCATCTTGTAGCTCCAATGCAATTTATTTTGTACGTTTTGTACTCCCAGGAGTCACTATGGTCAACTTCCTGTTGCAGTTGTCTCAGGCTACACCATATTGTTAGGTAAGAGTAAACCCAAAGACCTGAGCTGGGATATTTTGAGTTCAGTTGTAGAAACCTGAACCTGAAATGTTGACGTCGATTAAGAGCACATCAGCTGGACCTCTCCGTGCCATTCATGTGCAGTGTCATATTCCATGTGATACTACATGTTTCCTGCCTTTGTGGTGATTGGACAAGATTCTAGTATCTTTATTTAGAATCTCAGCCATTCTGCTTATGGAAAATATTTGAATTTACATCAAAACGAAAAATGATCTTGTCTGTTTGGGATGGAGGGAGAGCATCTGACTCTATGGGCTCGATTTTACTAATGGAGGCGGGTTGAGGGCGGGCCCGCTGCTCAGCGGCTTTCCTTCCCACTCCCGGCTGCTGCCTCCCATCAGTTACTATTTTGGCTTGATTGGCCTCGTTACGGCCGACGTGCGGGTCCTCCAGGCAATTGCTTGGAGGCTGTCAGTTTCTCGCGTCTGATGACGCGTTGTTTGAATTAAAATTTAAAGGGGCCATGCCCCCTTTGGAAAAAATGTCAATGGGATGGATATAGAAAGGGGAGTTGACAGCGTCTGCTCTGAACAAAATTCAATGAATGAAATTGCTGGTTATATTATTCCAGAAAGATGTTTATGATTTTTTTATATATCAATTTATTATCTGACTATGAAATGAAAAAGATGCCTGATTAGTAATATTAATGCTTTTTTCTCTAAAAGGTGCTGTCTGCTGCAGGAATGGCAGCCCCAATAACTAAGGCTGCACCCAGGTTCAATGAGGGCTCTCTCCATGCTCTTGTTGAGGGAGTTAGAGGATGTCAGGATTTCCTCTTCCCTGGAAACGGAAGGAGGAGGCCTCCTCAGCAAACCACGGCAGCTTGGCTGCAAATTGCTGAGGAGGTGAGCTCAAGGTCTGTGTGCAGACGCACATGGGTTCAGTGTGGGAAAAGGTTTAATGATCTACTGAGATCACCTAAAGTGTGGCCTCTGTGTTCTGGGAAATGGAAGTTCAAGAGTGAGGGCTCAGGGCGATTTCCATGTAGAAGGTTGGTGGTGACACTGAGTGCAAACCACCGTTTATTGGACAGATGATGCCTGGGGTTTTGAGAATGTCGGACTTATATTCATCTCCATGTGCTAGCCACCTGTGGTTGAAGCGTGAGCTTACGCGAATCTGGCATGGCTGAGTGCATCCCTTGCCTGACGGCCAGCAATGTGGTCGCCTGCTGCTGGATTGGCCACATCCGGCCCCACAAGGCATTACTCCCCGTCCTCCTCCTCATCCTCTTCATCTTCCTCCAAGGAGGCTGTGTGCTGAGCCACTTGTTCATCCTGCAGCACTAAGCCGCGCTGCTCTTCCTCCGAATCTGACGACCAGGGTGAGTGGATGTAAATGGTTACCATCCCGTTGTTATAGATTTCAGTTGAAGCAAGAAGCTTGCAAGCGCACACTCAAAGTGGCCTGAAATTATTCCAATCAGTTTAAACAGCAGATGTGTGTCAGCTTGACCAGTCACAAAGTCAGTAGATTTGCAAAATCTTATCGCAAACCTCCAACAAAGTTGTTGCATTTGAATGCCAGCCATGTTACAGGAGTGCTTTTAAAGTGCTGCACCAATAATGACTACAGATCATGTCCTCCACCAACTCGTCTCCTTGAACCTGGCCTGTTTCTGACAAGATGGGAAACAGGAGCCAGAGGCACGAAAATGGGAAACTTCTATCAAAATAAGATTATCAAGGCAGTTAACAGGCTCTTAACTGCCTTAACTACCTGTCCCACCGGTTGGAGTCGGGTCAGTTTGGGAGTAGCTGAACAGACACTCAGGAAAATCGCGTGGGGTGGGATGGAGGCGGGTTGGGTGTCTGAAGCCATTTTTTCCAATTTTAGCAGCTGAGCCGCCTCCTCAGGGCTGTTAAAATCGAGCCCTAAGTGTGGCCTATTAATGGTCAGTGAAAGAAATGGGCTTGATGAAATGAACTGTCTTTTCTCATGCTGTGCATTCTGATGTTCAGTAGTATGTTTCTCTTTTTTTTGGTGGGAAGGTGAGAGGGAGAAGTACGGTTGTTGGTACATGTAGGATCCCTTGTTATGATCTGTCCATATTCTATGGTAACTTCAGTTATGTAGAGAGGCTGGAGAAACTGGGATTGTTCTCTTTAGAGCAGAGGTGGTTATGGGGAGATTTAATAGAGGTGTTCAAAATTGTGAGGTGTTTTGATAGAGTAGATAGGAATAAACTGATCCACTGGCAGGAGGGTCGGTAACTAAAGGACACAGATTTAAGATAATTGGCAAAAAAGCCATAGGGGAGATGAGGCAAATTTATTTTACGCAGCGAGTTGTTACGATCTGGAATGCACTGCCTGAAAGAGTGGTGGAAGCAGATTCAATGGTAACTTTCAAAGGGGAATTGGATAAATACTTGAAAAGGAGAAATTTGCAGGGCTATGGCGAAAGAACAGGGGAGTGGGACTAATTGGATAGCTCTTTCAAAGAGCTGGCACAGATACGATGGGCCTAATGGTCTCCTTCTGTGTTGTATGATTCTATATAGTCTCTCAAAGCCTGAACACCAACAGCAGTAAGAAGGTACATCTTCTCAAATCCCGGAACTTGAAGGCTGTCAAAGTTGAGATGCAAATGTTCATCTTGGACAATAATTTCACACAAGACTATTAAGGTTACAACAAATGGCAACCTGAGCTTCAATCCAAATCCACATTTTGTTACTGCAGATTCTTAAAGGAAGCCTTCCCCCTCGAGCTCTGCATAGCAGCAAAGAATTATCTCAAGTTGAGGGAAAAACTCACCAGGCTCTTGTGGTCCTTTAGGAAACTATTGTCCTGGTTGTCTGCTGTACAGACAGCCACAGCCCTAAACTAACACGGACTTGGACTTAACCAGGGCAGGAGACATCAGTGGGGAAAATACTAAATAAAAAGAAATCAAGCCTGCTTTGCTTCATCTTACAGTGACTGGATTGAAGAGTGGAGCTGCTTGGTTGGGTTTTGAATGGTACATAGGTTGATTGATGAATGCAGCTAGCACTCAGTAGTGTCATGGGTCTTGTCTTCAGCTCTTGTTGGTACTTGTGTTTGACCATGTGCATCAGGAATGCTAAACTTCTCTATTCAAGGTCAATTATGCTTGAAGCAGGCAGTAGTTTATGCTGCCAAGAAGCCTTTGAAATGCATCTCAGAATAGACATAAACCTTATGGGTACCATGAGCCCCTTCCAATTCAAAATATTAATTCAAACCCATCCCTGTCAAGAAAATAGCTAAGTTATGACCTCTGCACCTCTTAACTGACAAAACAACTGAAAAAATACTTATTGTGCAGCAGTATGCTTACTGTAAAAATGCTTTATATCTGATTATGACCAAGTTTTTTTCTTCTGGTTTGGCACCTTTATTTACTTTCAAATGAACCTCTTGTATTCCCACACAAACACCTTCATGAAGAAGGCTGTGATGATATCAGCTGCTGATCACTCATTAGTTTTAGTTTGAAATTTTTGGCCGACATGAGACATAGTTTGATAGTTTGATATGTAATAGACTGTCCACTGATCTATTTCAGTGATAGACGGTTCTTTTGGAAGCTGTGGTCGGAAGTAATATTAAACACACTGCTCCTTATACGCCTGGTCCACCTTGGTGTTTCTTTATTGTACCTTTTCATCCTCCTTCTTCCTTGTTTCCTTCTGTCTATAACATTTACTGATGGACACCTTGCTCATGACCTATAACTTGCCTACAGTACAGAAGTTGCTTTTATCACTTGTAAATGATATCCTCTGTGACTGTGATCTAGTCAACTGTCCATCCTCATCCTCTTAGATCTTTTTGCTGCTTTTGATGCTGCTGTTAGTGCTATCTTCCTCTCCTTGGTAATCTATCTTTATGGCTTTGCTCTTTCTTAGTTCCATTCTTACCTGTCCCAGAGTCGTCATTACATCTCAAATGGTTTCTCCTCCTGTAACCGCCTATGTCTGTCACCCCACCCCATCTCCGACTCTCCTCCCTCCACCCCTGCCCCCAGGCTCCAAGTTGGACCCCTCTTTTTCCTTGTCTTTTGTCTTCCCCTTGGTGACATCCCCTGTAGTACAGGATCAGGTTCCATTGGTGACATCCCCTGTAGTACAGGATCAGGTTCCATTGGTGACATCCCCTGTAGTACAGGATCAGGTTCCATTGGTGACATCCCCTGTAGTACAGGATCAGGTTCCATTGGTGACATCCCCTGTAGTACAGGATCAGGTTCCATATGTATGCAAAAGACATTCAGCTTTATCTTTCTGCCTGGTCCTTTTTTTCAAGACAATTGTGTATTTCTCCAATTGTCTATTAACCTTACTTCTTCAATGCCAACATTTCTCCTAAATTGAAGAATAGAAAACATCCCCTTTGCCCCATAAACTCCTGAGCTTCTGCTAACTCAATCAACCTCCCCAACTGCAAAATCATTTTATGGCCACCATTGAGGATTCTTGTCATGCTGCTCAATCCCGAGCTGAGTTTTCTTTCCCACATCTGCATTCTTCCACCACGATACATTACATTTCTTCACCCACTTCTTCTTCCTTACCACTGCCGAGACTCCAATTTGTGCCTATCGAGGTTAGACTTTTCAAATGCTCGTCTGGCTGGGCCTTTTGCTTCCATCCTCCTCAACCTGCAAACTCGTCCAGCATTTGTGCTTTTGCCCAGCTGAAACCATGCACTTCAATTACCCTGGTCCTTGCCAGGCTCCGTTGCTCCCTGTGTCCCAAAAAAATCAATTTCAGAATCCTTTTCTTCACCTTTAAATACGTCCAAGACTTTGCACTATTGAGTCTCGGTGACCTCCTTCAGTCTTGTGTCCCTGCTCTCAGCCTTTGCTCCTCTGATAATGTTCTACTCCTCATTCCTCATCCTCTACTCTCCACCATTGCTCTCTGTTCTTTTTGCCAACTTCTCCAGATGTCTGGTACTCCTGCGCAAAAGCCCTTTGCCTTGCCCCCCCCCCCCCCTTTCTGCTAAGCTCTATTCAACAACTTTGGCTCTGTCCCATAATCCATTTTATCTATTCTTCCCACTCGGTGTCCATTTTCATTTGTCACTTTTGTAAAGCACTCTGGGACATCTTTCCAATACTAAGAGCACCATATAAATGCAAATTGTTGTAATTGCTGTATCATGCAGTTTACTGGGTAATAACTCACTCATGTATGATTCTGTCATACATGCCAACGTACAGAATTTGGAAAAGCTGACAAACAGCGTCAATAAAACTAACACAAGCCCCCAAAAAAGCTGCAACCTCAAGCAATATATAGCCAAAAAACACCCTGAAAAGGCATATGACCAAGGTCACTGCTTCAAGGCGAGTTAAATTATAGGGTAGAAAACTGAAGTACATAAAAATCTATTTTTTTCAGCTGTGGATTTAAGTATTTTTGAAGGAAACAGTAGATTAATGGTGCAAAATTCATTTCCATGTTGAGGAGGTAGTGGTTGGGGTGGGGTAGGGTGGTGGGGGGAAGGGGAGGTGGTGGGAGGGCATATCCCTTCAGCTAATTCTAATTTTTGACACTTGTCTGGTGCATTTTCCAGTGTACTGTGATTCAGCATTTGAAGCCAAAAATAATTTGTATAGTCGAGGCGGGAACCCTTGTGAGAATACGAGCTCCTGCCTTCGATATACAGATGTGGCACTTTGGACCATTCGTGCTGGAAGCAGACAGAGGCCGGGTTGGGTGCATTAGCCACTCCACTCGGGAGGAGCAGGATGGGGAATGAGGTTCGAATTCCGCTGATTCCGGGCTCCAAATGCTAATTGTCCACGTAAAAGTGGATGGTTGGCATGCATGGAGATCAGTGACAGGTGGTGGGCTCCTGCACTGGAGACTCCTCACTTGCTTTGAGGAGGAAGCTTTTCAGATCCTGGGGTGGAATGCCTTGATCTCAAATTATCAGTCACTTATTTCACATCCTATGCTTCTAGTTCAAATACTACGATTATCTATCACTTATTTCAAACTGAAGTCTGGGATTATTGTTTTAAGCACCATTTAGGGCCACAGCAACTGCCTTGACAGTTGAACAGTTTTTGGAGGCTTGGTGAAGTTGCCCCATAAGCCACTGCACTTCCCCTCTTCTGCACCTGTGCTGGAAGAGGTGATGAGTGACGGCTTCTGGAAACGTCCCTGAGCCTCGAAACAGCTGAATATTAACCTGCCGTACAAGCAGCCACTAGAAATGCTGACAATCCATGTCAAAGGCAGATTGTTGACAACTATGAAATCACAACAGGTGCAGCTATCAGATATGATAAGCTGGGCTAAAGAGAATAGCTCCCAACTGACGAGATGCAAAGGGAGAACTCTCAATGGTGCACATTTGATGGCTGTCGTAAGATGTCCAATTGCTGAAGGAATATGAAAATAGAAAGAGCAGTTGTACAGTTTCTTTTTTTTAGTCCTTTGTCTTAAGAAGGACAAGTGGCAAATTACATACCACAATCGACAATCAATCCATTTCAATTAATTTACAAATCCGTGAATTTGGTCGAATTCTCGTCAATTTGGACTCCAGTAAACCTCTAATTTAAAAAAAATGCTCACATGCGTGTACAGAGAAACAAAATGTCTTTGTACATGGAGCTACTCTGCTAATCTCATCAGCAGCTGTCTTTCAAGATTTGCAGATGACCAGCAACAAAGTTTTTTTCCTCTCAGTTCAGTGGGGGCATTAATAGTGGTTGAGGGGACACATCTGCTTCTTCTAGTGGAAGGCTGATTGGAGGATATCTGCTCTGTGGAAGTATTATAGAATCATAGAATGTTACAGCATAGAAGGCGGCTATTTGGCCCATTGCTATCCCTTTAGACCCATTCCCCAGATCTGGTGCCACAGCCTTTAAATATTTTCTCATTTAAATATTTATCCACTTCCCTTTTAAAAGTTATGATGTGGAGATTATGGATTCTGCTTTCACCCTGTTTCTGGTAGGGTATTCCATGTTGTACAATCCTCTGTGTAAACCACAATAATTCTCCAGACTGCTTCTTACCAAGCAGTGGATATAGTTTTTTTAATCTCAATTTAGCTGTTCAAAACGTACCGTCATTTTCAACACATCTTTCAGATCTCCATCTTCTCTGTATTACTGACAACGGCTCCAGTTTCTCTAGTCTCTCCACATAACTAAAGCCTCTCATCCCTTTTATCATAGTGAATTTCTTTATTTTCTCCAAAGGCTTGACATCCTTTCGAAAGCAGGGTGCCCAAAACTTGACCCAATATTCTAATTGTGGCCTAATCAATGACTTGTGTATGTTTAGCAATACCTCTTTCTTTTGGTCCTCTACAACCCCATTTACAAAACCTACAGTCTTCTTAGCTTTTTTGCAGCTTCACATGCCTCAAGTCCTAAAACACTGCACATCCACACTCTACTGGTATTAAGAACATAAGAAATAAGAAATAGGAGCAGGAGTAGGCACTACTGCCCCTTGAGCCTGCTCCGCCATTCAATAAGACCATGGCTGAACTTCTACATCAACTTCACTTTGCCGCCCTATCCCCATAATCCTCATAATCCCCTGATTCTCTTAGTGCCCGAAAATCTATCGATCTCATTCTTGAATATATTCATCGATTGAGCATCCGCAGCCCTCTGGGGTTCCCCCTCTCTCTGACCCCATTACCCTCTCCCTGACCCTCATTTCCCCCCTCTCTCTGACCCCATTACCCTCTCCCTGACCCTCATTTCCCCCCTCTCTCTGACCCCATTACCCTCTCCCTGACCCCATTTTCTCTCTTTCTCTGACCCCCAATCTCTCTCTGACTTCCTCCGAGTCTCCAATCCCATTTTCCAGTCTTCCTCTCTTCCCCCCCCCCCCCCCCCCCCGACTCCCGAGACTCTCACTGGCTGCTCGCGCTTTGACCATTTTAGCAAGGGATATGTGACAAAATTATTATAGAACCTTAGGTTGGTTGCACACCAGCATTTTGTGATCAATTTTCAACTAAAATAATACTCAAATTTTACGGATTACTCTCAGGTTTTCCAGAGAGAAGAAGAGACAATCTTGGATATATGAGTTCATTAATTATTGCTTGCCATGAGGAACGACCACTATTTTGACACTGAACACCATAAGTGTGTGCATGGACAGGGTAAAGGTGCTGAAGCCCGATGTGACGTGAGCTGCTGCTTGTTGTGGATTCAGTGACATGGCATCTGAAGAACTTGCAATTCTGTATGAGGCTCTATGATTCACTTTGAATCAGTGCTGTTGTTGAGGTGGGTGGTTTGCTTTTACAAAAATAGGTATCATCAACCTCTCCGTCCCCCAAATACTGCAATTTGGAAACTGGGTTTTGGACAAATTGGAAGTTATATGTGTTTAAAGAGAGTGCAGTTGCGACCAAGGTAAAATAAAGAAAGAACCAGTTGAATATTAGAGGGTTATTCCGAATGGTGGCACATAACTGAATAGCAACTGACACTTTCACATAGCTGCCAACCCCATTTTGCACTGTTTGCATGGTGGTTCCTGAAACACCTTTCCACGGTTGATCCCCATGGCCTAACGAGGCGAACGCATCACTACCCTTTAGGCAGAGGGATCAGCCAGAGCCAGAAATGTTGTCCCAGAACCACCATGCTTACAACGGTGAACAGACACCAAAAAAACCCAATCATCTGCTCCAAAAGCAGACTCTTGGCAACCGTGTGCTGTCAGTCACAGTCCTGTCTTCAGTTGTAGTTGACGGGATTGAGTGGTGTTGCAGGGTTCATTTCAAGACTTGGTAACCTGAGCAGGTTCTCAAGAATTGAAAAGATTTTCAGAATGAAACATTCTTGTTTTCAATAAAATGTCACCGAGGGACGTGTTGGTGAGTGACAGTCATTCGATTGCTATAATTGAAATTCTTGTAGCAGTAAAGTACATATACTGAACATGCTTGAAAGGCAGGAGGGGTGGAGAGAACATTTTAATAGAAGATTTTTGTCAAGGTGTAAATTTGATTCAAAGATTTCTGCTTTATTTTTTTTAACTACAACTGTTAAAAGAAAATGTAAAACTGATGAATGTAGAAATAGTAGCTCAGGAATTATGTTAGTTTCTAAGACAGCTCAATTGAATGTTCTAGCCACAGTCTGGTCATCAATAGGAACTAAACACAACACTGGTTAAATCTACTCCATTCTTGGCTCACCCCAAAGATATTGAAGATAGTTTGATGTAAACAAATAATTGCTTTGTTATACTACATGTGCTCAGTGACGAATTAGATGATGGCCAACATTAGCACCAGGTAGAGAGAAGTAACTTGGCTTTAAAACTGCAAAACACTAGCTGTGTTTAATGTAGAAAAAACTACATTCAAAATCACAGCCTGAGGTAGGCTTAGCAGCATAGCATGTTATGTCAAACAAAAGCAAAATACTGTGGATGCTGGAAATCCGAAATAAAAACAGAAAATGCTGGAAACACTCAGCAGTTGCATCTCTAACTTTTTCTAGTTCTGACGAAAAGTCATCGAGCTGAAACATTAACTCTGTTTCTCTCTCCACAGATGCTGTGTGACCTGCTGAGTATTTCCAGCATTTTCTGTTTTTATTTATGTTAATATGTGGCTTTGAGTTGCTTGGAAAAGTTAGAATTGTTCAGTTTATGTCGTAAAGTGACAGGCAGAAATTGTGCTCTTCCTGTTTAAGTCTACATCTTTATAAACATACATCCTCTTTGGTTAGCTTGGAGTTCACCTGCCACATTTAAAAGAAAAATCTGTTGTCTCCTGTTTGTTCTAGCATCTGGGATACGTCTCAAGTAAATTGTCTGTAGTTGCTTTCTTTCCTAGTTTGTCTGCAGTGTTCTAACGTCAAGCTAGCACATTGAATGTTCTTTACTATTACACAATACATCTTTCAACACAAACACTGCCTAATTTTACAACTACAATTCTGGGAAATGTGCTATTATAAATATGGAGAAAAATACTTTTTCACACAGAGAAGATGTTTCCACTTGTGAGGGAGTCCACAAGCATGGGCCATAAATATAAGATAGTCACTAATAAATTCAATAGGGAATTCAGGAGAAACCTCTTTACCTAGAGAGTGGTGAGAATGTGGAACTCACTACCCAAGGAGTGGTTGAGGTGAATAGCATAGATGCATTTAAGGTGAAGCTAGATAAGCACATGAGGGAGAAAGGAATAGAAGGATATGCTGGTAGGGTTAGATGAAGAGGGTTGGGAGGAGGCTCGTGTGGATCATAAATGCAGGCATAGACCAGTTGGGCGGAATGGCCTCTTTCTGTGCTGTAGCCTCGATGTAACTCAATTCATTATGGCCAGTGGTGAGAGAGTTTTTAAACTGGATTTTAACAACAGCTGCCACGAGCACATTGACAAGGTTACTTTGGGGTTGCCATTGACTGCGCAAGAATGACATGTTGGGAGCTGGCAGCAATGTTACCTGAGAAGTAAAGATTCTTGTCGGTTGAGTTGGGAAGGTTAAATGATGACCTGCTAGCAGTCTTCAAGATTAGGGGTTATGAAAAGGTAATGGTGATACATTTATTCCACTGGTATAGTAATGTGAGGGTCCAAATTCAAGGTGATCTCAGAGTGAAATGGAAGGTTCTCTCCACAAAAAGTGGTTAGAATGTGGAATTCTCTGCCACAAACCATTGATGAAGCACAGTGTGTAAAATCTTCTAAAATAAATTGGTTACTTGCAAAGGAGAAATATTCAAGGGTATGAGGAATGAGCAAGAGATTGCACTTAGACTAGGTGGCTCATGGAGAAAAGCACCACTAGAGACCTGAGAGGCTGAGTGACCTGTTTCTATATTCTAATATTCTAGAACTTTGAAAAGATCCCCTGCCAATTGTTATAATCAGTGTGGTTTTGTATTGTGGAGTCCTTCAGATGCTGTAACAACAGAAACGTCGCAATTTAATTCACTGTACGTGAAACAATTTGCAATGTTTTTCTGAGCTGTGATGAGACACTGTAGAAATGCAAGTTTCTTTTCTTGCGTTCATGTGTTCATTCAAGCCAAGCTGTACCCTGTTTACATTGCCTGGCTGGAACTGCAATTCTTCTGCTCAGGAGAGAGCTTCTTCTGTCTGTGGTTACACACCTGTACAAAGCTCCTCTCCCAGCAGCTACATTTTAAATGTTCAGATAGTGTGCATGTCCATATTCTGTGAACATTTAAGTTAACTCCAAGAAGGTTCAGATGATTTTGGGGGCACATTTTCAGCTGGTTTAACACTGCTTCACACTGATTCTAAAGCTGTAGTCTAAGCCCATCTTCATTGTAACGTGGCCGTTGACTCCACATTAGGGGCAGGGGAAGAAGAGGAAGGCATTTTATCTTCTTGCTTCTCTGATAAATTCCTTGTGGCTCGGTTGTGCAATAAGACTGAACCCAAATCGCACACATTATTAAAAATACTAGATTGCAAATTGTTATCGTGGGACTTTTTTTTGGAGCGGGAGTCATAAGTATTCACTGACCACAATTAATTGGACAAGCACATATGACTTATTGTGCGGCCTGGCTTGTGAAAATAAAAATCTTGCCGCACAAATTTCTATGAATTTCCTCTACATATTAATTTTTTTTGTGATTATAAACAAAACATATAATTGAGAACAAATATTCAGTTTTTATTCAACAATTAGTAAGACATTTTATAAGCCATTTGTGACATTCCTGGTTTCACTCTTTCAGCACACTTGCTGTTCCAGTATTTCCTTATTAATTATT
Organism: Squalus acanthias; assembly: GCA_030390025.1. Lineage (NCBI taxonomy): Eukaryota > Metazoa > Chordata > Chondrichthyes > Squaliformes > Squalidae > Squalus > Squalus acanthias. The sequence goes on along the minus strand of CM059441.1, from coordinate 36,912,720 downwards.
CTGTTTGCCTCCAGTGTATATCGAAGCCATATTTAAATCCATCGATTGAGGTTTGTCTGCCTTCCTAATGTTTATGGTTACAATCTGTGTGTGCATATTAAGTCCTATACACTATTAGATTGGTTTCCACAAATCAATATTGACCGCTGTTTCCTGACATTCACTACTCTCCCTCAATAAGCAGGTTTGCAGGAGATTAGGATTGTCCAGGAGATTTTAAACTGAAATGCGGTTGCAGCAAATTTCTGGTCTCCAATGTACTGAATTGCAAGGAATGCTTCCTGAAAACAGATTATAGTGTTGTATGCCTCAGCTAATCATATCAATACGCATGCTCCCATTGACAGATAATGGAGGAAAGGTGAGAGAATAGGTAAGGCACACCAAATAAATCCTACTCTGCAAAGAACACTAATAATGCAGTATGTAAAAATTGGATTTATTGTATTCTGGTATTGCAGCAGGGGTGGTATGTTGTACCTAAGCTAAGATTACTTGTTCGTAGGGCAGAATTGGGTTTGGTTGTGATGCCTCCACAGTGAAATAGCCTGCAGATGCTCCCTATTTTCTCATGGAGGAAGAATGGATACTTTAACAGGACACCGGATGATTTTCAACATCCATGGAACTGTATCTCAGCTCTCATCAAAGGCTTTAGAAAACCAGGGAAAGATGAAGAGAAACAAAGGGCACATGACTACATCGTGGATTAACATAAGAAATAAGAGCAGGAGCAGGCCATATGGCCCCTCGAGCCTGCTCCGCCATTCAATAAGATCATGGCTGATCATCGACCTCAACTCCCCTTTCCCGCCCAATCTCCATATCCCTTGATTCCCCTAGAGTCCAAAAATCTATCTATCTCAGCCTTGAATATACTCAAAGACTCAGCATTCACAGCCCTCTGGGGCAGAGAATTCCAAAGATTCACAACCCTCTGAGTGAAGAAATTCCTCCTCATCTCAGTCTTAAATGGCCTACCCCTTATCCTGAGACGATGCCCCCTAGATCTAGACACTCCAGCCAGGGGAAACAACCTCTCAGCATCTACCCTGTCAATCTACCTCAGAATCTTGTATGTTTCATTGAGATCACCTCTCATTCCTCTAAACTCCAGAGAGTATAGGCCCATCAGAGCAGATGGTAAAAACCTCCTTGCTGTGCTTGGGAACGAGTCCTCCATCTCAGAGCTGTCTACAGAACAGTGTACCTATTTAATCATTTATAATTGTACCTGTGTATGGAGGTAGGCCTATTGATATTGATATTGGAGAAGAGCATACAATGTAACATGGATATGTTGAAAATCTGTACTTAGTCCCCCTCATATTGTCTTTATTTCCACTCCTTTTGTTCCCCTCCTAATGACACGAGCTTTTGCTTCCCAAGATAGTGGGAAAATAACTATTCCGGGGCCATAACTTGTGTCTAGTTGCCATGACCTGGGTAGTGCCTGTTTAGCATTGTTACTCGGACGGCCTGATTTGTAGCAGTCTAGTACTGGGTTTATTCACCCTGTACCTTGATTGTTTTTGGACTGGGGGATGCTTGTTTCTAGAATCCAATTGCTGAGGTAAATACTCGTTCATTTTTCCTGGTGGTGAAGTTCTAAAGTGAGATGCCACCTTCCCCCACAGGCCAGGGAAACACTTGTCAGGTGCCCAATAGAATCCTAATCAGATCTTGAGGTCTCAAAATAAACTTAGCTGTTTGCTGCAAAATCTGCATTCATCTCGCTGTTCTGATTCTGTGTGACATTCACCTGCACAGTTCAGGTGTGCGTGGGTTTTATTGGATGTTTGTGAAAGACCTTGGTTATCTACCGTTGAGAAATGTTGGTGCACTTGGTTGATGCAATGAGTTTTTTTTGGAATCAGTTGTACATCCATTAGTCTGTCGGTGATGTGAGAATCGTGTAGACTTTTGATCTTGCAGCTTGTATATACGTGGATCTACTCCTGTGCTTCTCCTGTTTGATGTTGGTTTACTCTGATGTTCCTCTTGTGTTTTCATTTTGGTCTAGTCTGATGTGCCTCTTGGGTTTGGTCAACTTTGACATGCCTTTTGATGATGTTCCACTCTGATGTGCCTCTTGTGTGTTGTTGTGCTCTATGTCTGCATGTTAAACCAGTGAAGTGATGCTCATAATACAGCCTTCAGTCCAGTGATCGTCCACCTCCACCTCACATGGTCCTCAGCAGACATGTATCTTCATGTGGTCCTTCATGTGTGTCTGACCCTCTTGTTTACAGCCCACCGGTTGTGGGAGCCTGGATTCAAAGGAGACATGGTAGGCTTAAGATTGTGACCTTCACCAAAATGTTACTGAGGGAACTGGTACAGTTTGCCTCTTGTGTTTAATGATGTAGTCTGGCACGCCTCTCGTGCTTGGTTTACCTGTGCAAACAGCGTAGGCTAGATTTTCCTGTCCCAACACAGGACAGGAGCAGCCCTGGCCAGGAGTGTCTGCACCTCTGGCACAGGCCCGACCCGACCCCTGGCAGGGCCTAGAGTTGCCGGAAGGGACTGGAAAATGAAGTGCAGCTGCATGTCAGGCCTCAGAAACTAGGACCTTCAGGCTGCGTATAGGTCAGCAGCCAGAAGTTCCTGATTTGACCGGAATATCCTGGTGGGTGATTGAAACATTCAAAAACAAATTCTCACCTCTATTCTTCAGCCTGCTCCTAGGACCCCCGAAACCCTTCTTGTCAGTGGGGGTACAGAGGCAGGCCATAGTGCCACGTTTTTTCTGGGTGCCAGCAAGCATTTGAGCTGGAATATGAGGTGGAAGGCCTGGAAAACCTTTTCCTACCTCATTTGAATGGCTCCAACTGGCCTGTACCTCCTGCAGGTGCAGGCCAATTCACCCTCCCTAGGAGAGCACCAGAAATCCTGGGCCAATGGAAAAGGGATGGAGAACTGGATCTTGGCCACTTTGTTCTGGCCTTTGCACTCAGGAACTAGGTGGTCCCTGGGTGAGAAGATGAAGAAAACTGTGTGTGTGTGTGTTTTTTGTAGTACAGATTGAGGATATGGTAGCCTAGAGGTTATACTACTGGACAAGCAGCACAAAGGTGGTGAGTTCAAAACCCACCATGACAGGTTGTGAAATTGAATTTAATAAATCTGGTAATTTGTGGCTTAGCACCAGAAAAATAGACAAGAAAGCAGCCGTTTTGTTGTAAAGAACAGACTGGTTCACTGAAGTCCTTCAGGAAAGGGAACCTGCTACACGTGCCTCTAGTCTGGCACTATGTGGTTGACTCCTGGATGGGATAAAGAAGGTGAAAATCATCGTCATTCGATGCTGTGGTAAGGGGACTGTACGTTTTTCTTTCCCAATGGATGATCTCAGAATAACCTTCCTTGTCTATATTTATTTTCTAATATACAGTGGAAAATACAAATAGTTGGTCAGTAATTGGCATTTAGTTTCCCCTGTGATGCTTGTCTGGAATAGTTTGGAAATCATTTCTTGTTGAGGAAAATTATTTCTCTTCCCACTGTTTTTATTTCATCATTCCTGATAGACATGTTCAGTGAGATTGCATGCAGTGAAATGTTTTACATGGATAAGATGTCTTTGAATTTAAATTCAGAAACTAGCCTGTGTTGGGTGACTGAATCCCGCTGATTCTTTTGACCTATCTCCATGTGAAATTCCTTCACTAACTGTGCAGCGGAACACCAGAATTGAGATTTTGAAGTTCACAATATGTGACTTTGTGCTTCAGTTCCTTCAGCATTAACACAGTCTTCAATAAAACCAAGGCAACTGGGACAGTTCGGTGAAACATTGTCACCATGCTCAGACAGCTCTGTTGGAACTGGAGCTGTCGGATGTGAAGCTGGCCTAGAACGTCTCTTTGTGTTCTCCAAATTCTACAGCAATAACTTTTCAGAATGAAAACAATGTTCTTGGAGACAGTTGTCAGGGCCATTCTTCGCATTCTGGAATTTGGACTGTCTAGAATCCCTTAGTTCTTGATGGTAGTGAATAGATGTCGTTAAAACAATTAATATTGCTGGAAAAATAAAGTTGTTTAACCCTTTGGCATTATTGCGGACATGTTTCTCATGGGTCTTGGCATTTTTGGCACCATACAAGATTGCCACAATTTTGTTGTAAGTATTTATATTTAATAATAACTTTCCATTTAATTTGAGTTAATTTATTTGCTTTTTGGCCTCCTTACTATAGATTTATGATGCTCTTTGTGTTTTCTCTCTCTGCTCTATTTTGATTTAATGTGAAGTTAACACACTCAAAGTCTGTGAGGGGCTTGGTTTATTAAGTCTATTGGATTATGTTTTGAGGGTCTGTACTTCTATTCAGATATGTTGGGTTGCTGGTTTGACATTGAGTGTTATATTAAGGATGCCTGGCTGATTTTCTTTTCTTTTGTTTCGCCCTCCCTAGTTTTGTCACCTTTTCTCTTGAAGATGGTGATTTATGCTAGAGGATTGGTCCCATGGCTGCTGGAAGCTTTCTGGTCTGCATTCTTCATATTTAGGCTCAGATAGCGAGTGCCAGCAGACTGTTTAAGATGGAGAAGACATTGCAGCCAAATCTAAAACTCTTCTCATTGATGTCCAAACTCGCATTTTCCATCAGGTGTCACTGGATCGTAATCAAGAGTTGGAATCCACACTGTTTCTCCCATGGTTTTGTGGACCGCCTTTATCTCCCCGTTCCCCTAACTTGAGGACTCCTATCCCAACTGTTGTGTCCCTACTGTTGATCCAAGACGAGCTAAGTCAGCACAGAGCAGAGACAACCTGGGTGTCTCTCAATCTAGGTGGCTGAGCACCAAATGGTGCATTTATCCATTGATGGGCTGATCCAGTGATGTGGGACCTTGGTGTGCCACCTGATTCTGAAATGAGTTCCTTTGCAACATTCATTCCATCAGCATGACTGCCTTCTTCCACCTTGGAAACATCACTTGTCCCTGCCTTTCTCTCTCCCTCACTGCTGCTGAGTGTCTAATTAATGTCTTATCACCTTGAGGCTTGAATTCTTCAACGCTTTACCAGCCAGCCTCCCTACTTCCACTCTACATAAATTACAACTCATTTAGAATGTCACTGTCTGTGTAATTACTTATTCAAAGTCCTGTAATTCCATTACCCCAGCCAGGTACCACTGACTCCCCGTGCACCTTCAAATCAGTTTCAAAATCCTTATCTTAAAAGCTTTGCTATATCTCTGGTGTCTCCGCAGTCTTGGGTTCCAACTTGCCTACTTCACTCCTCTGACAATAATCAACTCCTTCCCTGTCCTCTTCACACCATCTCCCCCATATTCAGGTACTCTGTCCCAAAATCCCTCCACCTTACAACCTTCCTACTGCTTTCAAAAGCCTTCAAAAAAAAACTGACTTTTTACCAGCTCTATCAACCCCATCCCCAATTCCTTTTCGTTCCTCCTGCTCAACGTAACAGTGCAGGCTTTGTATTATTGATAGTGATATTAACCTACTCTATTGGTGTTAAACTGTAATAAAATTGTAAAAAAACAATGTGACACTTTTACAGCTCCAACTCTCCAAGAAGTTTCCTTTTAGAGTTGCAGTCCTAACAGTTTTCACTAAACTTTCTTTTCAGAACCATGAGCAGGAATGAAAGTGGCTAATCTTTTTTAAAATCTTCCTTGTATGCTTTTGTACGGAAGTGTCTATTTTTACACTCCCTTCACATGTACTTATGCAGTCACATGCACTCTTGTGCCATTGTGCACTCTTACTCACCTGCCACGTTTTAACCCCTCGGTCGCGGTATGTGGTTCCCATGTTACTAATGTTGAACTGAGGTCAGTGGTCTGGGAGTGGCAGCTAGCTGTTCCGAAGATGGCTTTCCAATGCAAAATCAGGAGTGGGGGGACATTTTCTTTTTGGAAAAAACAGCTGCCTTTATTTTTTCATGACGACTTCGGAGCATTCAACTTTCGCAGTTGTTAGTGATGTGTGTGGACTCTTCAAAAAACTAAGATAGGAGGAGCAAGTTTACAGAACATCACCTGGAACAGATAATTCCTGACTCCAACATATATTTTCTGTTGCCATTAAATGCTTGAATGTATTGTATTGAATTATTACTAAACAGATGTGCCAATCTTCTGTTCCTTTTGCAGGAGTTTGCCGCACTAACAAAGGAATTGAATGCCTGCAGGGAACAACTTTTGGAGAAAGAGGAGGAGATCTCTGAACTGAAAGCAGAGAGGAATAATACCAGAGTGAGTAGACCAATCCGATTTTACAGGATGAGTTGAAGGGATTTCTGTTACGAGGTTCAACTTAAAAGGACATTGGCAGTAGTTTCAAACAGCAAGTCTGTGCAGAGAGCAGTACACCAGCATGGAGCAGTTGGCCCGAATGGCCTGTTTCTGTGCTGTACATTCTATGTAATATGTACGTGCCTGATTGTGGGTGCTGTTATAAATGTATTTTATTGAGGGTGAACTAAGGTATTTTTCCTCTTCACCCTGCTAGAAAACCAGACTTGGGAGTTGAGCAGGAACAGGAATAGTAGAGGCCTCTCCCACTGATTTTTCTTTCTCTCCAAGTATGCAAGTTTCTGAATTGCACTCAGTACCTCCCAGAGCAGCTGGGATCAGGTGTTTGGTGGGTGATGTATTGTGTTGGTGTTCTGAAGCTCTGTAGTGCAGTATAGCTGTGTCCTCTAAACTTTCCACCACTTCCCCCTTCTCTTTTGCTGACGACACTCTCATGTTGTGGTAAAGTTCTGTGGATGCCAAGAACCCTTGAGATGTTTCCTCCAAGCGATCATTCTCGATGTGCGAGTCCACAAGCTACTTGACTTGGGAGGGAGACTTATCAGAGCCAATCCGAATACTGTCTTCACTCGACATCGTACCTTCCAGCAGGCTAAGGATACTTCTTAAGAACAGAGACATTCGTGTTTTCCTCTCCGGCCCCTACTTACTCCCAAGTTTGAGGGCAGCTTCCTTAATGCACACTGCAAGTTCAAACCTTCCTAGTCTGCGTAGTTAGGTATCACACTGGGCAGTGAATTTATCCACTGACCCCCTCGGTTAAAATGTGATGACAAAACATCTCTTTAAATGCTTTGGAAAAGTTTGTATTGTGGCATGACCTGACCCTGGCAACCAAACTGGAGGAGTGTCAGGTGACCTTTCAAAGCTAACTGTTTGGGAACTTTGCCTGAAAATGCCTCAACGTGTTGGCTGATAAACAAACGCTTTCTTTCTTGATCTCCAGTACAGCACCAATGATGACTGAAGATCAAACAGTAGCTATTTGGTCCTCCATCTGGTCAGATTTTGTACAACGCAGCAACTGAGCATCCCATTTAATTGTTAGCTCTAGGTTTTGATAGGAACTAATTTATACTGGTTGTAATGTATTGTTAAAAAGCCCTTAATTTGTGCTCTCTTCTCCCAGTTTTCCACCCATTGCTTTAAAATCAGCTCTTCTGAATTTGAGTGCATTCATTTATATTTTTTTCTAGCTCATGACATAACGTTTGATCGATTCACAGTTTGATTGTCAACACCCTGATGCTCCCTTATCTTCTCATTTTCTCTACCTTGGGCTCATTACTAAGTAGTGAATCGAATATGCTCTCTTCCAAAAAAAAAAGAAAAAAACTGTATATGCTTAAAATCAGGCTGACCGACCAGTTGTGCATTTTCATCATTTCTGTTTTTAATTTTGGAACGCCTGCATCTTTTAAAAAAAAAATCTCCATCTTCTTGTCTTTTATCTTGTGTGGGCTTTTCTGTGCGTTTAACCACCTTTTATATAAAATTATAAACTTGCTGTTGTTGCCAAGCCATTCCGACTAATAATCCACTAACGAAAACTTCATTGTCTTCAAGGAAGGGGCAAGGACAGTTTGGTTTTTCTGTGTTTTATTCAAATTGAGTCATATTTTGCTTCATCTAAGATAACTCAACTCATGGATAGCTGTCAAATTCTTAGACATTAGCAACTGAGATCCATTTAATCTCTCCTCTTCCTTTTAGAATCTTCAAACGCTGTTGCATAAAACTTAATTCACTCCCCAGCTTTAATGATGTTATCATTCAGCCAGTTGTACTCCACTTCCTATTCCAACTGCCACTTTCAGCTTCCAGTACTAAATTTCTGGTCAATTCATTAGTGCAACAGCCAACTTCATTTTCTTTATACAAGATGGCCAGCTTTTTTCTTTAACAAAGCCTTTGATTTATTAAAGCCTCCCCTCCCTTATCCTGGCTACTTACCTTTTCTAACTCCTACTTACTTAGGTGTTCCATCCCCTAAAAATTTTTTTTTAATTTTTGGCCATTTAAAATGATGTTCATTTTCGTTCTCTCTTCAGCTCTCCCTGGACCAATTCCCAGTCAAAGGGGAGGGCCTGCTACCATCTGCTGTGCCTTAGGCCTTATAATTTCTGACTCGACTGCTGGATGTTAGACTAATTGGCAGTGAGTCAATCTCCATTTCTTTTCCTTCTCCACTCCCCTCTCCTCCCCCCAGACTTTGGTGAAGACTTTTTACTGAGACGTGAGCCAATATCAACCACTTGATGTATAGAGGCAGTCATGGGCACAAATGTCCATCCTACCATACTCTGGTAAAATGTATTGAAAAATTTGTGTACTTTAACATGACTCTGTTCAACCCACCCCAGTTCTGATTTTCACCCATTTCACCTTCCTTCCACTACTCTTCAACTAACTGTTAAAGCCAGTTCCTTCACTCTTACTTTCATCATCTCTTGTTAGCAATGCCGTTAAACCAGATATCACTGCTGCTCTTTTGCTATTTACCAGCCTTGTTTTCCAAAAAGTAAATTCTACACAGTACAGTTCGTTTATAATTTGGTCCATCACAATACATTTCAGTATGTCAAGAGCTGGCTGATTGTACTGTGTGTTAGAGATATTAAATTGGAATCAGACAGAGAAGTCAAAGCTTGATCAGGATTAAAAGAGAAAAAGCAATTGAAGGACAGTTTAATCAGTTTATTTGTCTGTGCGGGTAAAGTGTTCTCTGGATGGGATCCACAGAGGTGATGTCCTTCCTCCAGCTTCCTGCTATTTATTGTATTCTATACCCTTTCCATCTTGATAACTCTGTTCTATCTATGCACTCCCTCTCCCTCTCAATCTCCCTCTCCCACTCGGTTTCGCTCTGCCTGCCCTTCTCTGCCTGCCCTTCTCTGCCTGCCCCCTCTGCCTTGCTTTCACTGTTTCGCGCGCTCTCTCTCTCGCCCACGCGCGCTCTCTCTGTCTCGCACTCTCCCTGTTTCACGTGCTCTCTCTCTGTCTCGCGCGCGCTCTCTCTCTCGCCTGCGCTCTCGCTCTGTGTCTCGCGCGCGCTCTGGCTCTCTCTGTGTCTCGTGCGCGCTCTGGCTCTCTCTGTGTCTCGCGCGCGCCCTGGCTCTCTGTCTCGCGCGCGGTCTGGCTCTCTCTGTGTCTCGCGCGCGCCCTGGCTCTCTGTCTCGCGCGCGGTCTGGCTCTCTCTGTGTCTCGCGCGCGCCCTGGCTCTCTGTCTCGCGCGCGGTCTGGCTCTCTCTGTGTCTCGCGCGTGCTCTGGCTCTCTCTGTCTCACGCACGCTCTGGCTCTCTCTGTCTCGCGCGCGCTCTGGCTCTCTCTGTGTCTCGCGCGCGCTCTGGCTCTCTCTGTCTCGCGCGCGCTCTGGCTCTCTCTGTGTCTCGCGCACGCTCTGGCTCTCTCTGTGTCTCGCGCGCGCTCTGGCTCTCTCTCTGTGTCTCGCGCGCAGTCTGGCTCTCTGTGTCTCGCGCGCGCTCTGGCTCTCTCTGTGTCTCGCGCACGCACTGGCTCTCTCTCTGTGTCTCGCGTGCAGTCTGGCTCTCTGTGTCTCGCGTGCTCTGGCTCTCTCAGTCTCACGCACGCTCTGGCTCTCTCTGTCTCGCGCGCGCTCTGGCTCTCTCTGTGCCTTGCGCGCTCTGGCTCTCTCTGTGCCTCGCGCGCTCTGGTCTCTGTCTCGCGCGCGCTCTGGCGCTCTCTGTGTCTCGCGCGCGCTCTGGCTCTCTCACTGTGTCTCGCGCGCGCTCTGGCTCTCTCACTGTGTCTCGCGCGCGCTCTGGCTCTCTCACTGTGTCTCGCGCGTGCTCTGGCTCTCTCTGTCTCGTGCACTCTGGCTCTCTCTCTGTGTCTCGCGCGCACTCTGGCTCTCTCTGTGCCTAGCGCGCTCTGGCTCTCTCTGTGTGTCTCGCGCGTGCTCTGGCTCTCTCTGCGTCTCGTGAGCGCTCTGGCTCTCTCTGTCTCGTGCACTCTGGCTCTCTCTCTGTGTCTCGCGCGCACTCTGGCTCTCTGTGTCTCGTGAGCGCTCTGGCTCTCTCTCTGTGTCTCGCGCACACTCTGGCTCTCTCACTGTCTCGCGGGTGCTCTGGCTCTCTCTGTGTCTTGCGCACGCTCTGGCTGTCTGTGTCTCGCGCACGCTCTGGCTCTCTCACTGTGTCTCGCGCGCACTCTGGCGCTCTCTCTGTCTCGCTCGCGCTCTGGCTCTCTCTGTGTCTCGCGCGCACTCTGGCTGTCTGTATCTCGCTCACGCTCTGGCTCTCTCACTGTGTCTCGCGCGTGCTCTGGCTCTCTCTGTCTCGTGCACTCTGGCTCTCTCTCTGTGTCTCGCGCGCACTCTGGCTCTCTCTGTGCCTAGCGCGCTCTGGCTCTCTCTGTGTGTCTCGCGCGTGCTCTGGCTCTCTCTGCGTCTCGTGAGCGCTCTGGCTCTCTCTGTCTCGTGCACTCTGGCTCTCTCTCTGTGTCTCGCGCGCACTCTGGCTCTCTCTGTGTCTCGTGAGCGCTCTGGCTCTCTCTCTGTGTCTCGCGCACACTCTGGCTCTCTCACTGTCTCGCGGGTGCTCTGGCTCTCTCTGTGTCTTGCGCACGCTCTGGCTGTCTGTGTCTCGCGCACGCTCTGGCTCTCTCACTGTGTCTCGCGCGCACTCTGGCGCTCTCTCTGTCTCGCTCGCGCTCTGGCTCTCTCTGTGTCTCGCGTGCGCTCTGGCTGTCTGTATCTCGCGCACGCTCTGGCTCTCCCTCAGTCTTGCGCGTGCTCTGGCTCTCTCTGTCTCACGCGCACTCTGGCTCTCTCTGTATCGAGTGCGTTCTGGCTCTCTCTCTGTGTCTCGCGCGTGCTCTGGCTCTCTCTGTGTCTTGCGCACGCTCTGGCTCTCTCTGTGTCTTGCGCACGCTCTGGCTCTCTCTATCTCGCGCGCGCTCTGGCTCTCTCTATCTCGCGCGCGCTCTGGCTCTCTCTATCTCGCGCGCGCTCTGGCTCTCTCTATCTCGCGCGCGCTCTGGCTCTCTCTCTGTCTCGCACGCGCTCTGGCTCTCTCTGTGTCTTGCGCACGCTCTGGCTCTCTCTCTCTGTCTCGCGTGCACTCTGGCTCTCTGTGTCTCGCGTGCGCTCTGGCTCTCTCTGTGTCTCGTGCGTGCTCTGGCTCTCTCTGTGCCTCGCGCGCTCTGGCTCTCTCTGTTTCGCGCGTGCTCTGGCTCTGTCTGTGTCTCATGCGCGCTCTGGCTCTCTCTGTCTCTTGCGTGCTCTGGCTCTCTCTGTCTCGCGCGCGCTCTGGCTCTCTCTGTTTCGCGCGTGCTCTGGCTCTGTCTGTGTCTCATGCGCGCTCTGGCTCTCTCTCTCTGTCTCGTGCGCGCTCTGGCTCTCCCTCTGTGTCTTGCGCGTGTTCTGGCTCTCTCTGTCTTGCGCACGCTCTGGCTCTCTCTGTGTCTCGCGCGCGCTCTGGCTCTCTCTGTGCCTCGCGTGCTCTGGCTCTCTCTGTCTTGCGCACGCTCTGGCTCTCTCTCTCTGTCTCGCGCGCGCTCTGGCTCTCTCTGTCTCGCGCGTGCTCTGGCTCTCTCTCTGTGTCTCGCGCGTGCTCTGGCTCTCTCTCTGTGTCTCGTGCGTGCTCTGGCTCTCTCTCTGCCTCGCACGCTCTGGCTTGCTCGCTCTGTCTCGCGCACGCTCTGGCTCTCTCTCTCTGTTTCGCGCGCGCTCTGGCTCTGTCCGTGTCTCACTCGTGCTCTGGCTCTCTGTGTCTCGCGCGTGCTCTGGCTCTCTCTGTGCCTCGCGCGCTCTGGCTCTCTCTCTCTGTTTCGCGCGTGCTCTGGCTCTGTCTGTGTCTCATGCGCGCTCTGGCTCTCTCTGTCTCTTGCGTGCTCTGGCTCTCTCTGTCTCGCGCGCGCTCTGGCTCTCTCTGTTTCGCGCGTGCTCTGGCTCTGTCTGTGTCTCATGCGCGCTCTGGCTCTCTCTCTCTGTCTCGTGCGCGCTCTGGCTCTCCCTCTGTGTCTTGCGCGTGTTCTGGCTCTCTCTGTCTTGCGCACGCTCTGGCTCTCTCTGTGTCTCGCGCGCGCTCTGGCTCTCTCTGTGCCTCGCGTGCTCTGGCTCTCTCTGTCTTGCGCACGCTCTGGCTCTCTCTCTCTGTCTCGCGCGCGCTCTGGCTCTCTCTGTCTCGCGCGTGCTCTGGCTCTCTCTCTGTGTCTCGCGCGTGCTCTGGCTCTCTCTCTGCCTCGCACGCTCTGGCTTGCTCGCTCTGTCTCGCGCACGCTCTGGCTCTCTCTCTCTGTTTCGCGCGCGCTCTGGCTCTGTCCGTGTCTCACGCGTGCTCTGGCTCTCTGTCTCGCGCGTGCTCTGGCTCTCTCTGTGTCTCGCGCGTGCTCTGGCTCTCTCTCTGCCTCGCACGCTCTGGCTCTACCTCTCTCTGTTTCGCGCGCACTCTGGCTCTCTCTGTGTCTCGTGAGCGCTCTGGCTCTCTCTCTCTGTCTCGCGCACACTCTGGCTCTCTCACTGTCTCGCGGGTGCTCTGGCTCTCTCTGTGTCTTGCGCACGCTCTGGCTGTCTGTGTCTCGCGCACGCTCTGGCTCTCTCACTGTGTCTCGCGCGCACTCTGGCGCTCTCTCTGTCTCGCTCGCGCTCTGGCTCTCTCTGTGTCTCGCGTGCGCTCTGGCTGTCTGTATTTCGCGCACGCTCTGGCTCTCTCACTGTGTCTCGCGCGTGCTCTGGCTCTCTCTGTCTCGTGCACTCTGGCTCTCTCTCTGTGTCTCGCGCGCACTCTGGCTCTCTCTGTGCCTAGCGCGCTCTGGCTCTCTCTGTGTGTCTCGCGCGTGCTCTGGCTCTCTCTGCGTCTCGTGAGCGCTCTGGCTCTCTCTGTCTCGTGCACTCTGGCTCTCTCTCTGTGTCTCGCGCGCACTCTGGCTCTCTCTGTGTCTCGTGAGCGATCTGGTTCTCTCTCTGTCTCGCGCACACTCTGGCTCTCTCACTGTCTCGCGGGTGCTCTGGCTCTCTCTGTGTCTTGCGCATGCTCTGGCTGTCTGTGTCTCGCGCACGCTCTGGCTCTCTCACTGTGTCTCGCGCGCACTCTGGCGCTCTCTCTGTCTCGCTCGCGCTCTGGCTCTCTCTGTGTCTCGCGTGCGCTCTGGCTGTCTGTATCTCGCGCACGCTCTGGCTCTCCCTCAGTCTTGCGCGTGCTCTGGCTCTCTCTGTCTCACGCGCACTCTGGCTCTCTCTGTATCGAGTGCGTTCTGGCTCTCTCTCTGTGTCTCGCGCGTGCTCTGGCTCTCTCTGTGTGTCTCGCGCGTGCTCTGGCTCTCTCTGCGTCTCGTGAGCGCTCTGGCTCTCTCTGTCTCGTGCACTCTGGCTCTCTCTCTGTGTCTCGCGCGCACTCTGGCTCTCTCTGTGTCTCGTGAGCGCTCTGGCTCTCTCTCTGTCTCGCGCACACTCTGGCTCTCTCACTGTCTCGCGGGTGCTCTGGCTCTCTCTGTGTCTTGCGCACGCTCTGGCTGTCTGTGTCTCGCGCACGCTCTGGCTCTCTCACTGTGTCTCGCGCGCACTCTGGCGCTCTCTCTGTCTCGCTCGCGCTCTGGCTCTCTCTGTGTCTCGCGTGCACTCTGGCTGTCTGTATCTCGCGCACGCTCTGGCTCTCCCTCAGTCTTGCGCGTGCTCTGGCTCTCTCTGTCTCACGCGCACTCTGGCTCTCTCTGTATCGAGTGCGTTCTGGCTCTCTCTCTGTGTCTCGCGCGTGCTCTGGCTCTCTCTGTGTCTTGCGCACGCTCTGGCTCTCTCTGTGTCTTGCGCACGCTCTGGCTCTCTCTATCTCGCGCGCGCTCTGGCTCTCTCTATCTCGCGCGCGCTCTGGCTCTCTCTATCTCGCGCGCGCTCTGGCTCTCTCTATCTCGCGCGCGCTCTGGCTCTCTCTCTGTCTCGCGCGCGCTCTGGCTCTCTCTGTGTCTTGCGCACGCTCTGGCTCTCTCTCTCTGTCTCGTGTGCACTCTGGCTCTCTGTGTCTCGCGTGCGCTCTGGCTCTCTCTGTGTCTCGTGCGTGCTCTGGCTCTCTCTGTGCCTCGCGCGCTCTGGCTCTCTCTCTGTGTCTCGCGCGTGCTCTGGCTCTCTCTCTGCCTCGCACGCTCTGGCTTGCTCGCTCTGTCTCGCGCGCGCTCTGGCTCTCTCTCTCTGTTTCGCGCGCGCTCTGGCTCTGTCCGTGTCTCACGCGTGCTCTGGCTCTCTGTGTCTCGCGCGTGCTCTGGCTCTCTCTGTGTCTCGCGCGTGCTCTGGCTCTCTCTCTGCCTCGCACGCTCTGGCTCTATCTCTCTCTGTTTCGCGCGCGCTCTGGCTCTGTCTGTGTCTCACGCGTGCTCTGGCTCTCTGTGTCTCGTGCGCGCTCTGGCTCTCTCTCTCTGTCTCGCGCGCGCTCTGGCTCTCTCTCTGTGTCTCGCGTGTGCTCTGACTCTCTCTGTCTCGCGCGCTCTGGCTCTCTTTGTGTCTCGCGCGTGCTCTGGCTCTCTGTCTCGTGCACGCTCTGGCTCTCTGTGTCTCGCGCGCGCTCTGGCTCTCTCTCTGTGTCTCGCGCATGCTTTGACTCTCTCTCTGTGTCTCGGGCGCGCTCTGGCTCTCTTTCTGTCTCGCACGTGCTCTGGCTCTCTCTGTGTCTCGCACGTGCTCTGGCTCTCTCTGTGTCTTGCGCGCGCTCTGGCTCTCTGTCTCGCGCGTGCTCTGGCTCTCTCTCTGTCTCGCACGTGCTCTGGCTCTCTCTGTGTCTCGGGCGCGCTCTGGCTCTCTCTCTCTGTCTCGTGGGCGCTCTGGCTCTCCCTCTGTGTCTCGCGCGTGCTCGGGCTCTCTCTCTCTGTCTCGTGCGCGCTCTGGCTCTCCCTCTGTGTCTCGCGCGTGCTGTGGCTCTCTCTCTCTGTCTCGTGCGCGCTCTGGCTCTCCCTCTGTGTCTCGCGCGTGCTCTGGCTCTCTCTCTCTGTCTCGTGCGCGCTCTGGCTCTCCCTCTGTGTCTCGCGCGTGCTCTGGCTCTCTCTGTGCCTCGCGCGCTCTGGCTCTCTCTGTCTTGCGCGTGCTCTGGCTCTCTCTGTGTCTTGCGCACGCTCTGGCTCTCTCTCTGTGTCTCACGCGTGCTCTGGCTCTCTCTCTGCCTCGCACGCTCTGGCTCGCTCTCTCTGTCTCGCGCAAGCTCTGGCTCTCTCTCTGTCTCGCGCGTGCTCTGGCTCTCTCTCTGTGTCTTGCGCATGCTCTGGCTCTCTCTGTGTCTCGCGCGTGCTCTGGCTCTCTCTCTCTCTCGCGCACGCTCTGGCTCTCTCTATGTGTCTCGTGTGTGCTCTGGCTCTCTCTGTGCCTCGCGCGCTCTGGCTCTCTCTGTCTCGCGCGCTATGGCTCTCTTTGTGTCTCGCGTGCTCTGGCTCTCTCTCTGTGTCTCGCGTGTGCTCTGGCTCTTTCTGTCTCGTGCACGCTCTGGCTCTCTGTGTCTCGCGCGCGCTCTGGCTCTCTGTGTCTCGCGCGCGCTCTGGCTCTCTCTCTGTGTCTCGCGCATGCTTTGACTCTCTCTCTGTGTCTCGGGCGCGCTCTGGCTCTCTCTGTCTCGCACGTGCTCTGGCTCTCTCTGTCTCGCGCGTGCTCTGGCTCTCTCTCTGTCTCGCGCGTGCTCTGGCTCCCTCTCTGTCTCGCACGTGCTCTGGCTCTCTCTGTGTCTTGCGCGTGCTCTGGCTTGCTCTCTGTCTCGCGCATGCTTTGACTCTCTGTGTCTCGGGCGTGCTCTGGCTCTCTCTCTGTCTCGCGCGCGCTCTGGCTCTCTCTCTCTGTCTCGCGCGTGCTCTGGCTCTCTCTGTGTCTTGCGCGCGCTCTGGCTCTCACTCGCGCGTGCTCTGGCTCTCTCTCTGTGTCTCACGTGTGCTCTGGCTCTCTCTCTGTCTCGCGCGCGCTCTGGCTCTCTCTGTGTCTCGCGCGATCTCTGGCTCTCTCTGTGTCTCGCGCTCGCTCTGGCGCTCTCTGTGTCGTGCGCTCGCTCTGGTGCTCTCTGCCCGTCACTCTCTCTCTCTGTGCCTTTCTATCTCTCTCTGTGCCTCTCTCTCTCTCTCTCTCTCTGCCTTTCTCCCTCTCTATCTCTCTGCCTTTCTCCCTCTCTATCTCTCTGCCTTTCTCTCTCTCTCTCTGCCTCTCTCTCTGTGCCTTTCTCTCTCTCTCTGTGCCTTTCTCTCTCAATGCCTCTCTCTCTCGCTCTCTCTGTGCCTCTCTCTCTCTCTCTGCCTCTCTCTCTCTCTCTCTGCCTCTCTCCCTCTCTCTAAATGCCTCTCTCTCTCTGTGCCTCTCTCTCTCTCTCTCTCCCTCTCTCTCTGCCTTTCTCTCTCTCTCTCTCTGTGCCTCTCTCTCTCTTTCTCTCTCTCTCCCTCTCTCTCTGCCTTTCTCTCTCTCTCTCTCTCTCTCTCTCTGTCTTTCTCTCTCAATGCCTCTCTCTCGCTCTCTCTCCCCGCTCTCTCTCTCTCCCCGCTCTCTCTCTCTCTCTCTCTCTCTCTCTCTCTCTCCCTGTGCCTCTCTCTCTATCTCTCAGTGCCTTTCTCCCTCTCTCTCTCTGTGCCTTTCTCTCTCTCTGCATTTCTGTCTCCCTCTCTGTGTGTGTGTGTGTGTGTGTGTGTGTGTGTGTCTCTCTCTCCTCGTGCGCCTCTCTCTCAATGTCTCTGTTTCTCTGTTCTTCTCTCTCACTCTCTCTCTCTCCCTCTCTCTCAATGCCTCTCTCTCTCTCTCTGCCTCTCTCTCTCTCTCTCTCTCTCTCTCTCCCTGACTCTCTCTCGCTCTGTGCCTCTCTTTCTCTGTGCCTCTCTTTCTCTGTGCCTCTCTCTCTCTCTCTCTATCTCTCTCTGTGCCTCTCTCTCTATCTCTCTCTGTGCCTCTC